>SSNQ01034372.1:91097-135444 GCA_006942095.1 Nothobranchius kuhntae | reverse complement strand
TAGATAGATAGATAGATAGATAGATAGATAGATAGATAGATAGATAGATAGATAGATAGATAGATAGATAGATAGATAGATAGATAGATAGATAGATAGATAGATGATAGATAGATAGATATTTTTTAGTTTTTTTGGTATTTTTCTTTTGTATTTTTGTTTTATGAAAAATCATACTACTCTCCATGGGTGGTCTCATCCTTCCAGCTCTGGTCCTCTGGTAGAGGGCTCTGGGCAGTATCTTAGCTGTTCCTAGAACTGCACTTTTCTGGACTGAGATGTCTGATGTTTATCCTGGGATCTGCTTTAGCCACTCCTCCAGTTTGGGGATTTCTGCCCCGAGTGCCCCGATGGCCACGGGCACCACAGATGTCTTCACTCTCCAGGCTTTCTCAAGTTCTGCTTTGAGGCCCTGGTGCTTCTCTAGTTTTTCATGTTCCTTTTTCCTGCTGTTGCCATCACTTGGTATTGCTACATCAACCACAGCAGCTGTCCTCTGTTGTTTGTCCACCACCACAATGTCCCGTTAGTTCTCCATCACCTTTTTGCCAGTCTGGATCTGGAAGTCCCACAGAAGCTTGGCTCTCTCATTCCCAACCACCTTAGGGGGTGTTACCCACTTTGACCTTGGGGCTTCCAGTCCATACTCTACACAGATGTTTCTGTACATAATGCTAGCCACTTGGTTGTGGCGTTCTATGTATGCTTTCCCTGCCAGCATCTTACACCCTGCAGTTATGTGGTGGATTGTCTCAGGGGCCTCTTTGCATAGCCCACACCAGGGGTCCTCAATTGTAATGGTCCGAGGGTTTGCTTAGCCCAGACATGGCCCGCATTCTTCAGACCAGCGTTTTCTAGCCATTGATAGGATTTCTTGATATCAGCCACTTCAGTTATATGTCTGTGGTTAGGGGGTTGTCCTCTCACGATGGTATTTCCAGTGTCTTCTCCTCTGTTCATCATTGTCTGAGACATTCACTGAGCATGTCATCTGATGGGGCCTCATCTTTTATGAACAAATGGATCTTGAATGTTTCATCTTGGACAGTGGCTCTCACTCACTAGTTCTTACGGCTAGTGTAAAGTCTCAGGGTGCTGGATTTGGGATGGAACCCTCCACACATGGTTAAGAGCTTCTTTGTCTTAACATCTGTGGTCTGTACTTCATTCTTTGGCCAGTTAATTTTTCTGCAGGATATCTAATTACTGGCAGGGCATAGCTGTTCATTGCCCAGATATTCTTGCCACTGAGTTGACTTCTTAGGACTTGCCTTACTCGTAGGTGTTTAGTTGTGGCACCTTTCCTTGAGGCTTCTTCGAGGTTGTCATTTGGTACAAGGTACTTGTAACTGCCCTCAATGTCTGCTATTGTTCCTTCTGGGAGTGAGGCCCCTTCTCTGTGGACTACCTTCCTTTTCTTTGTCACCATCCGACCACACTTCTGAAGTCCGAATGACAGTCCGATATCAGTGCTGTTTTTGTTTGTTTGTTTATTAAGATCCTCATAAGCCACTGTTAAAACAGTTGCTATTCTTCCTGGGGTCATAACATCATCCAAAAAAATACATTATTCAATCATCAACACTGTGCTCACAAACAAACAATCCATTTCACTATACATTATAAATCTCCACCATAAGAGCACACCACTCTGTAGATCCTGGTGGTGTGGATCAGTGAGTCAATGTCTCGTTCACTCTTGGCGTACAGCTTTATGTAATTCATGTAGAGGAGGTGGCTGATTGTGGTTCCATTCTTGAGTCAGTATCCATAGCCAGTCTTGTTGATTATTTGGCTGTGGAGTTCAGACCGATGCAGAACAGCAGTGGGGACAGAGCGTCTCCTTGGTGTAAGCCACATTTAATGGAGACTTGTGCAATTGGCTTGCAATTGGCATCAAGGGTGGTTTTCCAGAGCCCCATTGAGTTTACAATGAAGGATAGGGTTAGGGTAAGATGCATTTACATCTTTAAGTATTTGGGTTAGGTGTCGGGGTTGCCTAGAGTTCATTCACGCCATTATCCTATCGCTCAAGTAGAGCTGGGATATAAATCGAAAATGTATCATTATCAAAATTTCTGACTTCTATCGTGATAATTTTTCCCATGTCAATAAATTTGATAATAAAAAATATGAAAAGATGTGTGTAGGCTGGCAACATTTGTGTCCCTTTTAAGAAGCTGTACCACCTTGAGTCATGTAAAAAGTGACTCAAGGTAATACAGCCCCATCTAGTGGACTATTTTTGTTTCTGCGCATACCTGTAGTTATCGTCCATTCATTGTTATCGAGGTAAAATTCTCAATATATCGTGATACTGATTTTTAGGCCATATCGCCCAGCCCTACTCTCAGGTCAGTTGCTGCCTCATTCAGCTTTGTTTCACTTATTATTTAAACCCAAACTCTGGATGGGGAGTTGATGTTAGCTTCCTCTTACCTTGTGTCCTGGCTCCCCTTTGACGTAGCATTTGTGTTGTATCTCGTCAATCCTACGTTGTGATAGCAGTTGCCGTTTGTAGATGTTGGAACAATGAGCTACTAGTTGTTGTTGGTGTTGAGTGTGGGTTTTGAAGTAACCATTCTTTTCACATTCTCTGCATGTAACCCCTCTGACTATGGTTACTGGAGTAGTAGCATCAAGTAGTAGCATCCAGATCCAGGTTCTTGCATCTGGCCCATTTCCGTCTTGTTCCAGTAGCCTACTTTTCATCAGGGTGCTCTGGCTCCCCAGCACCTGATGCTATATATATATATATATATATATATATATATATACGGTATATATATATACCGTAAATCCTCTAATACAGGCCCGGGCCTGTATTTGACTCAAGCTCATCAAGCTCCAGGCCTTTATTGGAAGGATGACCAGAATTAGAGGCAGGCCTCAATTTCTATTTGAGCAAAATGAACTAATGGTTCGCTGGAGTTATTGACAATTAAAATTGCGCCCACATTTTTAAGTTAAACACATTTCTTTTAACAACGGTAGTTTCTGCTTCAGCCCTCTCCCCCCTCCCCCTGCACAGCGGCGCAAACTCACTGATGCGCCTGCAGTCTCTCGGAGTTCCTGCTGCTCTAAACATTAAAATAATTATTTCATTTTCTGTTCCTCACTCCTGATTACCTTCAATGGTGTCTGTTTGTTGCAACCACCAGGTACAAAAACTAACTTGTTTTTATTTGACTATTTTTCTGTCCTGCCTGTTTATTATCTTCCTGCATCTCCTCTCAGTCCTAAAGAAAAACTGCTACCTGGGTTCATATATATTCACCTCATGAGTTACCTTTGAACTGCAGTTCTAAAAGATCTACCGACCGCAAAAACAGCGGAGTGCTCCGTGCTTGGCGGCCGCATCAGTGATCGGTGCGTCACCGGATGACAAGTTGATGCGCCCCGCTCCACAGCGAAACACATCAGGCGCAAAAAAAAGACAGAAAACATTAAAGGAAATGAACCGACATGAACGATCGCGTGTCAGTACCGATGCTCTGGCACAGCGCGTTGCCCCCCTGAGCACAGGAGCTTGTCACCTGCTGACAGCAGGCTGCTGTCTTTTCCGAGGGCTGCATCTTGCCGGTCATTATCACGTGACAGCGACTAGTTGACGACAGGCATAAAAAGTCACTATAGTGAAGTTGACCATTTGATACAACCCCTATTGCTCCCCAGTGTTCTGCAGCACACGTTCTCTTTGAACTTGATATCAAATTTTCGCCTCCTCTTCGTCTCCGCACGGTTATAGTTACCCTCGCGGTCTATCACTGGCAAATCAAAAGTGAGACGATGACACAACCACCCCCCGTACTTGCTTGTTACCACATTCCACCCGGCCACAATAAGAGACCGGCCATTATTCACCTCCGCCGACTCCGACACCGGCCAAAATTGGAGACCCGGTCTTTAATTGAATACCGGCCTGTATTAGAGAATTTACGGTGTGTGTGTATATATATATATATATATTTTTTTTTTTTTTTGTGTATATACATATATTGTTCTGTTTTCACTAAAAGTTGTAAAATGTTGTATCACTAAAATATCATTCTCAGTCAGTTGTTATTCATTATGTGTTTACAGCACCCTCTGTGGTTTATTCGAGTGGTGCACTTTAGAAACGGCTTTATTTTTTAAATAACTTTATGAACAGGAAGTCCGCTCAGTCTAGCAAAGCAAGCGAGCAAGAAGAAAGGAAACATATCGGCACACAGTTTACGGTGTCCTGTTGAAAATAAAAAATAAAAAAAACACTGTCTAAATCTTCTGTTTATGGTTGTATCGCCAGTATGTACTTAAAGTATAAGTTGCAACTTTGTTTTTGTGCAATATGTTGCCCGCTAATGCTGTATTTAGCTGCAAGCTAGTCCTTTTGTTAAGCTAGTTACCCGCGATTTAGGAGGTCATCTGGATAGCGTCAATAGCACAAGTTCTCATAATTAGACCTGTGACATATGCTCTGTAGTAGCAGTGTGGTATATAAATGCATATTATGCTGCACATATGTATATCATAACTGTATTTGTTGTCTTGTTTTTAGTTTTACCCTTTCGAATGTCAGTAAACCTGTTGACAACGCTCATCGGTCTTCAGAGTGGTGATACAAGAAAGGTGTTAACGCCCCTGCATCAGACATGCACCCATAACGGCACATATATTTGTGTGTGTGTGTGTGTGTGTGTGTGTGTGTGTGTGTGTGTGTGTGTGTGTGTGTGTGTGTGTGTGTGTGTGTGTGTGTGTGTGTGTGTGTGTGTGTGTGTGTGTGTGTGTGTGTTTGTAAAAGTGCCACATTACATTGATGACCTGAAAGACGTAAAAGACACTAAAATAAGACTTTTCTTCAGGATTTAAAATTTGACTGAAGGGAACCAAGTTGCTAACATGAGCATCAACCTTTTGTTGTGTATATTTTCATTTATGTGAGCAGGCATCTGGCTTTCCGTGTGATTGCATGGACCTCTTTTAATGATTGTGTACATTCAAAAACAGTATCTGTGCTCATGTTTTGTAACACTCAACTTACTTCATTTCCCAGAAGGGCAGCGCCCACTATCAGTGCCAGCTGGCTGCTGCTTTGGCAGGCCAAAAGTCATTATATGAAAAGGTCAAGTTCCTGCATGCTAGAAAAACTCTGGGAGAAGATCACCCAGTGACCTAGAACTGGAGCCTAAATGTTGGTTACTCTTGTGCCATCTGGTACACCAAAACGGGATCAAACATTGTTGGACCGGGGCTAAACGGAGACCGCAAGATTGTCACGGACGATAGGGTTAGGGTGAGAGCCTGTTTGAGAACAGCAAGCTCATTGTGGGTTTAGCTTCTTATTTTAGATTTGTCTGCTTTAGCAATAACACTCAGCTGTATTACATCACCATCATGATAATAATGGGAAGAAAAAGAACTCTTCACTGGATGTGGACGTTTATTCAAAGCATCTGTGCTACTAAAGCATTCCCTTAGTCTAAATGTCCATCTTTGTTCCACAAACCCAATAAGTATTTTGTAAATAGTGAAAATGTGTCTTGGATTTGCCCTTTCAGACTTTGTGGACGTAAATGAAATCACAACACAGTCTTGTTTCAGATCAGTTGAAGGAAGGAGCTGGGGAGTCTAGAGCGACGTGCTTCAGTCAATGCAGAACGTTCTTAAAATCTGCAAATTTTGCTACAATTAGGGACTTGGGAGTTGGAGTCGATGCAAGAAATAATCTGACAAAGTCTCCAAAGGTCACACAAATACTAGTCCTACCATGAAACGCTGTCTCCAAGCTGAGTGTGTGGTGGTTACAGCGTCCACTAACCAATCAACACAGATCTTTGATAAAAGCCAGAAGCAATGGTTGGAACCCGTGTGGCCACTTGACACACACTCTGTTCACACACATGTACAGAACAGCAGGAGTCTACTGTTATAGGCTCAGTGGTAGGTTGGCACACGGAGGGGGAATGGGGGCTGTGAAAACTCAACTGGAGAGATGCTGCTGGCAAACTGTGTGTGTGTGTGTGTGTGTGTGTGTGTGTGGGTGTGTGTGTGTGTGTGTGTGTGTGTGTGTGTGTGTGTGTGTGTGTGTGTGTGCGGTCTCCATTGTTTTTTCTTTTATTAACCTTTCCAAATGCTTTGTTTACAATAGTGAGGAATAACTGGCTTCCAGGACAGCTGAGTCCGTGCATTTGACAGGTGGTTTGTTGCTCTCCCTTTACATCCATATGATGCAGTAGAAGTTATTTCCTGGATGTAAGGAGAGGGGTAAATGGGGAGTAACTTTAACAGAACCACACTGATGGTTTTGTAGCTTCCAGTGCCAGAGATTTTCTGTCCAGACCCATTTCCTATGTAGGCATGCTTTTTTCATGAAAAAGAGGCTATTTTCTTACTTTTCACTGTAATGTGTCATGAAGCTCCTTCCCATGAAGGAAGGAGCTTTCTTTTTGTCATACCCAATTTCCCTCAACCTGTGTCATGTGTTTCTACTCCACTTAACAGTGATTTTGTACATTTGTTTTCAGTAACCTTCACACAGTCTGTCTGATTTAGTTTGATTCACTAGATCTGCCTTTTGACCGGGATAAGAGACCAACAACCTAATACAAGAGGAAAAGAATCCTGTTAGATCTTAAGATAAGACAAGCTTAAAATCAGAAGGCTGACGTTGTGTAACCACTTTCGGACTCTATGAATTTATTTTCATGCAGTTGTTTCCACAAAATTGTAGGTCAGAATATGTTGACATGCATTACGAATTTGAGTCTGAAAATACGCTTGACTGTTTCACTGTGACACCACAGTCCTCTGGTATTAGTTTAGTGGTAATTACAGTATGACATACGACAACGAATGAACCGAGTCGACTTGGGTCCCGAGTCACAGAGTCTACAGGGGAAATACATGGGTTTGTGATCATTCCTGTTTGGTCCAAAGTCTCCCAAAGGGTCAGTAGGTTCTCCTGAAGGCCATAGCTTAGCACAACACACATTTTCATCAATATATCATGTCATTTTGTTGTCTCTTTGCTACAGTACGTTTTCACTCAAATTATGTTTAGTAAAGCTTTATGAGATAGGGCAACAGTAGCTCAGGAGGTTGCAGGTTCGATCCCAACTCTGACCAGAGAATGCTGCTGTTGTGTCCACAGGCAAGACACTTAACCTGCCTTGCCTGCTAGTGGTAGTTGGAGGAACCAGTGGTGCTGTGTTCAGAAGTCTTGCTTCCATAAGTGTGCTCCAAGGCAGCTGTGGCTACATTGTAGCTCATCATCACCAGTGTGTGAATGTGTGTGTGTGAATGGACAGATGACTGATTGTGTTGTGAAGATCCTTGGGGGTTGTAGAACCTAAGAAGGTGCTGTACAAATACAGGCTAGTTACCATTTAGCAGTTTGTAGATCAGGATTATGAGAGATTGTTGCATTATTGTTTCAAAGAATATGGCAGTTTGTGTAAAAACCCCAGAATGTTACTATTTATGTGATTTAGGTGAAGCACTAAAAATGGTGTTTTTTTCTTATATGCAGGACATGGTGCTGTGCCTACGACTCATTGCTGTGGTCAGTCTGCTATTTGATGATGGGAAACAAGCTTCATGTGCTGCCATTTGCATGACTGACACCTGATCAGCAGCTCTTGGACAGTTATTTGTTCTAGAGTGATCCACAAAAACACGCTGATGGACTTGAGCAATGGGATGCCATGACTCAGCAAAGCTTGACCAAACTGTTGCCTGGCACGAGCAGCCAAGCTGTTGAGGTTGTGTATAGATCTTCCACATGCTACTGAGGTCTCCATGTAAAATGCATAAAGTGGAAAAAGTCTAATGTTTATACTTTTTCCTTCATATGGAAGGATATTCGAATTGTCCAATTCAAAAGGCAACTCAGAACAATACCAACAGGGCAGGGTGTTGTTTAGCACATGTTAAGCTGTGTTGCTCATTCTGCAGATATACAAGTTGTATGCTGATGTAAGGGTGACTAATCTGGCTTTTCAAGGGTAAAAGTTACTAAATAATGTACTGGTACAACAAACAAATCTCCCAAATAGAAACAATTTTACTTTTTGTGCAGTTTAGTTTCTGTTTCTAACAAGACAGTTAAAGTGCGTGACACATTCATTGTTTGGTTGTTTTAATGCTGAAACTGCAGTATTTTTGCTGAAGGTCATCGTCAGAAGTTCATGGTGGCCTACCAAGTCAACATGAAGAAACCTAGGTAGGTGGACCTGTTGTCTATTGCTTTGTTTCGTTTTTCACCAAAAATGTAAACATTTATCAAACACTGATCATAAATTATGAACAAATTCATCTTGTTTCCATATTTACTATGTTTAGTCTAAATTGATATGGTGCAATAGTTTGTTTTACACTCAAATCTTATAGGTGGGTAAAAAATTCAATCACACAACATTTGAATGCACCACTGGACCATTGGAACAGTGTTCACTTAGACGTAGGGAGTACAGCGAATACAAATACTCTTTACCCCTCCTTTCCACAGGAGCCGTCAGCAGCACGTTACTGCAGCAGCACGTCTTGCTCGTGTAAGCTGCTGCTTGGCCCTTCCCACGAGACGCGTAGCAGCAGGGGAGCAGCTGTCACCGACCGAGCACGAAGTCACACGAGTGACTTCGTCAGTAAACACAACAACAAGCAGGAGAAAACTACAACATGGTTTGTGTTTTATGTTCTGTCCGTTTTATAATCGCCAATACGGACCTGAAAAACAAAGGAGACCGCTAGCTAGGTGATAACTTCTCACGGGGCAGCACAGTTAGTAACCTTTTTTAAAAGTAAAGCAACCAGAAGGCAGTACGTTCTTTATTCTGAAAATCTCTGGAAGCTTAGCTCCGTTTGCGCGTCTGATTTCCTGTCTTTCCTTCCCCAGAAATGTCGAACTTGACCCGTTTCAGAGGCGTCGCGCGTAGAAAATAGAACCGGCGCGTAAAGGCCGCGACATGCTGCTCCTGAGACGCGGCCGACTCGCACTGCTGACGGCTCCGTCACGGCTCCGGTGGAAAGGAGGGGTTAGTCTTACTTATACCAATTCTACGGAGAACCATTTCTGCCATGGAACACCACAAAACATGAGATGATACATTGATGAAAACGTGTGTTATGCTAAGCTATGGCCTTCAGGAGAACCTACTGACCCTTTGGGAGGCTTTGGACCAAAGACAACACTTAGAATCATTATCACCAAAAACAAAAACCAGTAAACACTTTTTTCTGTAGAGTTCTGTGATCCTGGGGCACACAAGGACCTTGTAAGTTCTGGCTTATTTGTTTTTGTTATGTTTGACCATCGTTTCTATATTTTTAGTAGACTGATGCACATCAGTTTTCAGCCAAAGACCTCAACATTGCAACACTGGCTTTGAGCATTTTCAGCATCCTGACGCCAGGAAATTACAACAGATTTCTTACATTTAAATACATGTTTGACTTCATTTAAATACTCATGAGGACTGCCAGTTTTCACTGGCAAGAACAGTTTGGTTAGCGACTATTACAGAACAAATCAAAATTACATAAAGTTGCAAGATGAGTTGCATTAAATTTAAAGTTCTATTTATGTTTTATTCAGCGTCTTAAATCAGGTCAGAGAGTCGCTGCTCATTAAAAACCCTTTGCGTGGAATCACGTCTGAAGATTTGACAAATTGGCAACTTGTTTTCTGAGAATGTTATGTCTGGAATCACATTATCTCAGCTGGTGAACCCAAACCCCATCCAGGGACAATAAAGCAGGAAGCTAGTCTCTTCTAAAAACGTTTCCCATCTGCCCTAACCTTTACAGCTGGAATCTCATCCATTTTAATGCTTCCCATCTCAGACTCCCTAAAATATATCTGCAGAGGGAAATAAAGATGAAGGCCAGCAATGGAGAAGAGAACGAGGGAGGAAAAGAGCAACCCGTGGCCAAAGTCACATCTGAAACAGTGACCTGGATAAATCAGGGAAACATAAACACATAGTTTCAAGAGTGGAAGTGGGGGAGGAAGGGGCACTGCTACCCCAAATATTCCACCCCAGGGGCCTAAGCTTAAGGCAGAGGTACACCTTATCCCACCTCCTCATCAGACCCAGCCTTAATTATTTATTTTAGTGGGGTGTAAATGTCTTCAGGGGATTGCTGTGTGAAGGCTAGCAGGTCACTCACAGCAGCTCTGTGGGCCAGAGGACGTATGGGGTTCATTGTTAACACTCACACATACGTGCAGAAGAAAAACAATCACACCAGCCAGCACAAGCATGCAGAAACTCAAGAATATACAAACTCGTGTAAAAGAAAACACACACGCGTAAGGATACACCCACACATGCTAATCATATATTCATAAGCACCAGCACCTTTTGTGGTTCAGAGACCCCCCACCTTCCTGTGCAGCCTACTGATTGAGTTTGTTGTCTCAGGGTTAGGTCTGTTGTTGATCCCCTGCAGGGCTTTTGGCTGCTCCGTTATCGCGCATAATCACTTCCATACCTTAACAGCAAAGGTATGTGTGTTTGTGCGTGCATGTGTGTGGCTGCCCTTGTGTATACGTGTCAAGATCAGGCAGGAGGTGGCAGCATCTGTCAGAAGTCTGTCTCTGCCTGAGGAATGAATATCATTTTATATTAACTGTCACCAGCTTTGATCTAAGAAAATGCTGACTAATGTATAAGGGAGTCAAAAAGTTTTTTTGGATGGTCCAGCTCAGTCGATTGTTAAAACTGTACGGAACTTTGTAAATGCTTAACTGTGAGAGAATTGGAGTGATATAAAATGGCCTTTGCAAACTTCATAAAATCTGGTGAGAAGAATCTTTTTGATGTGTTTTTAGGAATTGAATAGATTCGTTGTAGTTTGCGTATAGCTACCACCTGAGAATACAAAGTGGTGCAAAAGTTTTATTTCTTACAAACTACCTTTTATCAACATTATGTCACTAATCTCATTCATTTGTTGTTTTGTGTTTCTCTTTTGTAATTCCAGTCCAAAACTGGGCAGCAGAACTGATAGAATTGTTTCATTTTCGGTTAATAATGTGCTCAAAAACGTTTGGCAACACAAATGTCAGAAAGTTTCCCTAAACACAATGAACTACTGACACAGGTGAATGGATTACATTCTTTAAGGAGGGGAGAATATATAGAAACTGCACTTTTTCCTCGCAGTGCCTCTTAGATATTTCAAATACCAGTCAGAATCAGCTTGATTTATCCACTCTGGTGCCTTTTTATCCTGCTGCAGTATGCAAACATGCACTGATTAGATATTTGGAAGAAACGTGTTCCTTTTTACAGATTGAAATTTCACACCAGTTTAGGAATAATGGGCGCAGAGGCTGCTGCTCTCTGGCATGAGCGCAGATCTAAGTAAACTCGGTGACTGTGATGTAGTCGCACTTACAGGCGCTCGGCATTCCTCGGTATCCCTTTAGGCACGGTCTTCAGACCCAGACCCTGGCAGTCCACATGCGAGCCGGAGCAGCTACACTTGTGTGGGCATCCATCCACCGACGCAGCGCACACGATCACAGCGAAAAGCAGAGCCCAGATCCGGTGAAGCCCGACGCGCTGCTCCTCGGCTGGACGCATGATATCCACGGGAAAGATCTCCAATCCACGTCTAATTAAACTCCAGCGGGTTGTAAATAGTGTGGAAACAAGGCTCCTTATCGCGTTAAACGATGCTCGGGTTGTAATTTTTTAAATGAAACTTAAGTCAAGAAATTTGTTGCACAAGTTCCTTAAACTTTCTCAGGAGTGACCCGATCAGCAAGAGTCTCCTTATAAGACCAGCTTGCCATTGAAGAAGTAAAAAAAAAGGAAGAAAAAGCTGAAAAGTTATTAGAAACGCGCGTCACCCAGTCCACTCAGATGCCCCATCCACACACTCCGGTGAACTTTTTGAAACTTCACAAGGTGAAAATGCTGTGCTGGGGTGTAACTTCCTGTCAGAGAACATCCATCCGCTACGGAAATAAAAACTTAGAGCTGAAGGCTGCAGAATTCAGAAGGAGAAAGTTTTTAAAAAGCAGAGGCGCTGCGCAGACTGGTGCGCCTTGAGTGAGCCAAGCAGATTTAGGTTTCCCCCAAATCCGCGCTCTCTCTCTCTCTTTGCCTCCCTTGTATGTCTTTCTCTCTTGATGTTGATGTCACACACACACACACACACTGAAAAAAAGAGTGAGAGAGTTCCATAAACTTTCACTAGCCCCTTATCTTCCACAGAAACACTCCCTGCTGTCTGCATGCAGACTACTTTCCCACACCAGGAGGAGATCTCCACTCAGCCCACAGTAGCACGGTTGGCATGATTTAGCAAATTTCCCAGCCACTCTTCCGTTTTTGTCATGGCCCATTTATCAACTAAATGATCTACTTTGTGATCACACGTTAGTTCGTATTTAGGCTTGCCCTTTTTGAACCAAATCTCCAAAGACAAACTCTTTGATGAGCAGCACAAATGCAGCATGGTGGCTCTAAAAGTTATTTCAGTGGGCTAAAAATGTAGTTAGTTAGTTAGTTAGTTAGTTAGTTAGTTAGTTAGTTAGTTAGTTAGTTAGTTAGTTAGTTAGTTAGTTAGTTAAAACAACAATTATAAATGTTTTAGGCAGAAAATGAAACATGACAAGAATAAGCAGAAGACAATCCACATTATCCCCTCAGTTTCTAGTCATATTGACTGATTTCCACAGACTATTGTTTTTCAATTATACACAAAAATATGTATATGTCGTGCATGCACACACACACATTAGTTGTGGCACACACACACACACACACATGCATTTGACCCATCCCCTGTAAGAGCGGTCAGCTGCAGACACGGCTGCGCTCGGGAACTGTTTGGTAGTTTAACCCCCCAACCAACCCCTTTAAAGCTGAGTGTAAAGCAGGGAGACACTGTTTTTGTCTTTGGTATGACCTGACTAAGATTTGAACCCGGATCTCTGTGTGCATGCTTGTGTGTGTATTAGGAATGTTAGAGATGATGGGCCTACCATTATTATCGACCAATACTGGCATTAAAATGTAATATCGGAAATTGTCTGTGTCAGTTTTCACTCTTTATTAATGATACAACTCTTTTTCTTACAGTGCTCATATTATACATCAGCCACTCCTCTCATTCAAAATGGNGACCTTCTTCACCGTGGTCTGACCTGGAATTTGATTGGGTGGGGTCCCTGACCAAGTCCAGCAGGCGTAACAAGTACTTCTTGACCATGACCTGTGCATTTTCCATGTGGGTTGAATGTTAACCAGCAGATCCCTGTTACCGTTTTTGAGATATTTCTGTTTGTTTGGCACATCTGGCTTAGCTTAAGGTAAAGTAGTTGTCATATGCTGTAAATAAAGCATGATAGGAGATATGTGATGTTAGTCACCTAAAATTATTTATTTTCTTCTTTTAATGGTGTGTGTGTGTGTGTGTGTGTGTGTGTGTGTGTGTGTGTGTGTGTGTGTGTGTGTGTGTGTGTGTGTGTGTGTGTGTGTGTGTGTGTGTGTGTGTGTGTGTGTGCAGTGATAGGGTGACTCATCTGCACAAGAGGACACAAACCTACTTAAATGTATTCTTCTCAACATTTTTAGACAATCTCTTCCCTCCCAATCTGGTTACAGGCCATGCAGCTCCATTAAAAACACCTACTAGTTGTAGTAGTGCTGCTGCCCTCTATTGACAGAGGAGAGAAAGGAAAGAAAGTGTGGATTTGTGAATGTAATAAAAGCATTTCACTTCTAGTTTTATATCTGCACTCTCAATTTGGATCATTTTACTACAAAACTGATAAAGCTTTTCCTTTGCTGGGTGTGTTTCTGGGTAGTCTGTCTGTAATAAGAAAAGGGGAGTTCATGAATATTGCAGTGGCTGGAACCCAAACTGAGTAATCAGCGTAGCAGTCCAGAACTCAAACTAATTAAAACATCAGTTTTTCTGCCAGCTGGAGATGCACCAGAGGCAGAAATGTGGCCAAATTCATATTTGATCAGTTCAGAAATAAACTTTCTCTGAACAAATTGCCTGTAAAAGCTGCACAAATCTAGCAGGAGACTTTTCTATCAAAACAAAGGTTGATCACGATCAGTTCTTTAACTCACTTACACTAAAACTCACATTACTGAAACTCTAAGCAGGAATAAACTAAATTAACCTGCTTTTGTAATTACTCACATTGTAATGTCCACATTTACCCTTTAACTTATTTCCCACATAGTTATTTCAAACCGCTTTTCACAAAACAGGTGAGACATCATTTTAAAGAGTGCAAGTAAGAATGTTGAAAAACAACCAAATGTGACTAAAACGAATTCAGAAGGCATGTTTTTGTTACGATCTTAAGAGATGCATGAGTTGATTGTATCTTGTTTAATATAAGCTGGCAGCAGCTAGAGATGTTGTGTTATTGTTGCTACTGTAAAAACGCATTGAGGCTCAGAATATTTGGTAAAACAAATCCATGTCAGAGAAAGAAAACAGAAAAAAAACACAGAAGCAGAGAAAATCAGTAATCTGTCTTTTCTGTTATTTGTTTGGTTACAGCTTATTTCACATTTGTGTGATTATGTTGCATTACCTCCTATTTCCTTTGTATTTAAACAAGGAAAAGCATCAGCTTCACCAAATACAACATGAAGCTGATTACGGTTGCTGTTGAATAGTCATGCAGTACAACTCCTCATTTCAGTTTCCCCAAGGTGATCCGATGTAGAGCATAGCCTCATTTTCTTTACTTTTAGTCTATCAAAGTTTTTATAATTTATTTCATCATAACATTTTCTTTTTTGCTGAAGAAAATCCTTTTAATCGTCTTCTCCATATGGGTCCCTCATTGTTTATCCCGTTTCTGTCAGTGCATTTACATGAGCTGAGAAGCAGCAGGTTAATTAGTATTTTCTGTGGTGCAGCACTTGTAGAGTGAATGCTTCACTGCACTTCCAAATAATGCTCAAACACAGAAGCGAAATGCATGATAGGTTTACTTTGTATATGCTAGGACAAATAGACCTAGAAGCACCTTGGGGGGTTGAAGAACCCTAAGAAAGCTCTATACAAATACAGACCATTTACCATTTTATGGTTACATTCTAGTGCAATGTGCCACAAAAAGTGTAAGAATTAACAGGTTTGAACTCGATTCTGTGATTTAGAGTTGAAGGTTGAATATGGAACAATTTAATCAAAAGCTATATTTACAATAAAATATATCCACGGGGCATTTAGAGATGTTCAGAATGAAGGTACAGTATTTTCTTTCAAAGCTAATAAAAATAATTTAAAATTCATTTTAACGGGCACAAAACTGGGTTCATGTTTACATCTACCAGCCAGTAGAGGGCACTGTTGCGGGTTGCTAGTCTGCTCGGTACAGCGAGGCTGACACTGTGGAAAATGGCAGACTCTGCAAGTCACACAGCTGCTTCTGAGCCCAGAAGTTGTTCTAACGTTATATACTGTTGTAAAATAAACCCATTTATAGAAATGTGTCCATTTCCTGTACGACTCGTGACTAGACATGGTACTGGCTGGTCACTTCACATATCGGCAGCGAACCTGACATCCTGACGCTGGAAACATTCTATTGTTGCAACTACAACCTCCACCCAGCAGAAGTCGCTTTGGTGTTTGTGTTCCGTATTCAACCTTTAATCCAGGGGTGGGAAACACTGGTCCATCGAGGGCCACTGTCCAGCATATTTTAGTTTCAACCCTGCTTCAACACACCTGATTTCAATCAGCAGGTGATTAACGGGCTTCTGCAGAGCCCAATGAGCTGCTGCACAGGTGAATCAACCACTGAATCAGAAGTGTTGGAGCAAAGACATGCAGGATACCGGACCTCAAGGACCAGGCTTTAGTCTATGACAGTTGGCTACTAGCATACCTGCAAACTTGTAGCTTTTCGGTGAAAATCGTCGTTTTTGTGGCGTTCGAGTGAATCGTGTGGATCCGAAGAGTTTTTGTTTTGATGGGGGGGGGGCTCTGTTGGGTTTTAGAGATGTGTTCCAGTCACTTTTCATTAGAGAATCAATCAGAGAAAGGAGGGAGGGCTCCTCTTGTTCACAAACAATCTTTGTTCTAGTGTGTTAGTCACGTGTCATCCTTTAACCAGCTGTCAGAGGCAGCACGCTGCAGACGATGAGGCGTGAGTATGAGTGCTGTCGCTTTAACTTCTCACAGCGTTTTTGAGCTTAAAGTTTGTCAAAGCGAACAAAATCACCACTAAATAACACAGTTTTCTGTCAAGGACTTCAGTAAATTTACCTTATAGATTTTTCCCGAGGCTCGTCGTGTATTTAACCCCTTTAATATCTGATACTAGTAACATAAATACTTTTTCTGGTAAGAAATGGCCACCAGTTTGCTACAGCCTTACTCATTAAAATAAACCCCAATATATGGATATGGTCACTGTAAGATGTAAGGACGCTGGAGGGGAAACAAGTGATGAGATAATTTCATAATATTGTAAGATTTTTGCCGCAATAAAGAGTCTAAACATCAGTTTGCCCTTAGCAGTGGTTTATTAAAGTATTCAAGCAAACAGCTGAGTTAAAGTTGCATTTACCTGCAGCTGCAGCTCTTTCTACACATTTAATCACAACCAACTCATCAGAGCAGCAGCACTCATGACCCATAACAGGGATGATTACAGTATTCTGGAATATTTTCAGATATTTCCATGTTCTGAGTGTGAATTAGTCTCACAATAATTCTTAAAAAAATTATGACAATCCTAATAATTTTTGATCGTTTTTGTCAGGCATATTTTTTTTTTCTTTTTTCTGAGCACAGACTGTCTAAACCTCATGTTAGAAAATGGTTTGCCTTTTGTAAAAAGAAGAAGAAAATATCATTTCTGTAGCGCCTCTCAAGATAAAAATCACGAGGCGCTTCACAAAAACAAAAAAAATGTAAAAATATAAAAAAAGCATTTAGAAAATGTTTAAAAATACATTTAAAATGAGCAAAAATAGGCAATTGGGATTTAAAAGAAAAAATGTTAAGAGAGAGAGTGAATAGGAAAGAGGGAAATCAGTGGATCCTGAGGAAGGTGGAATAGGTGGGGAGAGCAGAATAAAGAGAGAGTGGTGAAGAAGGTCATACAAAAGCCACTTTGAACAAGTGAGTCTTCAGCTGCTTTTTAAAGGAGACCACTGAGTCCACTGATCTCAGGCTCAGGGGGAGAGAGTTCCAGAGTCTGGGGGCCACAGCAGCAAATGATCTGTCACCTTTGGTCTTTAGCCTGGTGCTGCACAACCAGTAGGCTTTGATCACTGGACCTCAGGGACCTGCTGGGGGTGTAGGGACTAAGAAGATCACCAATGTAAGATGGTGCTTGTCCATGTAAGGCCCTATAGACCAGAACCAGGATCTTGAAATGAACCCTGAAGTTGACTGACAGCCAGTGAAGCTGGAGGAGAAGCGGGGTGATGTGGGTGTATTTGGAGGACTTGGTCAGAAGCCGAGCACAGGCATTCTGAACCACCTGTAGATGTTCAGGGAGGTTCTGCTCAGACACGTGAAAAGAGAGTTACAGTAGTCTAAGCGTGAGGAGATGAAGGTGTGGATAACTGTTTCAAGTTCAGAGCGGGACAGAATGGGACTCAGCTTAGCAATGTTCCTGAGATGGAAGAAGGAAGAGCGAACAAGAGAACTAACATGAGAATCCAGGGGGAGAGCTGGGTCAAAGGTAGGGATGGGTACCGAATTCGGTACTTTTTAAGGTACCGACCGAATTCCACAGTACCGTCCGAGCACCGATTCACTTCATTTGAAACGGTGCCTCGTTTTGGTACCCGTCCTTCACAACGAGAACTTGCCTAGACAGCTGCGCATGCGCAAGAGCGTTTTGTCGTCGGTCGCTGAGAACCAGTTGTAAACAGAGCAGCATGGTAGAAAGAATGAACGCTAAAGCTTGGGTCCACTTCACTAAATGTGATGGGTAACTGGGTGATGATGAAACCAGCGACAACGATCTAAGTGAGACATCCTCATCTTAATCTGCTCCGGTAGGTAAATAAAATGTAAGATAACGTTAGCTTGATTTGTTAGCTTCCGTTTCACTAATGGTGCATTCGCTTTCTCCTCGGAACTCCGAAATTCCGACTAGAAGAACACGAACGCGCACTAAAGTTTGGCTTCACTTTACTAAATGCGACGGGTGATTGGGTGAAGATGAAACCAGTGACAACGATTTAAGTGTGAGGCATCATCGTTTAGATCTGCTCCAGCAGTTAAATAAACTGTTTAAGATAACGTAGCTTGATATGTTAGCTTCCTATGCCACCATTGTTATCATCTAATGGTGCGTTCGCTTTCTCCTCGGGAATTCTAACTTCCCAGTAGGAAAAATCAAATGAAAAAAGATGGCAAAAGGAATGAAGATACACAGTAAAAATGTTTGCTTCAGTTTAATTATCAGCTTATAAAACTACAAGGACGATGTTAAAATACAAACAGTTGTATGTTATTTATCGTGATATTTATCAAAAATGGTTATAAATTGAGAAAAATATATATCTAATTATAAAAGAGAATTAAAATATTAAACACTCAAAAGTATCGAAAATTGCTACCGTTAAGTACCGGTATCGATTCGTAGGTACCGGGAATTAGTACCGGATCGATTCAAATGTCAAAGGTACCCATCCCTACAAAGGTCACGCCAAGATTCCTGACAGAAGGTTTGGTGTGGGAAGCAAGCTGACCAAGAGAGTCTCTGACTTTGGGAACCAGCTTGTCTGGGGCACAGATGAGGATCTCAGTCTTATCTTCATTCAGCTGTAGAAAGCTCCCAGCCATCCAGGTTTTGATAGAGTCTAAGCAGGTGTGTAACAGCTGCAGCTTAGACATCTCATGGGGCTTAAAGGAGATGTACAGTTGGATGTCCTCTACATAAAGATGGTAGGAGATTCCTTTGAAGGAGCTCAGGATGTGCTGAAGAGGAAGCAGATAGAGGAGGAAGAGCAGAGGCCCCCAGCACAGAACTTTGTGGGACACCATGGGTAAGGGAGGTGGTGGAGAACCTAAACTTGGAGACGGCCACAGAAAAGGAGCGCTCAGAAAGATAAGAGGAGAACCATTCCAGAACAGATCCTGATAGGCCTACCCAGTCTCTCAGCCTCTCCAGTAGCAGGTGATGGTCAACAGTGTCAAAGGCTGCAGTCAGGTCCAGCAGGACCAGAACAGAACAGTCCCCTGCATCACTGTGAGTCAGAAGATCATTAGAGACCCTAAGAAGAGCTGTTTCAGTAGAATGAGCTCTACGAAAACCTGACTGGAAGCTATCATAGATGTATCAAGAGCAGCTGTGTGTTGTTTAGCCACAACCTTTTCCAAGATCTTGGAGATGAACGGAAGTTTAGAGATGGGTCATGCAGAGGTCTTCATAGAGTTAACTAGTTTGGTTAACTCAGGCAAAGAAACAGGAGCAAAGCTATCTAGGATGATGGGCCTGGTTGGAGTCGGGAGAGGCAGCGATAAGGCTGAAGGAGAGATGCTAGATCTAACCTTATTGACTTTGTCCACAAAGAAATACAGAAAGTTCTCACAGTCTGCAACAGAGTGGATGGAGGCTGTAGGAGTGGCGGGAGAGACGATGCTGCTGATGGTGTTAAACAGCACCTTGGGGTTCCCATTGCTCTGGGACACCAGGTTGGAGAAATAGGAAACCCTGGCGTCTCTGACTGCAGAGTTAAAGGATGTCAGAAGATCCTTTAGGTGCAGCAGATGGATGTGGAGATGGGTTTTATTCCACAAACGCTTAATTTTTCTGCATTGGCGCTTCAGGCTGTATAGGCTGTCAGTAAACCAGGGAGTAGGGTTCACTGCAGGAACTGATCTGGTTCTGACAGGACAGATGTTGTCCAGAATGGAGAGGCAGTGCTCGTTAAACTGAGAAGTTAAGGAATCTGGGTCGTTATCAGAAGAACAGGGTGGATCAAAAGCAGCAGAAAAATTGCTAGCTGTGCTCTCATTAAGAAAACGAGAACTAACCATACGGTGAGCAGGAGGTGGGGACGCAGAAACTGACAAGTTAAAGAAAATGCAATGGTGATCTGAAATATAAATGTCCTCAGGACAAACACTGTAAGCATTTAGACTTGGTAAAAACAAGGTCTAGAGTGTGCCCCCTGGTGTTTGTGGGGCCAGAAACATGCTGGGTAAAGCCGAAGGTGTCCATAAGGCTGGAGAAGTGATCAGAAGGATCATCAACGTGGATGTTAAAGTCAGCAACAATCACCAGTCTGGACAGCTTCACAGTGGAGGATAGAAAGTCACTAAACTCCTGAAGGAAAGAACTGTTTGGACCAGGTGGACGATAGACCACAGCACAGTAGAACCGGTCCTTACGCCCGACTTTAATCAGCTGCAGTTCAAAGGAAGCAAAGTGACCAGAGGTTGTAGAGCTACATGGAAGATGGTCTCTGAAAACAACAGCTAGGCCTCCACCACAACCAGAACCCCGGGGCTGGCTAAGAAAAGAATAACCACTTGGGCAGAGTTCAATCAGACCAGAAAAATCAGATGTTTGCTGCCAAACTTCAGTCAGAAACAGAAAATCCAGGTTTTTAGAGAGAATTAGATCATTGAGCAGGAAGGTCTTATTGTTAACTGAGCGGGTATTTAATAGAGCCATGCTGAGTGAGGTGGAGGAATCACAAACTACAGAAACAGCTGGAGTTAGTGGATGTAAATTAGCAGGGTTAGATCCACGGTGTTTATAAAAACCACTTATGGAGGGAACAGGAGGAGAAACCACTGAGGAATGAGGATAAAACGACCTTAAAAAACTTGGACGGATGAACTCCTGGCGGGAATGCGGAAATGGCGCTCAGGTCACCAAACAAAGGACAAGAAGCTAGAAGATTGTGCCGATGTTTACCAGATAAACCACGCTTTAAGAGAAGTCTTATTCTCCCCTGGATTCCTGCTTGTTTACCTCTTTTCCTCCGACATTTTCCCGGGACCGGATAAACATCGCTGGAGGCGCACTGGTTGGAATCGTCATTTGGCTCCGGGCCAGTGCGCCACTCAGGTAAACAAACAGGATGCTACGTCCTCGGTGCATCTTGGGCGATCGTGAACGAACGGAAGGACAAAAGAGTCTGGCGATCATAGGAGATGGTAGCAGGGACACTACTGAAGAGGATCGCAAACAAGAGCAAGGTGGAAAAGAGGAGGTTAGTGGAGAAAAGTTTGAAAAAGTAGACGGTGACTGCGGCTAAGCCAAGCACAGGCGCCATCTTGTTGCCGACCGGGCATGTTGATGAGTTTATTGTAATTCATCCATCCATTTTCATCCGCTTCTCCGGAGTCGGATCGCGAGGGCAGTAGCCTAAGGCGAGAGGCCCAGACTCCCCTCTCCCCAGCCACTTGGGCCAGCTCCTCCGTGGGAATCCCAAGGCCAGGTGAGAGACATAGTCCCTCCACCGTTTCCTGGGTCTACCTATGGGCCTCCTCCCGGTTGGACATGCCCGGAAAACCTCATCAGGGAGGCGTCCAGGAGGCATCCTGACCAGATGCCCAAGCCACCTCAACTGGCTCCTCTCGATGTGGAGGAGCATCAAGTCTACCCCGAGCCCCTCCCGAATGACCGAGCTTCTCACCCTATCTCTAAGAGAGGGCCCAGCCACTCTTCGGAGAAAACTCATTTCGGCCACTTGTATCTGCAATCTCGTTCTTTCGGTCACTACCCAAAGCTCATGACCATAGGTGAGGGTGGGAATGTAGATCAACCGGTAAATCGAGAGCTTCTTCTTCTGACTCAGGTCTCTCTTCACCACGACAGACCAGTAAAACTCCGGCATCACTGCAGATGCAGCGCCAATCCCCCTATCGATCTCAAGCTCCAGTTTTCCCTCACTCGTGAACAAGACCCCAAGATACTTAAACTCCTCCACTTGGCGCAGGACCTCATCCCTGACCCGGAGAAGGCATTCCAACATTTTCCAATTCAAGACCATGGTCTCAGATTTAGAGGAGCTGATTCTCATCCCAGCTGCTTCTCACTCGGCTGCGAACCGCTCCAGCGAAAGCTGAAGATCCCATTCTGATGAAGCCAACAGGACCACATCATCTGCAAAAAGCAGAGACCTGATCCTCAGGCCACCATAACGGATGCCCTCCACACCTTGGCTGCGCCTAGAAATCCTGTCCATAAAGGTTATGAACAGAATCAGTGACAAAGGGCAGCCTTGGCGGAGTCCAACTCTCACTGGGAACGAGCCTTACTTACTGCCGGCAATGCTGACCAAGCTCTGACACCGGTCATACAGGGACCTAACAGCCTGTATCAGAAGGCCTGGCACCCCATACTCCCGGAGTACCCCCCACAGGGCACCCCGAGGGACGCGGTCAAATGCCTTCTCCAAATCCACAAAGCACATGCAGACTGGTTGGGCAAATTCCCATGCCCCCTCCATCACCCTTGCTAGGGTATAGAGCTGGTCCAGTGTTCCACGGCCAGGACAAAAACCACACTGCTCCTCCTGAATCTGAGGTTCAAAAATCCGACTGACCCTCCTCTCCAGAACCCCTGAATAGACCTTACCAGGAAGGCTCAGGTGTGTGATCCCCCTGTAGCTTGAACACACCCTGCAGTACCCCTTTTTAAATAAGGGGACCACCACCGCAGTCTGCCAGTCCAGTGGGACTGCCCCCGATGTCCACGTGATATTTCAGAGCCGCGTCAGCCAACACAGTCCCACAACATCCAGAGCTTTAAGGAACTCCGGGCGGATCTCATCCACCCCCAGTGTCTTGCCACAGAGGAGCTTTTTAACCACCTCAGTGACCTCAGCACCAGAGATTTGAGAGGCCAACCCAAAGTAAGTCCCCAGACTCTGCTTCCTCACTGGAAGATGTGTTGGTGGGATTGAGGAGGTCTTCGAAGTATTGTGCCCACCGATCCACAACGTCCGGAGTAGAGGTCAGCAGCACACCGTCCCCACTATAGATAGTGTTGGTAGCACACTGCTTTCCCCCCCTGAGGCGCCAGATGGTGGACCAGAATCTCCTCGAAGCCGTACGGAAGTCTTGCTCCATGGTCTCACCGAGCTCCTCCTATGCCCGGGTTTTTGCCTTGGCGACCACCCGAGCCGCGTTCCGCTTGGACTGCCAGTACCCGTCAGCTGCCTCTGGAGTCCCACAGGCCAAAAAGACCTGATAGGACTCTTTCTTCAGGTAGGACTCTTATTTTAATCATTCAAACATATTATTGTAGCAACAAGAATCATATAAATGTCAGAGCAGGTCAGTAATAACCCCACAGACACAAATCTGCAGCATGCAGGGACCTTGTTGGGGGAGGTTGTAGTTGTCACCTTTTTCACACCCTACGAGTTTCCAGGTATGAACTAGGCTGTGACTAGTTTGCAAGAAACCAGGCACATTCAGTTGTAATCACACTGAATAGGAACACCTTTGTGTCGATGATGATAGATAGATAGATAGATAGATAGATAGATAGATAGATAGATAGATAGATAGATAGATAGATAGATAGATAGATAGATAGATAGATAGATAGATAGATAGATAGATGATAGATAGATAGATGATAGATGATAGATAGATAGATGATGGTTGGTTGGTTGATTGATTGATTGATTGATTGATTGATTGATTGATTGATTTCAAACTATCAAATATTACATTGATGTTTTAGCAAAAAACAAAAAGCAACAAATAGTAAATATATACAACACTATTAATATCTAAAACTTCAAACCATCCACCTATTCTTTACAACAAATAAATGCTTTTCCTTGAGGATCATGGTGCTACTCAAACCTCACCCAATAACCAGCTGGTAAATTCCAGGGTACACACAAGCTTAGGAACAATACAATGATTTACTAATCACAAGTGTTCTAATTAAACAGAAATAATAGGGAAAACTTGGTGAAAACACTGGTGCGGTTGAACCATCATTTATTGCCTCCTTCCTGAAATACTTAGCACTTCCTCTCTCTCCTCTTGGCTGGTTTCTCGTCACATATTTTCCTCTCCTGCCTCCCAAAATTAGACAGATTAAAGAATACTTGTGGGAAAAATTAAACTCCATTTCACACAGGGCCTTGTTGTGCTGATATCTGACCATGCCTCACATTTGCAGTCATACTCTGTTATGAATGTGTAGTTATGTGTGTTGTAGGTAAATTGATGGAGTGTTTTCTTACACATGTGTGTATCTACAGACGAGCGTGTGTTTTACTGGATACTTTTAGGCAGACAGGCCTTTGGCTAAACTCTAAATTGACCTCTGCAAATTAACTTTGCATTGACTGTGTACACACTTTTTGAATGTTTTGGATGAAAGAAGTGAGAGGAGGGAGCCAAGTTCCAAACAGGCTTTTATAACATCACTCCATAGATCATCCATTTTTTAATTTACAAAGACCTATGGGCTTTTCTTTTGCTGGTTATTCAGGGGAACTCTTAACAAGAGATCTGATATTTAACCTCTCGATTTAATACAAGTAGTCACACTACAGACGTAGCATACATACATTATTTTAATGTGTGATAGTTCATTAAGATTGCATGCATCTGTATGAAAAGTATACAAACAGGTTTTTTATTCTTGCACAATAGAAAAAAACAATAGAATAAATAGTATAAAACAATTATAATCATAGTGCTGGTGGAGGCAAAAGCCAGTGAGGCTTATCTGAAGCCTCCACCATAAACATTGACTTAAACAATCACAAAATTATTTATTACAAAAATGTAAGACAGTTATAAAAGAGAGCCTAGAGATTTGCAAAATAATGACCAATTAATGGCCACCTTTAGACAAATAAAAATTTTTATTAACTGTAAAATCAACTGTAGAACACTGGCTTGTCAAACAGGAAAAACAATCCCATACTATTGCACCCCTAAAACAGATAGACAAGAGACCTAGACAAGAGAGATATTTAGGATGGAGATCCATTGACTGTTACGTATTATGTGAGAGAATAGATGGCTTTATAATAAAATACATAATAAACTGTGTATTTGTCCATCAGTTAAGATTTTATAATTGAAGACACATATCTGAGAAATGTTCACTAGATAAATAGTCTAAATGCTTAGTTTCTGAAAGTGAGGGGCTGAAGATGCTCTTGTTTCTGATCTAGTGGCTAATCTAACAAAGCGTTTCTGGAGAAGGAAAATCTTGTTGGGAGTAGAGGAAAAAGTACTACCCCAAACAAGAAGAGAGATACAGATACACAAGGATATAATATAACGTGAAATACAAAATGGCTAACCTTCCTTATTATGTCGATGGACTTATAGATCTTATTGTTTTTATAGTCGACATGCATTTTCCAACTCAGCCTCTCATCACTTTGAATTCCAAGAAATTTTGTTGATCATACCCGGGGTAACTAAATCTTTATTTGGGTTACATTTTTATTGTAAGACATTTTCCCACTAAATATAATTAAATTTTTACATTTAATGATAATTTATTAATTTTGAACCAAGTATCATAGGCTGCTAGAATTGGTATTCTCAACCAAGGTTGCTTCTGGGGGCAAGATGGCGCCTGTGTTCGGCCACACCACTGCTCGACTCCTATTTTTGATTGTGTTCACAATATACGCGGTCATTTCAGCCCAATTTTCATGTGGCTTTGTTTCTGCTGTACGGAGTTACGATCGTGGTTCTCTTCTTTGTATAAAAGAGTCTATGGAGTTCCTCTTTTATGAACAGCGCAAGTTCCAACAAACATTTCCGCCTCCGTTCGTTTGTTCACCCGACTCACCTGAGTACCAGCTGGTGTGTCGCGCCCCAGGCAGAAAGAGGAGATCGAAGAAGTGGGGATGCAGGTCTGGTGTTCGAGTCAAGCAGAGGCGGGCTTCTTTGGGAGTCGCTGCTCCGGATTGCCCGTCCAGGTGTTTGCGGAGGATCCTTTGTGTCGAGCGGCGCTGTGGCGGCGGGACGCTCCCCCCGTCGTCCTTCCGGATCGTCGCGCCTGGTGTCCTGCAGCCGGTGCGGAGTTGGTGTTCTGACTTGGATGTGCTGTTACCTTGCAGCCCTGTGTTTACATTGGTGGATCAGCTGATGTCTTCCCGGGTACGCTGGAGATCACGTGATCGCGTCTCCTGCTTACGAACGATCCTGCTGAATTCAGCTCCTAAGCCTTTGACGACTCTCTCCTGCCGGTTTGGCCTGTTTAATGCTCGTGCTGGTCTCTACCAAATTCACGACTGCGACAGGCGTGTGGTAGCCTATGCTAGTAAGCTCTTGTCTGGGCCTGAGTTGAAGTACTCAGACTGTGAAAAAGCTTTGCTTTCCATCATGTGGGCAGTTAAGTACTTTGCGAACTACATTGGCGGCCAGAAAATCGTCATTGAGACACAGCACCAGCCGGTGACCTTCCTTAACAGTCAGCGCATCAGAGATGGTGTGGTGACCAATTCGCGGATCGCGTCATGGCTGCTGGCTCTTCCAAGCTTTGACATCGAGGTGCGCTACGCCCAGAACTGACGTAGCCCTCTTGGCATGGGTTTGGCTACGTGCCAACACTGCTCGGACGACGCCATCGCGTCAGTCCCGCCAGCCAGCCCCCCCCAGTCTCTTCTAAACCACAACCACCACTACTACGACCAGGACCTGGGCACTCACCTGCTTGCAGCATTCTCGTTCGCACAGGCATCTCTGGAGAAGTCGGCTGATGGCAGAAAAACTTATTACGATAAGAAAGCCTCACATTCCGAACTCGAGGTGGGTGATGAGGCCTGGTACTACATTTTCGCTCCCAAAACGGGTGGCAATAAGGGGAAGCTGGCTAAGAAACATTTGCCCAAATGGTCGGGTCCATACCTGATAACAGAAAAGATCTCTCCGGTCGTGTATCAGATCAAGATCGCCGGCAGAAACAGGTCGCCCGTCTACAAATGGGTACACAGGGACCATATCAAACTGCACAAGGGTTCCGCAGATTTGGCCGATGACAACAACAATCTACCGACTTCAAAAGGGGGTGAAAAATATGTCCCGTTGGTTCCACAGATTTCTTTCTCAGGTTACACAAATTTGTTTGGTTGTGAGTGTGCATTGTTGTCTTTCATGTTATACGTCACATGCAGACTTAGGGTGTGTTGAGATGGACGTGCTGTGGGCTCCTGGAGTCAGGTAAACGGCCAGGTAACAGTAAGTGGGTTAGGCCACATAGTACTGTTGTCCAAAATTTTTTATTTTATTTTTTTATCTTTACTAATCACAATTCCTTATGGTACATTCACATGAAGGGATTACTAACTACTGATTTACATTTTAGTACTGATTTACATTTCTGTTTTTTTATAGTATCTTTGATGTTGATTTAAAAGTGATTGTTATGTTATATAACGTTGATTTTTCTTACGGGCCATGACCAATTTTGCCCCTATCCTGACAGCATGTAGCCTGGCAAGCCAGACTAAATAAATGTATTATTTAGTCTGGCAACGCTCCATTGACGGCTCTCGGTTGTGGGGTGGGTTCTACCGTTGTCTTTCAAATGATCTCCGCATTCCACTGGACAATGAATGTGACATACTCTTGTTTCACTCTGCTGCATCATCCCACCCACCAGGCATATAAAGGGCCCTGATTGGCCCACAAAGCGGATAAAGCTCTGTGATTTGTTCACTAAGCAGATAGAGCACTATGACTGGCCCACCATTATGGACCAATCACAGCTCTTCATGTGTTTGAAACCCCTCTAGAGAGCTGTGATTGGCTAGCCAGAGTCCTGGTAGGAGCTGCTGAGGTTCCAGTGGAGCATGCCTAGACCAAACTTTGCAAAGCAAGAATTTGGTCCAGTTCACTAGGCTAGACAGCATGTATTTCCAGTGAGGATTCACTGATACCAGTTAGGGTTCTTTCATTTTCTGCTTTTCGCATCATCCTTTTTGCATCTCACACAGAGAAGGTTGCATCCATTTCTTCACTTAAAGGGGTAATTCACATAAAACTTACACATAGTACAACAGGTACTCATAGAGTTAGGTTTTTATTTCTTTGATGACATGAAATGCAATTTTGTCGTGTCTACATTGAAGTGCCTGCACTGTGCTCTCTCTCCTCTGCTGAGCTCGTGAGGATCCTGCTTCCTGGGGGTGGATCCGTGTCTCGTCATCTGCATCGACTACTCCTGGGTGGTGCTCCGGCTCGTTGGCCTTGGACGACCGTGGTTCCGGCACGGCTGCTGGGACACCGCATTCGTTGGGATTACTGTCTACTACTCTTCCCTTTTTGTGGATTACGATAAGTACTGTTGCAAAGTTCAATTTTTATTTGGAATATTACCCTGCCAGTGGATACAAAGATCGATTTGCTATTTGGAATAATTACCTGCTCATGGATATACACAAGATTTGCTCCTGCTTTGCATTTTTGCCTGTGAGGATATAAAGCTGCTGTTGGTTCAAGTATGGCTTCCCTGGGGAATAGTTAATAACCTGATGACTTTTGTTCTTCCTGAGGAGTGTGCGAGACTGTTCTTCGGCGTGGGGTTCGTACCTCACCACAGTTGGCTGTTCCAATGGGATCGCATCCTGTCGGTTGTGAAGATTCTTCATAACTTGGGTTTGTTCAACGACCAAGTGGTCTCTTGCAGGACCACATTGACCTTGAAAAGGGGGGTTGTGTAGCGTTATGAAGCTTATAATGGTCTGCCTTAACAGCTGCCCCTTCACACAGTAACATCGCCAAGGTCGGACGCTTGGTTCAGTATGTTTACATTCCAGGAGAAGAGACAGAAGGAGAGAAGAAGAACGCTTTTCATTAATTAATCAAAGTACTTTATTTGTGATAAGCTAATCAAAGCATATGTTGATCATTAATAATCAGGTGAATGATCTGTGAAATAAAAATGTCATGAGTTATGTGTTTAATGAATAAACAGGACTGCACCAGACAGACTGATATACATTACCATGGAAACGCATGACACATTGTTTTCAACCAATCAGAACTTTCGTCTGTCATAGAGAAAATCTGGGATGTTTACTTAATGTGTCCAATCCGGTTTACTGAGATTTGTAAACAGTTAGTGGATATAAAATAAGGCAATGCCATTTTATATTCAGTTCCACGTTAATCAGTTCCATGTTAAACTCAGCTCCAGGACATCCGAGGTCCTAAGGATTTCCATTGTCATCATTAAGAAGTTACAGACTGGCCAGCTGTACTTCCTACTTTGAGCTGAAAACTGTCAAGCTGGAGATTTCCGTCGTTTGTACCAACGAGACGACGTTCCTTCAAAATAAGAGTGAACTTGCTGACGCCTGCCGACTACTACCGGAGTTATCCTCAGACGGGCTTTGTAGTGCTGCGACCACTGTTTCACCAGCTCCAGTACAACCGAGGGTCCCAGGACCTGGCATTTCCTGATCTACACGGGAGACTCCATATACGGTAACGTGGTCACGGCAATATGGCGGCTCATGTCATCAGCTTCTGAAGCCTCGTGGTAGCCTAGTCATAACAAACCAGATTCGCTACGTCAGCCTAGAGATTCTGAACAAAACACACACACACACACACACACATACCAACACAAAACATCCAAATCCATATGCATTCATCATTGAGATAGTCCTGGTAGATTGGAAGAATTTATAATTATAGAAATTAAAGATTCTTAAACGATCCCAACTCTCTCTCTTTTCTTGTCTCTCAGTCAATACAGAGTGTTTAAGTAAACTCCCTGATGATAAAAACAACCACTTCTGATTGATTACTTAGATCTAATTACAGTGTATAAATATACAAAATCAGATCATTAAATTATCTGATTACAGTGTATAAATATACAACTTCAAATCACTACACTCTATTGCGAATAAATCATTCTCTTTGAATGAACTTTTCTCCAGTCAAACTCTGGATTTTATGTTCTTTACTGAGACATGGCAGAGAGAAGGTGAATATATTCATCTCAACGAACTCTGCCCTGCTGGCTGCTCTGTTTTTGGGATGCCTCGCCCCTCCCGCCTCGGAGGAGGTCTTGCAGTTGTTTTTAAGGAGACTTTTATCTGCAAAGTGTTAAACACTCAAGTTTTTACTTCTTTTGAATCACAGACGATCAAGATTGGTTCATCTATTCCATGTTACTGTGTGCTGATGTATCGCCCACCTGGACCAGCCACAGCTTTTCTTAAAGATTTTAGTGATTTTTTATCTTCTATCATAAAGCTGGAAAATGTTTTAATTCTGGGAGATTTTAATATTCATATTGATGACAGCACTTCTGGCCTGGCAGTGGAACTTTTAACAATGACTGAATCTTTCAATTTTGAGCAGCATGTTTCTGGCCCCACCCATCAAAAAGGCCATACTCTAGACCTTGTGTTTTCCCTTGATCTGAATATTTCCAATCTTTGTGTGAAGGATGTCCACATGAGTGACCATAGCTGTGTTTTATTTGATTTACACTTTAATCTTGAGTCCACGCCTTCTGAGATCATCTCACAAAGGCGCATTATTTCAGAGAATACAGCAGCTAGATTCATTGAGATGTTTGACTCCAATTTGTTCTTGGAATCTCAGGATGTGGATAGCCTTATTCACAGCCTAAATAGTCGCTGTAAATCCATTTTGGATGTGGTTGCTCCTTTTAAATCTAACAGGGTAACTCGGAAACCATTTTCTCCTTGGATAAATGACAGCATTCAGAACTTGAAAAGACTGTGCAGGAAAATTGAACGCCTGGGGAAGTCCACTAAACTCGAGGTCCATAGGCTGTACCTTAAGGACCTTATGCTTTCTCTAAATGAGCTGATAAAAAAGTCCAGGTCTGAATACTTCCGCAAACTGATTATCCAAAACAAGAAAAAACCACAAGTTTTATTTGACACTATTAGCTCTATTGTGGCTCCTGCTGCGCCTCTTACACCTGTTTTCAACAAAGCAGATGCAAACAAATTCCTTAATTACTTTGTTGATAAAATTCAAAATATCAAAGACAAACTCCCATCTTTTCAGTCATGTAATGATGATATTGATGAACTTCCTGTGCATGCGTGGTCCTCTTTCTCACCTGTAACACAGGATGATATTTTAGCTTTGGTAACCACAATGAAGCCCTCTTTTTGCCTGGCTGATGTCTTACCTTGTAAACTCCTTTCAAAAGTATTTGATGCCATTGGTCCCTGGGTTACCAGAATGTTTAACCTGTCCCTTTCTTCTGGCGTTTTCCCCAGCTGTTTTAAACATGCTTTTGTGGAACTCCTACTCAAAAAATCTAATCTGGATCCAACAGATCCTAAAAATTTTAGACCGATATCAAAACTCCCTTTCCTGTCCAAAGTTTTAGAGAAAGTGGTATCTGAACAACTGGTTTCCTTCTTACAGGATCGCAATGTCTTCGACAGGTTTCAGTCCGGTTTCCGTAAGCACCACTCTACGGAAACTGCGCTGCTTAAAGTGTCCAATGACATCTTGATGTCCGCAGACACTGGGAAATGCACGGTCCTAGTTTTGCTAGACCTTTCGTCCGCATTCGACACGGTTAACCATGAGATCTTGCTGAGTAGGCTCCGCGATTTGGTTGGGTTGCCAGGTTCTGTCCTGGCGTGGTTTACATCCTATTTATCCGGGAGAAGCCTAAGTGTCTCAGTCAACCAGATCCTGTCTGACCCAACTGATCTACGGTGTGGAGTACCTCAGGGCTCAGTTTTGGGCCCGGTTTTGTTCTTGGTGTACATCCTTCCTTTAGGAAACCTAATCCAGGAGTTTGCCGATGATGTTTCCTATCATCTCTTTGCTGATGATCTTCAGCTGTATTGTTCTTTCAAGCCTTCTGAGGTTAAAAAATTGCATTCTCTACTATCTTGTTTTGAGCGAATCAAACAGTGGCTCGGTGCAAATGCCTTACGGCTGAACTCAGACAAAACTGAAGTACTGGTGATTGCCCCCGATAATGCTGTTCCAGGGATTCACCAGCAGTTAGGCGATCTGAGTTTGTCTGTAAAACCTACCCTTAGAAACCTTGGAGTTTTCTTCGACAAAGGAATGTCTCTTGAACATCACTCAAAGCAGTTAACTAGAAACTGTTTTTACCACTTGAGAGAAATTTCTAAACTCAGAACAATGGTGTCTAAAGTTGATCTTGAGTTGATTATCCACGTGTTTACATCATCCCATTTAGACTACTGTAATAGTTTATTTTCTTGTCTAAACAAAAAAGAGCTGTCCCGCTTACAACAAGTCCAGAATTGTGCAGCTAGAATTCTGACCCGTGACAACAGAAGGGCCCACATTACCCCCATTTTAAAAGCTCTTCATTGGCTTCCAATCTCATCTCGCATCAATTTTAAAATTCTTGTGCTGACTTTCAGAGCGCGGCATGGTCTGGCTCCATTGTATGTTCGAGACATGCTCTGCCCTTACACGCCTTCTCGCAGGCTGAGATCATTGGATCAAAACCTTTTAATGGTCCCACGTACTCAGTTCAGGACACGAGGACATCGCTCATTCCAGGCCGTCGCTCCTAGGCTCTGGAATGAGCTACCTCTGTCTTTACGCTCAATCAATTCAGTTGATGTTTTTAAGAGCAATCTTAAAACCCATTTGTTTCTCCAGGCATTTTAAACTTAGTTTCATTCGGATTGGTTGTATTTGACACTATGTATATTGTGGCTGTATTTTACTGTATTTATATGTTGTTGCCTTTTAACTTGTGAAGCACTTTGTGACCTTTTTGTCTGTGAGAGGTGCTATACAAATAAAGTTACTTACTTACTTACTACTAAAGGTTGAGTATGACAGAACTAATGTTGTGTCTTCTGCAAACATAACTGGTGGTAGCAGGGTTGAAAAATGTAATGTATCATTAATATAAATAAGAAACAACAAAGGACCGAGAATACAGCGGAGGCTCCAGAAATGTTTTTCTGCAGGTGCTATGAAGGAGCTAGTCTTTTTATTGAGGGTGTTATGAAGGAAGTGGTCATGCGTACCTATTGTTCTCTAAAACACCTTCAACACTAGCAGACACACATGCGTGCACAAAACCTCAACAACACCTGAAACAATCATTAATATACATCATAAACATATGAACAATCGCTGACTTTTCCATGAAATCATAAACACATACAGCCACACAGAAAACCATCTATAGTGTTGCAAGGTTAGCTAACGTTAGTGTTAGCATTTCCAGCGGCAAAACCCTCGACTGCTGCGGCGGTTGAGGGTTGACTCTCTTCATCCAGATTCGTAGGTTTTTGTGGGTCTGAGATCACTTCCAAAGATTCATTCGTTTCTGACTGAACCCGTGGAAATTTGGGCAACAAAAACCGATCCATTTTACCACTAGCTCTACCTTTCACTCGTTCACAGGTGGAAAATGAGGTCAAAGGTTAACATCAATTTCCTGCTTTGGTTTAAGTTTTTACTATCTAAATGATAATTTACTGATTAGTTTTGTTTTGTATGTTAAATATTATCACATCCACACGTTAAATTAAAATTTAATTGTAAAAAAAACAAATCTAATATTTACTTGGGGGTTCTATGGGGGTGCAATGACTAATTCAGGGGTAGCTATAGCGCCCCCCTGGCGCCGCCATGCGAGAATAGAACCCCATGGTTGATGAAGCCCACCTCCATTGATTGATGTCTTTAACCCAACAAGAACAAGACACTATCACTGTCATGATCCTGCCATGCCCTGACCTCCATGCACCTTCATTAATCTTATCAGCCTTCATTCATCACACCTGGTCCCCTCATCAAGCTCATGCCACACACCTGCCTCTCCTGCTGTATAAGATCCGGCCTGCTCTCCAACCATTGCCAGATTATTGAACGCTCTCGTCTAGGCCTGCCTGCCTGCCTGCCTGTCTGCCTGCCTGCCTGCCTGCCTGCCTGTCTGCCTGCCTGCCTGCCTGTCTGCCTGCCTGCCTGCCTGCCTGCCTGTCTGCCTGCCTGCCTGCCTGCCTGCCTCANTCATTCGGATTGGTTGTATTTGACACTATGTATATTGTGGCTGTATTTTACTGTATTTATATGTTGTTGCCTTTTAACTTGTGAAGCACTTTGTGACCTTTTTGTCTGTGAGAGGTGCTATACAAATAAAGTTACTTACTTACTTACTTACTTACTTACTATATCTAGCCGGTACCGCTCAACCTCTGCCACAAGCTCCTGCTATTTCCCCGCCAGCGAGGTGACGTTCCATGTCCCAATAACCAGTTTTCTTGTCCGGGGATCGGACCGCCAAGGCTCCCGCCTAGGTCTGCCACCCGATCCACACTGCACCGGACCCTTTATGTTCCTCCTGTGGGTGGTGGGTCCACAGTTGGATGAACCCATGTATCCAGTTCGGGCTGGGCCCAGCCGGGCCCCATGGGTGAAAGCCTGACCACTAGGTGCTCGCTCATGGGCTCCAACCCCAGGCCTGGCTCCAGGGTGGGACCCCGGTAACCCTCCGGGCCAGGTACTCAGACTCTTTGTTTTTACATCCATGAAAGATCTTCTGAACCGTTCTTTGTCTCACCCTTCACCTAAGACCCATTTGTCATGGGAGATCCTACCAGGGGCACAAAAGTCCCCCAGACAACACAGCTCCTAGGATCATTAGGGCACTCAAACTCCTCCACCACGATAAGGTGACAGTTCAAGGAGGAGTATGTTGCAGCCATTTGCTGAGTATTCTTGGTAAAGATGCAACAAGTTTCTTACACCTGGATTTGGGGATCCTCTGCCACTCCTCCTTGCAGATCCTCTCTGGTCTGTTAGGTTGGATGGTGAACGTTGGTGGACGGCCATTTTTAGGTCTCTCCAGAGATGCTCGTTTGGGTTTAAGTCATGGCTCTGGCTGGGCCATTCAAGAACAGTCACAGAGTTGCCGTGAAGCTACTCCTTTGTTTTTTTAGCTGTGTGCTTAGGGCCATTGTCATGTTGGAAGGTAAACCTTCGGCCAAGTCTAAGGTCCCGAGCACTCTGGAGAATGTTCTTGTCCAGGATATCCCTGTACTCAGCCGCAGATCTGTGCCTCACCACAATTCTGTCTCTGAGCTCTTCAGGCTGTTCCTTTGACCTCCTGATTCTCCTTTGCTCTGACACGCATTGTGAGCTGTAAGGTCTTATATAGACAAGTGTGTGGCTTTCCTAATCAAGTCCAATTAGTATAATCAAACACAGCTGGACTCCAATGAAGAAATGGAAAGCACCTGAGTTAAATGATTGTCACAGCAAAGGGTCTGAATACTTAGGACCATGTGATTTTCAGTTTGTCTTTTTTTGCAGAAATTTATAAAATGTTGTTTTTCTGTCAATATGGGGTTCTGTGTGTACATTAAAGAGTAAAAAGATGAATTTAATTGATTTTTAGCAAAATGGCTGCAATATAACAAAGAGTAAAAAATGGACAGGGGTCTGAATACTTTCCACTGCTCTGGAAAGTCCCAGAATACTGAAGCTTTTTTTAGCTGTTGTTAACTCAGACTGGCATGATTTTTAGTCTTTTCCACAATTAGCATAAATTGCTATTAGAATGTAAATAATAGAGCTGTTTTAAAATCACTTTTTAATCTGAGGCCCTCAGACTAGTTAGAGCTCATCTGTCTGAAAAAATCTCAAACCAGCTCAGTGACCCAGTGGTAGCATGTCCGCCCTGAGACTGGGAGATCAGGGTCATACCAAAGACTGAAAAAATGGGACCCAATGCCTCCCTGCTTGTCACGCTGTATTGGGGGATTATCAACTGGTTCCTGAGCGTGGATGTGTCTGCAACTCACTGCTCCCCCCATGGGGTCGGTCAAATGCGGACAACAAATTTCCCACACATCAGTGTGTGTGACAACTAATGGGACTTTAAACATGTCTGGCCAAGTCCAGGAGGTCTCAGTTACATGGGACAGATGTTCTGGTGAGTTTTGAGAATGCCTGTGAAGTTTCTCTGTGTATGAAATGTGCTACACAAAAAAAAAAAAAAAGCTGCCTTGCCTTTCCCTCTCCACAGCGTGTCCTCACAAATGCATCGCTGAGATTTTGAACATTCAAAAAAATTTCCAAAGAAAAGTTAACTATTTTTTGGACTTGCTTAAAACACCCACAGCCCAGAGAGCTACTGAAGAAGAAGAAGAAGAAGAAGAAGAAGAAGAAGAAGAAGAAGAAGAAGAAGATCTTTTCTATAGTGCCTCTCAAGATAAAAAATCATGAGGCGCTTCACAAAAACAAAAAAGTGTAAAAATGTAAAAAAAGAATTTAGAAAATGATTAAAATATATATTTTAAATGAGCAAAAATAGACAATTGTGATTAAAAATGTAAAGAAAGAGAGAGAGTGAATACGAAAGAGGTGTCATGGTCTGTGTCTGCGTCTTCATTCATGTGTCTCCTGATGTTTCTCCATCCCTCTCTAGATTCCCTTTTGTGTTCTCTTAGCACCCTCATGTGTCCTTTGTCTGCGTCTCTGTTATGTGTCTTATGTTGTAGCCCTTTAAAATCATTCCTCCCAGGTCCTGTGTCATCCAGTCATCCTCAGCCCCTCCAGTTGTAGCTCCAGCCTCTTGTTCCCCAGCTCAGTATATGTCAGTATGTGTATGTGTGTGTGAGTTCTTCCCTTAGTCTTAGGTTTAGATTGGTGTTTTAGGTTTATCTGCCTTCCACTGGTTCTGTTTCCCCATTTGGATAATTGTTGTTTAGTTTTGTGTTTTAGGTTAGCTGCCCTCCACTGGTTCTGTTTCCCCATTTAGATAATTGGTATCACCTGCCTTCCCTCCAGCCCTCACTCCACTCACCTGCTTCCTGTTTCCTTAATTGTTCTCCCTGTGTATTTAAGCCCTGTCTTGTCTCTGTTTGGTGTCGGTCCATTGTTGTGATTTATTCTGTCAGTCTTTTCGTGCTTTCTCTAGGGTTTTCCTGGCTTCCAGTGTCTCTTAGTCTCTAGTGTTTTTGATCTCCTGCTCAGCCCTTTTGGATATTTTGGTTTTGTGGCTCCAGCCCCAATTGGATATATTTTTGTTTCATTCATCCTAAATAAAAGGATTTTACCTTATTCTCCACTTCTGCCTCATGTCATCCTGGGTTACTGCATTTTGGGTCCTACCAACCTCCAATGTGACAAGAGGGAAATCAGTGGATCCTGAGGAAGGTGGAATAGGTAGGGAGAGCAGAACAAGGAGAGGGTGATGAAGGTCACACCAAAGCCAGCTTGAACAAGTGAGTCTTCAGCTGCTTTTTAAAGGAGACCACTTAGTCCACTGATCTCAGACTCAGGGGGAGAGAGTTCCAGAGTCTGGGGGCCACAGCAGCAAATGATCTGTCACCTTTGGTCTTCAGCCTGGTGCTGCACAACCAGTAGGCTTTGATCACTGGACCCTCAGGAACCTGCTGGGGGTGTAGGGACTAAGAAGATCACCAATGCATGATGGTGCTTGTCCATGTAAGGCCCTATAGACCAGAACCAGGATCTTGAAATGAACCCTGAAGTTGACTGGCAACCAATGAAGCTGGAGGAGAAGCGGGGTGATGTGGGTGTGTTTGACATACACATAGTCAGATTAGCAGGTTTTCTGGTTTGAGTGTGGTAAAATCTAAGAACAACCAGTTAGACTGAGAGATTAGGATTTTATTTAAAGCAGTAGTGTGTAGTTACCCAGGTGATCGGGGGCAGTACATACCTAAATCACTGCAATCAAGCAATATTTTAGTGTTCAGGAAAGACCTTACCAACGGATAGCCATTAGGGTCAAAATCCCTGGGAGTGCAACCTCCAACAAAATAACAAGAACATGAGATTCCCTTTCATTGCTGGCAATGAGTAAAGAGGTAAATGTGTAAAGCAACCATTTTTGTTAAAGAGCAAATTGCAGGTTAATTTTTTTCTAATCCATATAAAACGCTGTCCAAAAAATACTATTAGAAATGCTTATTGTGGATATTTCATTTTAAAATACACAGCAGCATAGTTTTTCTAGTAAAAAGTGACCTTACTCAGCAAAGCTTCTAAAACCGCTCTTTTTTCTAAATCTGAATGTCTGACGTAACCAAAGGGAGTCAGAAGCTAGGCGCTGCCTCAGCTCAGTGTGGAGAGTGGCTAGTTTTAGGGTAGATGTTAGGTAGGTGTTTTCTAGTTTTGGATTGTGTTCATGTTGATAGACTATAGTCTGTGAAGGCTGCACCAACTCCAGCCTATCCAGACATCGAGTCCACGGGTTTCCAGACAGGAGAAACAACGCCTCTATCTCCATGCTTGTGGGTGTTTTGTGCAGCTGAAAAGATGGACGTCTGTAGCCCTCACCAGTCGGTACCATTCCATTCATTCCATTCCATTTATTTGATAAAGCACATTTAAAAACAGCATGTGAGCTGACCAAAGTGCTGTACAGGGGTAAAAACATATAGGGTTAAAAGAATAATATAAAAGAATAAAACAACTAGAGCAAAACACAAAGAACCAACCACGAGAAGTCAATAAAATCAGTAAAAGAACAGTGTAAATAAACCATCGATAAAATAGCTAGGTAGTAAAAGCAAGCAAATAAAAGTAAGTCTTTAAGTGAGACTTAAAAACCCCAATGGAGGAGGAGATTCTGATGTTCAGTGGGAGATCATTCCAGAGTTTTGGAGCGCAGACAGAAAAAGCTCGTTCACCACGGGTTTTGCAGCGTTGACAGGGAATCTGTAGTAGGTGTAGGTCACCTGAACGGAGAGTCCTGCCTGGCACATAAGGAGTGAGTAACTCGGATATGTAGGGTGGTGCTAAGCCATTCAGCGCCTTAAAAACAAACAATAAAATTTTAAAACGTATACGGTAGTGCACAGGAAGCCATTGAAGTCTTGCTAAAATTGGAGTGATGTGCTGACGACGGCCAGTATTGGTCAGAAATCTTGCGGTCGCATTTTGTATCAGCTGAAGGCGAGATAATGCGGCTTTTGAAATGCCAAACAGAATTGCTTTGGAGTAGTCCAACCTTGAGGTGATGAAAGCGTGAATGGCTGTCTCGAGGTGGCGCCGATTCAGAATGGGTTTTAGTTTGGAAAGACGTCTCAGCTGATAAAAACATGATTTAACCATGTGATTAACGTGAGGGCCCATTTTTAGAGCCACATCCATTTTAATTCCAAGATTAACAATTGTTTGACTAATTTTAAAAGGAAGAGCAGAAAAATCAGGAGCGGAGGAAGACGAGCCATTAGGAGTAAAAACAATGAACTCGGTCTTAAAATCATTCAGCAGCAGAAAATTTGCTGACAGCCAGTCTTTAACCTCACTCAGGCAATCAAGGAGCGGCTGGATGGAGGTAAAAGCCTTCAATGGAACATAAATCTGGCAGTCGTCCGCATAAAGATGAAAGTTAATGTTAAACTTCCTGAAGATTAGTCCCAGTGGAATAATATAAAAGCTAAATAAAAGGGGGCCGAGGATAGACCCCTGTGGAATGCCCCAAGGAAGAGCAGCAGAGGGAGATGAACAGTCGTCCATTCTAACTCTAATAGACCTGTTATCAAAGTAGGAGCAGAACCAGTCAAGCGCAGATCCCTTAATGCCGACCAAATTCTCAAGGCGGGACAATAAAATGTCATGGTCAACTGTGTCAAATACAGCTGAGAGGTCCAACATCACCAGGGCAACATGGGAACCGGAATCAGTGGCTAAAATAATATCATTAAAAACCCTGATGTGAGCGGATTCTGTGCTGTGATATTGTCTAAAACCAGACTGAAATTTATCCAAGACCCCAAAATTGTTCAGATAGGGCATAATTTGATTATAAACNCTGGGTCGGAACCAGATCAGAACCGCTTTCTGGACCACCAGGAGAGGTTGATGTGCAGCTTTTAAAAATACCAGCTCGACTGGCTCGCTGGTGTCTGGGTCGGCTCCAGCTCACAGAAGCTGCATGAGCTCCAGAACCGGAGGACAGGCATCTCTCTCTAAGCGCTAAACTACGTTACGTGAACGGATATTAACGAGTATGAGACAGCTGACAGACGCTCATTAGTAGTAATATTATTTTAACTGACCGATACTATTTTAATTGTCTGGTACACGATAGTAATCTGTACAATATTGTGATGTTAGCACTCGAGTTTAAGCTAGCATCGATAACTCACCTGCTGCTCCCCCCCGCTTGTCCTCAATCTCTCTGCTTTGGCCGATGGTTTCTCCCTCTGATTTGTCTCTGCTCTCTGGGGCGTGCAGCAAACTCATAACTTTATGATTCTGGTCCATCATAAGTAGATTTATAAACATTTAAAGTTTCCTCTGCGTCAGAGCCGGCATTAGAACCCATATTTTTCTCTGGATTAACAGGACTACCTCAGCTGGCGTCACTTTTTTTTGGCAAAAAAAAAAAAAAATTGTTCTCACAAAAATGACTCTAAAAACCTAAATAACTCATGTATGTGTAAAAAAATGTTTAAAATGAGTTTCTATGATGTTTCTCTAAACAGTGGTTCATGGGAGTCTCTAACCTGCAATTTGCTCTTTAACCCTCTCAGGCTCAAAATAAGTTTTGATAAAAGGACGAACAACTAAGTCCTTCAGGGTTACTTCTGATTCAAACAATGCTCATGAAATACGTATGTGGAGTAACCAGGTAGGTAGGTTTTAACTGTTGCAAATCTGCAACGCCTGCCTCCAGAGGGTTAATGGTGGAAGTTTTGTAACCATTTGTTACAAATCAGTAAAAGCATTTTTTCCTCACAGACTTCCATAGAAGGAAACATGGCATCCAAAATGGCGTTGCCGTGAGACTTAGACCCGCTTTATGCATTTTAGAACAGATTTTTATGGTTATATGTTACGAAACCACCAATATTTTTCAACAACTGGGTATTTTTTATGTCTTTGCGGAAGGGGGGGGGGGTTCGGGGGCCACAAAGAGGCGGGCCACCTATTGAGGACCGCTGATTTAGGATTTTACACATCATTGTTCGGCTGTCCTTTAGTACATTTAGAGATTTATTATGTTTTTGTTGTGATTTCCTGTAAAAATCCAGAAATGCAGACACTTAAAACAGCAGGAAAAATCATTGGTGCCCAACTGCCCTCTGTCCAGGAACTGTACATCAGCAGGACCAGGAAAAAGGCAGAGAATATTGTCCAAGATGCCACACATCCTGCATCTACTCTCTTCCATCTCCTCCCATCTGGCAGACGCTATAGATCACTGTACACAAAAACTACCAGACACAAGAACATTTTCTTTCCTTCAGCCATTTCTCTCCTGAATCTGTAGATTCTTTTACCATCCTTTTATTATAGTTTTTAATACTTATTCAGTAAGCTTATGGATATGTGTGTGTGTGTGTGTGTGTGTGTGTGTGTGTTTGTGTGTGTGCGTGCGTGCGTGTGTGGGTATGTATGTATATATGTGTGTGTGTGTAAATGAACATGTGTGTGGGTATACATGTTCTTATGTGTTTTTAGGTATTTTTATTCTCATTTATTGTGGTTGTTGTCTGTTTTTGAGAGCGAACATCTACCGAAGACAAATTCCTTGTAAATGTAATTTTACTTGGCCAATAAATCTGAAATCTGAATCTGAATCTGACTTAAGTTTAGGACTGACTCGATGTAAGAGGAGACTTCTGCTTCTATGAAGCTCCTCATTATCATGTTTGCTAAAAACCAGAGCGCTTGCTGCAGTAGCAGCACAGACTCTTTTAGAACAGAGATTATATTTCTAACTGAATTAAGCAACTATTCAGAAATAAGCAACACTTTATTGACCACTGAATCTGAAAGCTTGTTTCATTAACTTGCCAACTACGTTTTCTCCCTTTGCATCCTGACCTTAGCTGACCTCAGCTCTGTCTTTGCCGTTGCTGCACCGTGGCCTTTAGCCTTTGCACCTCCCAAGATACCCCTGGATGCCTTTTTGAGCATGTTACTATTATGATGACTTTAGGAGTACACGAACAACATCACAGATCCCTCAAAGTTTCGTCAAAACAAGATTTAAACAGATGACTCTGGGGCTAAAGACAACAGATAGCGCCCTGACTTAGTGTGGAAGACCTGATGCTGCCGGGACAGACGGCTCCTCTGATGGCATTTCCTTGCGTTACCATACTTGGCTCATCTGGACTCAGCCTAATATAATTTTTACTTGTGTGTGTGTGTGAGTCTGTGTGTGTGCGTGTGATTGCATATGTTTGTTAATGTTTTTTACCTGTTATGGGAATCTGGGGTCATTTTGTAAAGCACTTTGAATAACACTTTGTTTGAAAAGCGCTTTAGAAATAAAATTTGATTGATTGATTGATTGATAAAATATGTCAATTAAATATTTCCACTAAATCTGCAACAGCTTGAGTTGAGTGAAGCACATCACATGAAATCAACCAAAAAAATTACAATTTGGTTAAACAGGATGTTGATGTGGGGGAAGGCTGATCAAGTTAAACTGTTTAACTGATTTTTCTTTCTACGAATCATATTACTGTCCACCTCTTACCACCATTGTTTGTTCGCCATCCATCCATCCTCTACTGGGATAGCCCGAGGCAGCGGGCAGAGAGGATGTATAATCCTTCCAAGGGAGTTATGGGTCTTCCCCATGGTGTCCTCCCAATGGGGCATGCTCGGAAATCCAGGGTGACTAAGAAGCACATAAATCACACGTCTGGACCACCTCAGCTGACACCTTTAGAAAAGGACCAGCAACTATACTCCAAGTTTACCCAGGTGGCAGAACTCATTTTCTTTACTTTAAAGGCTGAACTTGGTCAACCCATGGAAGCCCATCTAGGATATTGATTCAAATGTTGTAACTAGAACTAAGCGTTTGGAGTCTTATATCCTGATAGTTCGACATCTCGCCTCGGATTGGCTAACAGCACCACAACTCCACTACTGAAACTGTTTGCTCTGCAACGTGGATGTTTTATCTGCACAAATAACAGAAGCCTGGAGGAGTTCTGCCATGTGGTGGAGTTGCTAATGCTAACGCTTAGCTTCTACAATTTAAGGTGTCCTCTGCTGTTTCCTGGAGGCTAAAACAACAACAGCCTTCCCTGTCGTGAGTCAAGATGGGTGAGTCCATGAAAATTAAGTGACAGTGTGACGTAGATCTGTCAGGATTTTCTGATCCGAGCAATTCACCGTCTATTTTCTATCAGAAGCTAATGCAGGAAATAGGGGTAGGAGACTATTTTCACGTTCAGCCCGCATGTTGAGCCCAGATCATTCTCAGAAATAAAAAGGAAAAATGGTTTCTCTGGTCTTTAAAAATGAAACAATTCACCTTTATAACGATGTGGATATGTTTTAAACAACTTTAGTTTTACTGCTTAGTGAAAGGTAGTCTGAATCTTGCTACTAGAACACAGTTTTTTAGTTTTAAGATCCATTTTGAAGTTCCTCTCAGGTCCTGTAGGTCACCCCTCCTTGGAAATGGGAATCATTTCATATGGACTTGCAGACACCTCCCTCACCAGTGACACCTGTCAGTTGTGAAGTTTATGCTACAGAGTTTATTTGCCAAAGGGTCGGTGTTGAGGCATACGAAACATGGACAAACTGTGTGTGTGTGTGTGTGTGTATTTTTCTAATTCATTACTTGACCTTTCTGTGACCTCCCACCCATCTTTCTCACAACAACACAGAGTGGTATTAATGAAGTGTGGAGAATGAAAAAAATAATGTTTTCATTCATAAATAAAGACGTCACTAGGTCCCCTTATTGCTGTGATATAAAACATAATGAAAATAAAATATGCAACAGCTGCTAGATGCAGGCGGCCGGCTGCTCCCGCCGCCTGGGGCAGCTTAGCCATGCGGCCCCTGGCTTTGACTGGATCTTATGCAAAGCTGTAGTCGTCCTAACTGCCTGTGGAGCTCTGAGGGAGCCCACAGAAGCACTGCAGCTCTTTGAGTTTATGCCTGCTTCACATTTGAGTTGCTCAACCTCTGTTTTCTGACTTTAAGCTCCTCTGTTAGCTTGGGATTAGCTCCGGGTTTGCTCAGGTACAGTGTTGGGAACGTTACTTTAAAAAAGTAATTAGTTATAGTTACTGATTACTTTGTCAAAAAAGTAACTCAGTTACTAACTGAGTTACAAGATCATAAAAGTAACTAATTACCAACAAAAATAACTACTTAGTTACTTTTTTCATTAACGAATGCAAGAATTACTACAATAGTGAAATATAAATGACTAATGACTGGAACATAATAAAATGTATGTCAAAATGTTTTTTATAAACCTGAATAATTTAAATAAATAAGCACTTAACAGGAGGAACTACTAATAGGAACATTACACTTATCTAGACTATTAAAAGGTCACTGTGTGATATTTAACAAGACCCCAATCAGCTAAAATTTAAAATTGCAAACAGAAACACCTGTAAAGGTTCCCGAGCCTTTAAATGGTCTCTCGGTCTAGTTAAATTACAGAAATGAATGTAATTTTGCACAG
>SSNQ01034372.1:64951-90683 GCA_006942095.1 Nothobranchius kuhntae | reverse complement strand
TGATCTAGGAAGGTAGAATATCAGGACGTCTGAGCGGTGAACAGGTGAGTGGACCTTCGGGACGTCCCGCTGTCACGCCAAGAAGGGCACGGCTCTGCAGACCCGCAGATTCGCTGCTGCAGATTCCCACCTGCAGCAGCGAATCTGCGGGGGGTCTGCAGCCGTAGACTATTCATCGCATCTTCCTCGTTCTTCACGGGCCGTGATGCTCTTGGATGAAAACATCTACCTCTTAGCTCCTGATCAGCTGATGACAGCTTCAACACACCGCGCTGCTTCTTATCAGTAACAGAAACGAAGTTTTGATAAAAGAAGACGTAATTAATTAGTTTGCTCATTACTGAAGGAAATATTTTTTATTAACGTGGTTATTTTAAACGGCGTTATTCCCGTCATTGCTTTGATGTGTCTGCAGCATATGTGACTGAGACGTGAGGGTCTCCGCCCACCCGGCCAATCATCATCGTGTTTGTAAGTGCGTTACCGACACCTCTCTCTCCCTGGCCGCAGCTGAAGTGTGGCGGTCAGAAAGCCTCACACTGTTGCTCAACGTTCGGCAAGCACATAGTAACGCACAACCTTCCGTCCCCAGTAACGGTAACGGCGTTGCAACGGCGGGAAAAGTAATTAATTAGATTATTCCGTTACCTATAAAAGAACGCCGTTAGTAACGCCGTTATACTTAAACGGCGTTACTCCCAACACTGCTCAGGTAGATCGTAGCTACCCCCTATTGGCTCCAAGCTCCATGTAGCTTCGGGTTAGCTCGTAGCAACATTGGTTCAGAGTTTATGGGTGCCAGTCATTTGCTCCACCTCTTTTCCCATTTTCGGATTGTCTGCGCGAGATGAGACGTGTGACACGGCCAAGATGGCTGTGATCAGAACCACCCATTTGGCTTCAAAAATGTCCCACAGAAAGCTATGGGTGGGGTTTATCCATCTTTTCTTTACAGTCATTGGTTCAAACGGGAAGGAACTGAACACCGCTGTTAGGGGCGGTGCAAATCCCAGATACCCAGATCAAATGTCAGGTTTTCATCCATTTTCTAAAGCCGGCTAAGGTCTGCGACAGCATGAAACAGCTGGAAAGGGAATCGGGCCAAGCTAGACAGTTTTTCTGTGGAAAAACCTTAATGAACCTGTAACAACCTAAAACATTGTATTTACCATCTATACTCTGAATTTGTTGCCTGTCTGTCTCCATGTTTCTCACTGAACTTCTTCCTTCAAATACTTTCAGAGCATCCCGATCAGCACATGCTTTATGTGAACAGCTCAGGGACGTTAAATTGCTCATGTGGCTCTGAGGTTTGGATGTCAGCGACAAACCAGGAGTCAACAAGCTAATCCCAGTTAATGCTTTCACCCATTGTGAGGACACTGCTGCTGAGAGCCAGAAATAAACCTGAGGACCTTACATCTCTAATGCAGTTGGAGTTTCTGAAAGTCCTATTGTGCCGATAGCTCACATAAACATAGCCGCCCCTTTTAGGTAGCCTGCACACACGTATGCTGCTCATCAGCAGGTGTATGTCTACGGTATTAGGAGGAACACACACACACACACACACACACACACACACACACACACACACACACACAGAAGCATGCACAGAATTATCTGTTCGTGTGCGCTTGGGTGCATCGGTGTGTGTATGTTATGTGTTTGTATTTTGATTCTAACACGAAAAGGCACTTCCACACCCATATATTACCTTCTAAAAATAAAGTCATGACGTCAAACAAGTTATTTCAGTTGGTCAGCTATCACTTCCCCTCCCCTTCAAAACACACTCAATAACTGAGCAACTTTCAGGCTGCAAAAGATACAAAAATCCTTATTCTGCTTTGAATAAACAGGCAGCTTTCACCATCCCACAGTAATAACCCCACAAGACTATTTGCATTGTTAATATGCAATCACTAGATGCCTTTTTCCCCTGCATATTTGCAATTCAACAGTGAAATCTCAACACACTGTTAGAGTCAGAAAATGTAGATTATTTTGCAAACGGTGCATCTGCATCGCTCTGTAATGCAGAGTGGCAAAACGAACCAGAGCGTATCAGCAACTGTTAATTTACTCCACTTATTAAAAGGAAACGTTATGCGCTCCTGCTGATTTACAACACGATGAAGTGTGGAAACAAGTTTAGGATTGTTGCCTTGATAAGTATTCTCGTCACATATAACTCTCTGCAGTGAGGCTTAGAAATGAGTCATAGTCTAGAATGATAGGAGGGCACGTAAACAGGCTGACTTTTTATCGTCGACAAAAAAGGTCTTCCATGACTGCAGAACGATAATTAGGAGCTGATTAATCAAGGAATATTTATATTGTTTTTTGCTTTACTTAAATGCAACTCTGTTTTGAGCAGTCAAGGGTCTGATGTGTCACAGCAGAAATCCAAATGCGTGACGTCTGGTTGAAAACGTCACTGCATCAGAAGATTTATGCACAAAAAAAAAAAAAAAACTTCTCAGACTCATTTTGTTTTCTTTTGAGTTTTCAAAATGATTGAATGAATGTTTTCTGATAATTTTTCAAATGATAAAAAGCATGGACTCATGTTTACCTTGCAGTCTCACCACACCATTAGAATCATCCTGGGCTCTTATTAATGAAGACATTTCCTTCCCTGAAAACAAGACTTGTCGATTTTTCAGGGGGAAGGATATTGACAATTTGTTTTATGCATTTCTGTGTTGCAGAGAAGACATGGTCTTTGACAAAATGCCAGTATTTCATGCCCTGGGAATGGCAACTGGTTGTGTGGGCTGGCATCATTAGAGGATGAGTGAGTCAACTGTTGCACCTGGAGTCATTGTCTGCAAGTTCCCTTCGACGGGCAGCGGCGCTGCAACAAGTCTGCAGCAATAAAAGGCTCCATCTTCAGGCAGCTTGATTAGGATGGATCTCTGCATATGTGCCACCAGTTTCTAATAAATGTGAATTCATTGGAATATAAAGCTTGGTGCCTTATTTTAATGGGAAGGTTTGCTTTCTGGATCTTGAGTGAGAGAACAGAGTGAACATATATAACTCTCACTTTTAGCTGCTTTAAAGAGACAGTGTGTAGTTTTTACAGTCAATCTCTGGAAACATCCATCAAAATGCTGTTGAAAATAAATAAAATGATGCCCAGTTGTTGAAAAACATTGGCGGCTTTGTATCATATAACCATGAAAATTGTGTCTAAAACACAGGAGTGGGCCCAAGTCTCTGGGCGACGCCATATAGAGCTCCGGACCCCACGTGACTCTGTTAGTGGACGCCATTTTGGCATGCAAAAAAGGTAAACAAACACGGATGTAACCATGAACATGAACGGGATCCGCTTGGATTTTACTTTGTCGGAGTTTACTTCACACTTTAAAACAGAAGAAATCGTTTTATATTGTCAGAAATTAAATAGACTAAACATCTCCGACCCTTACCGTGCCCCTGGGATACTTTTTAAAAACGCCAGAAGCTGTCGGAGCGGACTTCTTACCGGCACAACACCGGACCTGGCCGGGGGAACCCCTTGGGATTTACCCGGAGGAGCTGGCTCCGGCGGCTGGGGAGAGGGGAGTCACGCTACTGCCCCCGCAACCCGACTCCAGATACGCGGATGAAAATGGATGGATGGACGGACAAATAACAGATTTACACGTAAGTAGTCTCGGTGAGACAGAAATAGCAATCCAAAGTGCTTTTTATGTGTGATCTGACAATTGATCAACCATTGCTTAAAAATTAAATACAGCTTAGCCGGTTAATCGCTGTCATCATAAAACACGGAAACGGCAGCACGCAGAACTCACGAGGCAACGTTTTACGTGATGTTTACTTGTTGCTATGAGTAATAAGACAGAAAAAGCCACGCCAAAATAAGTTTAGGAAGCCCACTAAGAATCGTAATAAAAGCATTTAAATAAATACCATACACAGTTGAGGAAACGTTGGTTTAAGTACCTGATATGAAGCGGTCGCTGCATAAGCGAGAACCTTTACTCTCGGGATCCCACAGCTTCATTTTCGCCCGGTCACTAGCGCGTTTTATTACAATGATCCAACGTTTGCGGCGTTCCGGATCTTGGGGAATCTTGTAGATGGCTCATTCCTTATGTCGTCCGCGTCTGTTCTGCATCCTGGGGCACAACAGGAATCTTCCATATTTCCCGTTTGATTGAGTTTTCTGACAATAACAAATAGTCCAGCTGCCGGCTTCTGCCTGCCAATATGGCGCCGTTTCGATTTGAACTGTTTCATGCCGAGAGAAGTGACGTCAACTCCCGGAGCTCTATAAGACACCATGTTTCCTTCTACAGTAGCCCTGAAGACAAAAATGCATTTACTGATTTGCAACAAATGGTCCCAAAACTTTCACCATTTATAAACTTTTTTTTTTTTTTTACATAATTACCTCTTCACTCATTTCCTGTGATAAAAAGGAGTCCAGGATCCTCTGGAGGTTTCTTCCTGTTAAAAGGGGGGGTTGCTTTCCATTGTCGCTACATGCTTGCTCTGTAAAGACTTTGACACGAGTCAGTGACTCGATGCAACCTGCTGGGTTCCTTATATAGGAAGCTTTTTACTTAATGAACTGAACTGTATTAGAATGTTTACTTGTAAAGCGTTGTTGGTGAGGTCTTAAGCCTAATTTATACTTCTCTGTCTGTGTTGGGACGGAGACACGCAACGCCAGTATGTGTCAGAGCAAAAGCTCTCCGACAGGCTCGCAGATGGCGACGACGGAGACATGCCTCAATTTTTAACCATCTGTCGAAGGAAACGGAGACCGCAAGCTTCTGATTGGTCAGGACGCTGCTTCCTGTAAATTTGGGTTAGGCTTAGAAATTATGTTCTTGCATATAATAATCAAGGAAAAATATAGGCGTACATGGCCAAACAGAAAATAAACAAAAACAGCAAAAATTATTGTAAAATTTTAAACCCAATAGAGTTTGTAAACACCAGCGCAAATTTAACTTAGCTGCAATTACACCTGTGCCAGTTTTATTTCAGTTATAGTGGTTAGCTGTGCTTTAAATTAATATCTGAATAAATGTATAAAGAAATTATTTTAAAAAATGTAAGCAGAGTATTGCAAGGACACTCAGTCTGTCAGCCACCAACTTTGCAACAACTTTTATTAAATCAATTTGGCCTTTCATACCAAAGTTTTATAACTCTTTATGGCTGTTCTATTCAGATCATGAAAATATCAACATGTGTGATCTGTACTTATTGGTAATGATTTTCATTTACTGCCAACAGTGGCGCCCTCATGGGGTGTCTAGGGGTGATATGGCCACACCTGGAAAACTGTTGACCACCACTGTTTCTTGAGGTAAATTGTTGAATGCATAGGTTTCTTGTTTTTAATGAAAAAGAATGAAGGAGCAATGCAAATGTAGCCTAGTGAACTAGACCAAATTCTTGCTTTACAAAGTTTGGTCTGAGAACGCTCCGCTGGAACCTCTGCTGCCCCTAACAGCATTCTGGCTGGCCAATCGCAGCTCTCTAGAGGGGTTTCAAACACATAAAGAGCTGTGATTGGTCCATAATGGTTGGCCAATCATAGTGCTCTATCTGCTTAGTAAACAAATCACAGAGCTTTATCCGCTTTGTGGGCCAATCAGGGCACTCTATATGCCTGGTGGGTGGGATTATGCAACAGAGTGAAACAAGATGGCGACAGCTTGTTTGAAACAGCTTTTATATTAATTTTGGACTATTAGAACTTGGGCTTCATTAGAATCAGGAGCAGATAGATGCATTTAAGTGCTTTTTTTTTTTAGAAAAAATGATTTTCAATTGCGGACCGCCTCATTTACCGATAGCTGTTGCGGTGAGTATGTCACATTCATTGTCCAGTAGCATGCGGAGATCATTTGAAAGACAACGGTGGAACCCGCCCCACAACCGAGAGCAGTCAATGGAGCGTTGCTAGACTAAATAATACATTTATTTAGTCTGGCTTGCCAGGCTATTGCAAATGCACAGCTCCATGATAAACACTGCCAGAATTACCACAGGGGCCGATATGGTGTGCCACCCGAAAATGTGCATCAGCCCCCATTTGCCCCAAATTGTTGGTTCACTGCTGCACAGCTTCATTGGTTTTATGTCACTGCCAACTTTTCAACGATTTCAACAAAGAAAATTAAAATTTCTGTGGAAATGTTGAGGCTTTTACCATAGTCTTGTCTGTGTTCGGCAGCCTCGCTTCTATCGGAGGGCTCTGGCCAACTTTGGCTCCATTGTAGCTCATCACCACCAGATTGTGAATGTGTATGTGCATGAGTGAATGGCTGGTTAGTTGTAAAGCACTTTGGGGGGTTGTAGAACCCTAGAAGGCACTGTATAAAAAAGGTAATTTACAATTTAGTCGCAATGTGCTAGCCTAGCAAGCCATCCTATTTATGTGAATAAATAATCTGGCCACAACTCATGGGGAAAGCTCAGTCATGGGATGGAATCTACGGTGCTCTTTCAAACTGTCTCTGCACGCTAATGGACAGCGAACAACGTGGTGTACTCCCCGCTACGGATGCCAGTCAACGGGGCAGTCCGCCATATACTGTCAGAGAAGACGCAAATAAATCATTTTTCTAAATAAAGGACAAATTTGGAAAAACAAATTAGCTTACATTTTTTTTGCATGCCTCTTAACAACGTTCTAAAAGTTTTGACCCTTTAAACCAACGTCACCTAATCACGTGGGTTCACCACGGTGGACGGCAAAAGCATGTAAACGCTGCAGTTCATCTCCGTCCTCAGTCTCCATCAAAGTTATTAAAAAGAAAAAACGAGTTGAGTTTACATCTTTGTCTCTTAATGCAGCCAACCACGCAGCAAGCTAAACCATTTTACTGTCAAATCAACTAACTAAAAGCAATAAAAGGCTATAAACTGGCTTGCTTTGACTACCTTCACTGGAGTTTCTATGCATGTAAACGGTCTTTTTGCCGTCCATCATGGGGAAGGGGGTGGTCACATGAGTGGTGTGACGTCATGTGCAAAGGGTCATTAGCTCTATCTATATTGTCTCACATGTGTCTAAAAACCTCCGTCAATAACACATTTCAGACTGAGAGCAACGATTGGACCAAACGCTTGTTGGTCTTCCATTCACTACGCAACTATGTATTTAGCAACAGAACACTGAGAACACTCAACTGTAATGATTTACTTTAAGAAGTGCCTTTAGACGACTCTTGTTGTGATTTGGTGCTGTATAAAAAAACTGAATTGAATTGAACTTCAACTTTTGGACAAACTACCAGAGTCCCAAAAAGAAAAACACCATTTAAAGTCATGAACAACAAAAGATGTTTGGACATAGAAAAGAGCGCTCTCTGGTTTCCTCCGGCAGAAGCGGGTTTCCGGTTCTGTTAGACGTGTCTCAGGGAACTGAAGGGAGGGATGAGTGTCCTGTGACCGTGTTTGCATTCAAAACCGAGCTTGTTTGGCAGATTCACCATAAAAGCTTTAAGTACCTGTCTGCTCTTGACTCAGAGAAAAGCACAAGTCTAAATAGTCCACAGTTGATGCCAAAACTGTTTCAAAAGTGTTAACGTCATCTTAGTTGTTCTGCTCTGTCTCAGTATATTTCGCCACCAAGTGGATTCAGTGCTGTAAACATCAAGGAGCAAGACTGTGCAGAGCATGCACACATGCAGAGCAAAACCATATAGGTTTGGCTCTTGTCTGTCTACATTTCTAGACTAGCAACGTGCAGCAATTATTTGAAATTATGCACAATTTAAAAAGTGCAACAACATAACTTACTTGTATCGGCTCCAACAATGCCTCTGGGCAAAAGGTATAAGTACTGTAAAGAGGATTTTTACAAGTTTATCTATAGTAAATGATAAATGACCCGCACTTGTATAGCGCCTCTCAGAGAAAGAACTCCAAAGGGCGACGGTGGCACAGGAGTTAAGTGCTCGCCCCGTAATTGGAAGGTTGCAGGGTCGAGCCCCGCTCAGTCTGTCACTGTCTTTGTGTCCTTGGGCAAGACACTTAACCCACGTTGCCTGCTGGTGGTGGTCTGAGTGACCTGTGGCGCTAGTGCTCAGTAGCCTCGCCCCTGTCAGTGCGCCCCAGGGCAGCTGTGGCTACATTGTAGCTCATCCCCACCAGTGTGTGAATGTGTGTGTGAATGGGTGAATGACTGATTGTGTTGTAAGGTGCCTTGGGGAGTTTCAGGACTCTAGAAGGCGCCATATCTAATATCCCATATCTAATTCAGGCCATTTATCATTTCAAATACATTCATCCATTCACACATATTCACACACTGATGGTGATGAGCTACGCTGCCCTGAGGTGCACTGACAGAGGCGAGGCTACTGGCGCCACCGGTCCCTCCGACCACCACCAGCAGGCAATGTGGGTTGTGTGCCTTGCCCAAGGACACAACAGCAGGATCGAACCTGCAACCTTCCGATTACTGGACAACCCGCTCAACCTGTTGAGCTACTGCTGCCCCATTCATTCATATCTTATTAGTCGGCATCACTGGAAGGGCTGATCACAAAAAGCACTTCTATTGTTGAAATGTCAAATTCAAATTCATTAAAATTGAGAACCTGTATTCATCTTATACCTTTTTCCCCAAGATGCCCTAACCACTGCCAAATGCCGTCAGTCAGCTCAGAGAATTCAGCCTTTTTTCTTCCTCTGTGCCATCTGTGCATGTCTGTTTGCTGCACTGGTGTTTGCTTTGCAGCTCTGCAGCCGCACCAGGTCTGGTGCTCGTTACGAAGTGCATGACACGTGTCTTTGAAAGTATAGCTTCAGAATGCATCGCTGTTATTGCTCAGACAAAGAAGAAGAAGAAGAAATGGTCTTTTATATATTTATGATAATAATAATTATAATCATAATAAACAAATGGAATCGAGGACGGGGCTGAAATGATCACACGGCTAGTCTTACATTTGCAGTAGAACATTTTTAAAAATGAATGAGTTCAAACTTAACAGTCTTCCAAATTTCTCACGTGAGACGTTAAAGTCTTTTAAGTGTCGAGTCTTGTTGATGTTAAACTGACACCAGTCAGGAAAATAAAAAAAGAGCAGAAGTGAATTTAAACGACTCTTGTTCTCAGAGCATTTATCAAACTTTGACTGCAGGTAATTTCCTCCACCTGAGTGTGTTTCGGGTCATTTATTAGCAACTGGCCTCAAGTTATTATTTGAGAGATATTTAACTGGCTTTTAAAAGGAGTACGCTCTTCTTCCTCCGAGTACACAACATGACTATTTAATCAGAGTAGTGAGGAAGGGTTTTGGGAGGCCACAAGAGTTTGATTAACATTTCTGGTTCAACATAACTTTTTCTCTGCCTCAAATTTCACGTCTGCACCTCATTTCACCTCTGCTGCCAAGTTCCAGCTCTGTTTTCCCTGCAATAAACCATCAGAGACTGAATCACACCCAGCTTTGTGATCCTAGGATGGCATGAAAGATGCTTCATTCACTGAAGGGTCGACGCAACAGGAAAGGTGGAGATATTACGGGTGTAGGTGTGGATATTACGACAGCAGCTGAAAGAAACAGATGTAAAAAAAATGTTCATTGCTAGAAAAATACAGTGGAAAGGTATTTGTCTGTTTACGGGTTCAGTTTATCTTGTCACACCTAAAAGTTTCGTATCAAACAGTGATTGTGTTTATCAGCAGGAAAAAGGAATCTAAAGCAAGCTGGCACAATTAGAAAAATAAATAAATAAATAAATAAAATTTCAAAAGATGTGTCCAAACTTTTTAAGATGAGGGACTTTCCAGTGTAAGCCCGGCTTTCTACAGGAGCCGTCAGCAGCACGTTACTGCAGCAGCACGTCATAGCTGCTGATAGGAACTGCTGTGGTCAACAGAACCTTTTCCACCGGAGAGGAGGCGGGAGGCGGAAGGCGGAGGCGACGCGCTGTGCCAGAGCGTCGGTACTGACACCGGTGGTAAAACGGACATTTAACCAAACTGTCACCTTTTCCCTCTTGCAATTTTACCTTCCCATCACCCCCATCCTAATCTTAACCAGTTTGCGCATGCGAAGCTCTGATCGTTGACGCGCTCCAGACATCTGCGCCCTGAGCACCGCCAAATCAGGCGTCACCACCTCAAAAACAAATTAAACACGCGATCGTTCATGTTGGCTCATTTCCTTTAATGTTTTCTGTCTGTTATTTGTGCCTGATGCGTTTTGCTGCTGCGGAGCGAGGCGCATCACCTGTTTTGTCCTCTGGTGACGCACCCCCAAAATTCCACTATCTCCGCTCCGGCACGAACTCCGCAGCAAAAACGGTCCCGTTGTAGTCGGCCGGCGAGCAGTGGCACTCCGCTGTTTTTGTGGTCGGTAGATCTTTTAGAACTGCAGTTCAAAGGTAACTCATAAGGTGAATATATATGAACCCAGGTAGCAGTTTTTCTTTTGGATTGAGAGGAGATGCAGGAAGATAATAAACAGACAGGACAGAAAAATAGTCAAATAAAAACAAGTTAGTTTTTGTACCTGGTGGTTGCAAACGAACAGACACCATTGAAGGTAATCAGAAGTGAGGAACAGAAAATGAAATAATTATTTTAATGTTTAGAGCAGCAGGAACTCCAAGAGGCTGCAGGCGCATCAGTGAGTTTGCGGCTGCTGCGCAGGGGGAGGGGGGAGAGGGCTGAAGCAGAAACTACCGTTGTTTAAAAGAGATGTGTTAACTTAGAAAATGTGGGCGTAATTCTAATTGTCAAAAACTCCAGCGAACCTACCAACCCCCCCCCCCTCTCGACTAGTAGGAGCTAACTGTTAGCATTAGCAACTCCAACACATGGCAGAACTCCTCCACGCTTGTGTTATTTGTTGAGAACATCAACGTTTCAGAGCAAACAGAGTCAGTGGTAGAGTTGCGTTGGTCTTATCCCTTTATTCTATTTATTCTTTATTTATTTATCTTTATTCTTATTATTCTTTATTCTAATCCCTTTATGGTCTTATCCCTTATCCCAACGAAGCTGTGGAACGCATTACCACTGCTAGTGAGGCAAGCACCAACAGCTAGCATTTTTAAATCACGCCTGAAAACTCACTACTTCAACCTAGCTTATACCACATAATTATGAACCTCACTTACATCTGCACTGTTTAAAAATGGACTCCACAATTATCGACTTCCGTACTATTGAGGTTATTTTTTAAAATGTTTTTCTAATTTTATATTCACCCTGTGTCTTATTGATTTTTAGCTGTTATTTTTGGGAATTTTGTAGTATTTCCTTTTTATCTTTTATCTGTGTTCGACATGTTTGTATAACGCCGGTTTGATTAACTAACATTTTTAGTGTACAGCGCCTTGTTTGGTTGTAATGCCTTGTGAATGCGCTTTATAAATAAAATTGGATTGGATTGGATTATCCAATCAGAGGTGAGATGTCCAAATATCAGGAAATAAAAGTCCAAATCCGTCGTCTGAAGCTACTTTTTCCTTTGGCTGAAAGTCACTGAAATTGGTGCACCTGAGTATGACTTACAAGGGATTTGTTCCTATTATAGACCACTGCTAATGTATTAAAAATCTTAAAAAATATACACATTTAGTGCTCCTCTGAAGATTCTTCCTGGGAAGAATTTACCTTTCCAACTCAGTCTGGTTAAAACTAATATCCTTTAATGCATTTGGAAACTATTTCTTCATAACAAGTATATGGCAAATATTCACCCTTTACTCATCCTTTGCTAACAACTATTAAATTGTTGTTTATTAAATGGAGACTAGGCAGTTTTGCTTGCTTTTAGCACCCCCTAACGTCCGTTTGTAGAACCAAAACCAAAATGTCCTTGCTCTGCGTTTGTCTTTTTAACACCTTATTTTAACAGCAGAAATGTCTCCCAGCTTCCTTAGTGTCTACAAGAGCGATTTGTCACTAAAGCATGCAAAAGTGTTCATGATCTAAAACATGCAGGAAACGAGCTGGAAGCAGACTGCAGCGTCAGGTATGTCAACAATAAGTCCAACGGACCGGACCAGCAACTATAAAGCTGCAAGTGGGATATTTTAGTCACGGGGGTGACAGGGGTTGGGTGGCCTTTCATTAACTCTGCAATGTGTCATTTTAGTACATACTGGCTCAACAAAATTATTTAAAACATGAAAAAGTTGCAAAGTATCCCTTTAATTTGTGCAAAACATTTGGTACAAGACATGCAAACTCTGTACCAATACCACACCGATGTCAGAAACTCACACATAACAGATAAGAGTCCAGGCTGCAGAGATGCTCCATCACAGTAACACATCCTGCACTACACCATCTGTTGTAACAAGCACTCAGTCTCAGGAATCTCACATTCTGCATGACCATCACAGCAAGCAATTATTTAAACGGCCTCTTTCCTTGCTCCAGAGCTATGGGTCTCCTCCTGGGTTCACTGGGATTTTTGGTCCTTGTTACAGACATTAGTGGAGTTTAAAGCACAATCAGCTGCTCCTACGTGTAAACGGCTCTGCTGTTGGCATGGTTACGCATCTTGATGAATGTTGAAAAAGAAAAACTGCCTGAAGTAGAAGAAAAAAATCAATTAGCGCTGCAACCAAACAAGTATGGTCAAATACTTTTATAAATGCCAGCAGTTTGATATGAATGGACATCTTTACAAAAAGATTTAACAGCACAGACTTTATCTGAAGCTCAACTTGTATTATGTACAGACAACTGATGGACTCAGGGAGCTGACATAACAGGAGGAACAGCCACATCAGCTCTCAGTGACTCTCAGATCCATTTTTCTACAGTCACAGTTTCGAAGATCACACTGGAAACACTGATTTAATTATTTTTTTTAAATATCACAATGCAGTCTTTTTATTTATTGTTTAACATTTAAAACATCAGGTTCACTGTGAATGTGGTGGATCGATGTTTCTGGGTGCGCTTGAAGCCAGTTTTGGTTCATAATTATGAACCACATTTTTACAGTGACACGTTGCATAAATAAACATTGATATAATTGTCAGGAACACTCACATAAATCTAGGCTGATGGATAATTTGACTTTAACTCTTGCCCAAAGACATTGGTTGTATTTTATGTACTGAAACCAGACTGAAGCTACAATTAGATTTTCTGTCAAGTCTTAAAGTTCAGAGGAGACAAACTTCTTTGCAATTGGAGAACCTTGAAAAATTTTTTACTTGGAAAATTTAAAGGTGCAATTTGTAAGCATTCCACAGTGAAATAATCACAAAACAGTCCCATGTCTACATTCTAATTGTTGGAAAGGCCACCAGGTGGCACACTTGCGCACTCAGCTCTTACTCTCTCAGAGCAGAGCTCGCGACAGTACAGAGGAGACCACCGAATAGAGCAGGTGGAGAAGCACATGAGACAGCAGAGTGGAGGAGAGTTTTACTTAGCTAGTTCCCAGGTTAAGTCAGTTTTGCGTGCGTGAATGACTGCTAAGTAAGTAATCCTTTGTTTACTGGACCTGCTTACATAATGTGTTAGGAATAAGTTTGTTTACCTCGTGGTGTTCTGGAATGTTCCTATGTCATAGTTATGCTTGATAGTTCTGTCATGAATCTGCACTGCCTTATTGTATGAGTGTAGGTCCCTGTTGCCTATTTTATGCATGTGTGTAGGTTGCAGTGTTGGATGTGAGGTGGTTTATAGCTGTAAAAGTGGGTAATTTGGTTTAGAATCTCAGAATATTTGAGTGTTGGTAAATCCCTCAACTGGCCACTAGATGTCCTCCTTGTAACATGTCTGCCTGGCAGTTTACCCAGGGGGTTTTTAGCTTGTGTGGCCATGTAGACTGGGTTGTTAGACCAAGGTAATCTGGACCTGCTGATATTATTTTCTGTTTAGAGGGTTTTTCTCCTACTATGTTGTTGTATTTGAGCAAATGGGGCAGAATATATTTTATGTTAATCTGTTCTTCCTGTATTATTCTTTCCTTTAGACCACACACACTCACCTACCAATATCCCTGTTAATGTTAATGAGTAGAATACTCATTGCTCAGCCCTGCATCATTGTTCTGCGTGCCCCTGTGCATTGCTGTTGCTACTACTTTTCACGTGAGAATAAAGAGGCCAAGTTGAAATAAAGCATCAACCTGTGTTCTTACCGACACCCCAGGAAGACACCCTTTAACTCCCTCCCTGATACAGTCCATCTACCTACTAACAATCTAACACTNCAGTTGCAGACATTAGTGGAGTTTAAAGCACAATCAGCTGCTCCTACGTGTAAACGGCTCTGCTGTTGGCATGGTTACGCATCTTGATGAATGTTGAAAAAGAAAAACTGCCTGAAGTAGAAGAAAAAAATCAATTAGCGCTGCAACCAAACAAGTATGGTCAAATACTTTTATAAATGCCAGCAGTTTGATATGAATGGACATCTTTACAAAAAGATTTAACAGCACAGACTTTATCTGAAGCTCAACTTGTATTATGTACAGACAACTGATGGACTCAGGGAGCTGACATAACAGGAGGAACAGCCACATCAGCTCTCAGTGACTCTCAGATCCATTTTTCTACAGTCACAGTTTCGAAGATCACACTGGAAACACTGATTTAATTATTTTTTTTAAATATCACAATGCAGTCTTTTTATTTATTGTTTAACATTTAAAACATCAGGTTCACTGTGAATGTGGTGGATCGATGTTTCTGGGTGCGCTTGAAGCCAGTTTTGGTTCATAATTATGAACCACATTTTTACAGTGACACGTTGCATAAATAAACATTGATATAATTGTCAGGAACACTCACATAAATCTAGGCTGATGGATAATTTGACTTTAACTCTTGCCCAAAGACATTGGTTGTATTTTATGTACTGAAACCAGACTGAAGCTACAATTAGATTTTCTGTCAAGTCTTAAAGTTCAGAGGAGACAAACTTCTTTGCAATTGGAGAACCTTGAAAAATGTTTTACTTGGAAAATTTAAAGGTGCAATTTGTAAGCATTCCACAGTGAAATAATCACAAAACAGTCCCATGTCTACATTCTAATAGATTTCATTGTCGGTAGGCTGGGGGTTGTCAAAATTTCTTCTTAAAAAAAAAAGACAAAAGCAGGACGTAGTTAATAATAATAATCATAGCCTTTATTGTCATTGTACAGGATACAACGAAATTGGAGTGCCACTCCCTTGGTGCACAATACAATAATACCTCTAAATATAAAGGTCCCCTAAAACAAAACAATAGTAAGTAACAAAACAATAGTAAGTAACTAACAACACAATAGTAAGTAACAAAAACACTAGTAAGTGACAAAATAATAGAAAGTAATATATGCCGACTAGCACACTATATACAGAACAGCAGCTACCATATCATGTAAAAGTGTACTGTTTACACTCCGAGTTTGTGAGGCTGTCAAATGTGAGAGCTAACGCTGCAGTGCAGGAATTTGTAGTTTGACACTAGCAGACAAAAGGCCTGACGATCTATTGTAGTAAGTGCTCCCTACTGTAAAACACCTAAGCGTGCTAACACCAGATATGACGATGTATTTATATACTCAGGGTTTTTCCTGCATTCAAATTTGCGTGGCAGCCGCCTCCAGCTATTTTTGTACCGCCCCAGCCTGATTTTCCTCTGCCCCCAGCTACATGGATGTTATTTTAACTGCAGTTGCAGCATTGCACCACTATGGGGGCGCTGTATCAGCAGCGGTGCACCGAAAAGTGCTAAAACCGCAGCAGAAAAAGAAGATCAAAAATAGCTTTTCTCGCTAGTTGGTACATATCTATGGTTGGTGCTACTGTAGGGTGACCATACATCCTCTTTTCCCCGGACATGTCCACTTTTCACTATCTGTCCGAGGCGTCCGGGGGGGTGGGGGTGGGGTGGGGGGGGGGTGAGGTGAGGTGTTCCTACATTGATCAAAATGTCCGTTTTTTCATCCAGGCGCAGGGATCGAGTTATGGGGGGCTGGATATCTTTGAGGGAAAGATCCAGTTTCTGCCTATATTACAATATTTATGGACTCTCAGCGTAGCGGGATTCTGTTGAGCAGAGAGGACGCAGGGCGCTGATCGTTGGAGCGCCCGCTGCGTCCGGCGCACGATACATTCTCAAGGTGGCGCAACAAAATATTATTAACACATGATTGTTCATATCTGTTCAAATTCTCTGGTACTCTGTCTTTTAATTGTTCCTTATTCATTTATTTATTTATTTATTTATTTTTCCATGTCCTGTCTGGCTGTGAAGCAAACAGAATTGATGTCTGAATGCTGGAGACAAGCCTCACAGATTTACTCTCAGGCGGAGCATCAAAGCGTCTGCTTTTAATGTCACGCCTGATACTTAAAACTTTATTGTTATTGTTTTTGAATGCTTTGTAACTCCAACCAGACACGGAGTCAGAGGTGAAAGAGAAAGGAAAAGACAAAAGGTGGGGAGAGAGAAGGGGGTGGGGGTGGGGGGGTTCCACAAAAATAAACAATAATGAACAAGAGTCTGCTTCTAGACCTGCAGAAAGAGAAAGAATGGAAAAATAATGGGACACACAACAATTCAGCTGTCTTTTAATCGTTCCTGACGCGCTCCGCTCATCGTGTGCTGCGGTGGTTTCGCCTCACTGACGCAGCATCGAAACGCGCACCACGTTTTGCGGTCAGGAGATCCCTTTGATCCGCGTAGTTCAAAAGTAACTGATGAGGTGAAAAAGTAAGAATCCAGGCAGCAGTTTTTCTGGAGAGTTTAGAGGAGATGCAGGAAGATGAGAGACAGACGGGACAGGAAAATAGTTAAATAAAAACAAGAAAACAAAGCTTGAAAGTAAAATGTAGGTAGATTTATCTCCACTACACGTTTTTACTTGTATAAAATAATAAGTTATACACATGTAATATTTATACATCTGATACAACTCAGATCACCTTCAAAACTCAGTCACACACCCAGGGCCGTTTCAAGGCATTTTGGGGGCCAAATTAAAACGGAACACCCCCCTAACCCGTACATAATAGACATGCCACCATTGTTAGCAGCAGAAATTAAACGTTATTACCATTTCCAACACAAATGCATGTTAATGAAATGCATTATATTTTACTGGATGTATTTATGTGTTATTTTGACTAAGATGAGTGTTATTAATACAAACCTAAAATGTTACTGAAATGTAGTCAAATATGTTAAAAATATTTTTAACTATAAATATCAGATGGGAAAAAGGAACTAAACACTAATCTAATGCATATTACTGAGGCTTTTATAATATTTAGCCTTTAAAAAGTGAGTCAGTTGAATGCACAGAGTATGCGTGTGCTGGTGCATGGTCAGGATGCTACCACCTCTGCCTCGGTTTGAGCCAGGAAAAACCCTGTCTACTTATCAACTTACTGTGTGAGTGTACTGGCACTGATCTGAAACTGGCAACAGCCATGAAACTCACGGAACGGGAGTAAGAGAGGGATGTTTTCGCTTTAAAATGGACTCCAGTAATCGCATTTGACCACAGGATGTTAGTCTTCTATATTGCACCTTTAATAAATTGCACAAATCACAACCTGCGTTAACATCAGCATGCTTTGTTGGCTCAGTTCACAGTTCAAACAATCACAGCATACAGCTGTTGTACAATAGCTAAATGTTTTGTTAACCAAGATCTGTCTAGTAAATGGGAAGAACATAAAAAAATTGAAAATGATTTTAATTTGTCGGGAAGCTGAAAAACCTTTCAAAACCTTCAAAAAGTTCATGAAAGGCTGAGCAGCTGCATTAATGAATGGTTTATATTTCAGTGAAGCTCCACAAACCAAAAGAAAAAGGTCCATTTTAGACATTTCTAAGATTAAAAACATTAAGTTATTCTTTATTTGTGGGATGCTTCCAGCCTTTTTTGGATCAAAGGGTTCTTAGCTCAGCGAGAACATAATACTTTAAGATTCTAGTTCTCTTAGAGAAGTCACTCTATTGACTATCCCAACGAACGGACGTCTGCCTCTGAACGCGTCTGTGTTCCGTCACGCTGAGACAGAATTTAAATAAGTGAACTTCTTCCTTTCATAAATCATGCTGGAAGAATGCTAGCATGCACGTTTTTTTCTTTTACCAAAGAGGTAAGACACAAATCATGTATGCATCATTTACAGAGAGCGAGAGAGGAAAATAAATCACGAGCAGCTAAAATTCACCCTCCAACCTTTCAGCATGATGCTTTGCGATTTAGGGTAATGTAATAAAGGTTTACTATTAGGATAGAGGGACTGGTGTGTCATAGGTCAGCGGTGGGTGTAGGGTGAGAACATTGGAAAGCCTCAAGCGTTTAGGGAGATAATGAGACCTCGTGCATCTCCCGAGTGTCCCAGCATTAGGAAATATTACTTCCTCTCCCGCTGTTGCTACAAGCACCTTGTGTCATTCATCGTCTCGGTACAACTGCTTTAATCACATTCACAGAACTGTCAGCTGGATGTATTCACTGTAAAAACGTTGAAAACATGGGAGATGGTGACGCAGTGAAATAAATTTAATTTTAAAAAGTACCTCCAAAGGATGAACATGCATTTCCAGGGGGAGGCGCTTAGAGCTGCCAGTTATCGAGGCTGGCTTTGAAGTTCCCGGAAAATGTAACAAGGCTTACCAAAACCCGTTTGGCTCGTTGTTTTACTGAAACTATTTAAACACTCCAGTGTTGATGCTCCGCTAAGACCCACCTGGTGACAGGCACTCGTTCCTGTTCGGTTTTCTCACCAATAAAATATGCAAACTGACATTTGGAAGTCGGTTCTGACTCTTGCTCCCACAGCACATCATGACAAGTTTCAATATTTACATTTTTCTATGGCATTAAATGGCAGCAGACTTAACAAAAGGGGGCGGCGAACGTGAAGCAGAGCTCTTGCTGTGTTGTTTAAAAGGAAGTGGGTCCTCATTCGTAAAGTATCTGAAGTGCTGTCACATGGACTAAGTGGAATTTGAAGCATTTACATGTTATTAACCTAAAGAACAGACTGATCCTACATCATATGATTTCTTTAAATCTAATGGTTCATTCTGCTCTGACGGGATCTACGTGTATGGAATCGAAGTGGTTCCCCAGGTACACAAGTACTTCAGTTGTGTACATATATGTATTTGATTTCTGAAAACCAATTAAAAGGAGAAAGATGACCAGATATGCAAAAACATTTTTTAGGACAAGCTGCTGCCCTATAGAGGAAAACATTGAAAGACCTCGACAACCCTTAGAAGGACATTTAGCTCCTCGGAAACAAGAATAGAAGGAAACCAAACTGAAACGAATTAATCAAAGACGGCTATGTGGACTGACGTGGTTACTTTTTTAGGTAGCTATGAAATGAGAGATCTACTAAAACAAACATGCAACCATGCAGACTCTGAAAGATGCAGAAACCTTCATGCTGTGGTAAAACTTGTGTTTTGACTGAAATTGAGATAAGTTAAAAGTTGTGAAGGAATGGCTGAATTCACACTATGTAAGAATTTTTTTTTACCAAGAAATGAAAAGATGATTTTTCAAATGAGGATTTTTTTTTTAAGATCAACTTTAATAGATTTGCTGTGGTCTCTCTCTAGCAGCCTGGACGCCTCCCTGGGGAGGTGTTTCAGGCATGTCCTGCCGGCAGGAGGCCCCCGGGTCAACCCAGGACACGTTGGAGATGTTACATCTCCAATCTGGTCCGGGAACGCCTTGGGGTCCTGCCGGAGGAGCTAGTGGAGGTGGCTGGGGAGAGGACGGTCTGGAGCTACCTTGTTGGGATGCTGCCCCCGCGACCCGGACCCGGATAAGCGGAGGAAGACGACGACGACTCTCTCTATCAGGAATGAATGCCTTGTAAGTTGTACTTTGGGGGGAGAAAATTTCAGATGGTCCTGTTTGAGGAAATAAAAAAGTCAGCCGGAGGGAAATTAAGCTTCAGACAATGTGGAGTCTTGTTTCCTGATTTTTGGACATCTCGCCTCGGATTGGCCTACAGCAACACGACTCCACCACAGACTTAGCTTTTAACTTGTCCTGTCTTAGCAGTTGAAGCAGATGGAACGGTTGATCTGGGTGTTTACTGAGAAATGTTATAATGTTCTTCACGAAATTTGATCGGTCGCTCTGTCACACATTCATGCAAAATGTGAAAATAGCCTCCAAACCCAATTTCCTGCTTTAGCCACCAAAAGAAAATTGATGGGGAAAAACTTGCGTCAGAACAAGCCAGTTGTCTTTACTTCAGAGCGAAACATTTGTAATCAGGGGCTCGCCCATCTTGGCTTGCGACTGCGGAAGGCTAGCGCGTCTGGCTAGCAGAAGCTAACCATTAGCATTTCCACAATACGTTTCAACGTATGCTTGTGTATTTTTGTAGATAAAACATCAACGTTGCATTTTTTTACCCAAGTAAGCAAGAGGAGGCAGCATATGAGTTGCATTGCTGTTAGCCAATCAGAGGCAAGACTTTCATAACTCATGAATATTATTGAGTAAATCTCAGAATTCTGTCCCCATTTAAACTTTTCAAATAAGCCCTAGTGCACAAAACAAAACGTCACTGTTCATCCAGTATGTTCAGAGATTTAATGAGTTGTATTGATGCATCATCCTGGTGCTTGAAACATATGGACCCACAGTGCATTTTTGTAGTTTTTAATTGACTGTGGTAATTATGGCAGCTGGAGATATTGTTTTTCTTTTTTTCTCTCAGTCTTGATTCGTTTATGGAGAGATGCAAATTAACTTTCAGACTCTTACAGTATGAAAGGGAGACTAGGCAGTTTTGGCTTGCTTCCAGCACCCTCTAGTGTCCATTTAGTAGAACCAAAAGTAAAATTTATCTACTCGCTGCGCGTTTCTCTTTTTAACACCTTAATCTAACAGCTGAAATGTCTCCCCAGCGTTTATTAGCATCTACAGGAGTGATTCATCACTAAACTAAACAAACCAGCTGTGTTCATGATCTAAAGAATGCAGAAAACATGCTGGAAGCAGACTGCAGCACCGGGTATGTAAGCTCCATTTTTGTCTAAGTCCAACAGGCCGGACCAGCAACTCTGAAGTTGCAAGTGGAATATTCTGGCCGCAGGTGGCAATATGAGCTAGGTGGCCTTTCATTAATTCTGTAAATGGCCATTTTAGCTCGTACTAGCTCAAGAAAATGCTTTAAAAATATGAAAAGTTGCACGTTGTCTCCAACAACAATGAAAACAATGCATAAAAAAAACACACACACACACACACACACGCGCTAACTTCTACTGCCTGAAACAGGAGTGCCAGAGGTGTTTTTCCACAGCAAATGACTCACAAGGCATTCATTCCTGCTAGAGACCACAGCAGTGTATTGAAATAGCGACTCTAGGCCCACCTTAACTGCCATGACAGTGTGTTGCTGTTATTGTGAAGCATGGAGCTCAGAGTAGCAAGTTGTAGGTTTTGAACAGTGAAAGTCTAAGACATGCACAGATGACTTTTCAAATTAGCCCTAGTGCACAAAACAACTTCACTGTTCATCCAGTATGTTCAGAGATTTAATGAGTTGTATGGACGCATCATCCTGTTGCTTGAAACATATGGACCCTCAGTGCATTTTTATAGTTTTTAATTTAATGTGGCAATTATGGCAGCTGGAGAGATAGTTTTATTTTTTCCCTTTCAGTCTTGATTGGTTTATAGAGAGATGTAGATGAACTTTCAAACTCTAATAGTATTAACGATGAAAAACACTCACATGCATGCTTGCACGCCTACACACTCGTCAGCACTAGCCTCCATATCTGAGTCAAGAATAAAAATGAGACCCTGACTGAAAACATTTTGCGTTTAATAGTTATATGTAGCATTATTAATGTATTAATTGTGGAAAGGTGTGTAATTAGTGAAGTCACAGTGAGTACTCCAGTGACACTCGTACATAATGCTTCCCAATGGATGCACGGGCACTCTTTGAAGATCACACCAATAGCAAGATCTGGATGGGGAGAGTTTTTAGAGATTATGAAGATTTCCTGGACCAAGGTAAAGATTGAGTGATTTAGATTTCCTGGAGCTGTCCCATCAGATCTATGTGCTGAACTGGGCCCAGTGTTAGATGAATCTACCTGCTGGGGCGGAGCAATCCTGGCATTCCTGGGTGTGATTTGTGGGAATTGCGCGTTTATTTAACCTTTATTTACCCAGATCAGTCGATTTAAAACTCATTCTCGTTTACAAGGACGCTCTGGCCAGGAGGCAGCAGCAACAGACGCCAAAGGAAAACAGATAAGATAAAAACATACAAGATAGGAATTAGATTAAACAGTTAGACATAAAGATAAAGGACTGCTCTCATATATAATATCTACAAGCAATCAAAACAGACGTCATACAATCTTTAAGTACTCAGAAGCAGGCTCATTGATCAGAAACTATTGATTGCAATGATTTATTGAAGGTAGATAATTGAATGAATGTAGTGAGCTTTAGTGATTTTTGCAGCTCATTCCAGTCGTTGGAAGCAGCAAACTGGAATGAGGAGTGGCCAAAGGAGGTGAGAGCTTTGGGAATAACCATAGAGATGAAGTTACTGGAATATAAATTGGGCTGGTTGTTGGAAATGATGAGTAATGAGCAAAGAAATGACGGGGTTCTACCGATGATTGTTTTGTACATAAACTGATACCAATGTAACTTCCTGCAGGAATGGAGTGATGGCCAGTTACTGAGTGAGCACAGATCACAATGATGAGTAGTGAAAGGGGCACCAGTGACGAAACGATTACTGAGTGATAAATGACATCGAGTTTATGAAGAAGTTTTTGGGAATTGGTTCTATGAATGATTTAATCGTTATCTAAGATGGAAAGCATTGTCATTTTGGCAAGGTTTGCTTTGCAGAATGAGTAATAATGCAGTAACTCACCACAGCAACTGTTGGAACAGTTATGGCCACACTGAAACCATGATCCAGAATGAGGTAAAGGCATTTATTGCTGCATTGTGTTTTTATCACGCACCAATCAAATCCCTCTAATTTTTAGACGCGGGTAGCGATGGGTACTGAATTCGGTACTTTTTAAGGTACTGACCGAAATCCATAGTACCGACTGAGCACCGATTCACGTCATTTGGAACGGCGCCTCGTTTCGGTACCCGTCCTTCATAACGAGAACTTGCCTAGACAGCTGCGCATGCGCAAGAGCGTTACGTCGGTCGCTGCGAGCCAGTTGTAAACAGAGCAGCATGGTAGAAAGAACGCACGCTAAAGCTTGGGTCCACTTCACTAAATGTGATGGGTAACTGGGTGATGATGAAACCAGCGACAACGATCTAAGTGAGACATCCTCATCTTAATCTGCTCCGGTAGGTAAAGAAAATGTTTGATAACGATAGCTTGATACGTTAGCTTCCATTGCCACCATTGTTATCAGCTAATGGTGCATTCGTTTCTCCTCGGAAATTCTAACTTCCCAGTAGGAAAAATCAAATGAAAAAGGACAGCAAAAGGAATGAAGATACACAGTAAATTTAGTTCACAGTAAAGATGTTTGCTTCAGTTTAATTATCAGCTTATAAAACTACAAGGACGATTTTAAAATACAAACAGTTGTATGTTATTTATCGTGAAATTTATCAAATATGGTTATAAATTGAGAAAAATATATATTTAATTATAAAAGAGAATTAAAATATTAAACACTCAAAAGTATCGGAAATTGGTACCGTTAAGTACCGGTATCGATTCCTAGGTACCGGGAATTAGTACCGAATCGATTCAAATGTCAAAGGTACCCATCCCTAGACGCGGGGCCACCCTGCTATGAGAACCCCACCCACGAGAGCTGTGTGTGAATTGTAATACAGAACCACCTGGACCATGTGGAGCTGAGTTGAGCAGCACTGTGAATGAGTAGTGGAAAAGAGGCTTTAGTCTCCAACCAAGCAACAGCCAGAGCATTACGTTCACCCCTCGACATCCAGATTAGAAATGAATCCAATTATATCCAAGAAGCCGGTGGTGTCTAAGCCCAGTTTACATTTAGTTTTGATAAGGGAAGGGTTGGAAATGTGACACTAAACAACAAACACAAGGATCAACTGTCTGCTACTATTCCAAACACAAAGCTTAGATGTTTTAGCTAATAGCCACTTTACTGTCTAAGGAAAGCAAGAACCATGCAAGAAACATTTTGGCTTAACTTTTGTGCGTTGGAAATGAACAAACTCCTTTGCCCACTGTTATTAAAAGTGTCCATTTGTGAGAATATTTTAGCTTGCGTATTTTTGTCAGATGTGGACTTCTTTCAGCATGTACAACACTGCTCACAACTTCGACAGGCTCCGGCGCCCTTGTGACCCTTAATAAGTTGAGAAAATGAATGAATAAATGAAAAGATGGATAAACTTAATCAGGTAAATCAAATATTCAGGAGGATCTTTTGCTGTGTGTTTTAAATTATTGAGGGATGGAGTGGCCTCAGAGTTTTATCATGACTCTAAAACCCTGTTTACTTTTATATGTGCTGCAAATCTAGATAAACAACAGCACCCACAGGCATGCTCCAGGAAGTTGTTCTTGCCTGTGCAAACCATCACAATAAGCTGGTACGTCTTTTAGGCCTGCATTGTTTTTTATCGTTTTATTAATAAAATAGAAAAAAAAAATAACAGTGCAACTGTTTAAAGCTTGATTCACTGATGAAGTGAATCAGCCTTTTAAGGAACAGAGCCAAGGGAAGTTAGAACAATACCAGTTTATCAGAAATGAGTAGCCAACAAGGGATCCAACAACCCTTGTGGGCCACCTCGGCTGCACAGGACCGTGCTTGTTTCTGACAGCCAGTTTTCATCTCAGCCAGAGGCCACAGTCTCCACTTTCTTTATTTCCTAGCCTGACTTCCGCTGATGACTCATCCCTCCTGCCTTATTACAGAGAGCAGCACTCCTTCTTCGTTGTACATCCGTGCACACACCTTGCAATGAAATTGGGACGGCAGTGAAAAAGATAAATCGGACAAACCCATTGTGAGATGCTTCATAATGTTTGTTTAATTACAGGGTCTTTGATGGGATGAGTGTTTATTGAAAAGCCTCAAAATGCCAATTTTGGCAGCAGCATTTAAGTTTGCTGAGCGTATCGTGAAGTTGTGTTTTTAAGCTATGCTTAAACAGGTGGTTGAATATGTGTTTCAGAAAGACCTGGATATGTATAGAAACTGTTATTTTGGGACTGCTGATTGTGTTACTGAGATGAAAACTGAGAGCTGAAGATATGAAAAGCCAGAGGTGTTCCCAGAATCAAAGCTCTGCTGTTGTCTGAGCCCCACACGAGCTGAGACATACCATCTATTTATGTTGCACTGTCGTCACAAATCTCTGCAACTCTTTTTCAAACGTACACACAATGCTTAGAGGAAAAAAAAAGATTTCTGCATGAGTTTTTGACCATAAAGCATGATATGGAAATTTTGTGACTCACAAAACATTTTGTTCTTCTCAGGACTTGGTGGAAATCATGCAGGAGCCAAAAAGAGAGCTAGGATCCTTTAGATTCAACTCGGCAGATGAAAAAATAAAATAAAAATAACAGAAAACACTCATTCACTTTGACATTCAAGAGACCCTTTGCTGTTTAAATGTTTACATTTTTACTGCCCCACATTCTGTTGCAAGGATTTTTTGGTTTTGTTCCAATTACAGGGCTAATGTCAAAAAAGCCAAAGCCATTGTTTTAAAAAATTAAAACCAAGAAGTTGTGCTCCATGGAGATGCCCCCAAGGGGTGGCCATGGC
>SSNQ01034372.1:41183-58615 GCA_006942095.1 Nothobranchius kuhntae | reverse complement strand
GATGCAGGATACCGGCCCTAGAGCTTGACATCCCTGCAAGGTCTGAAGACAGTCCTTTGGACTTTATACCATTCTAGTAAATTTACGTTGCGCTTTACACAAGACATTAGAGCCCGCCAAAGTGTTGTCCGGGAAATACAAGGAAATACACTCATTACAACAACACCAGCACTTAAGGGGATAATTTGAAGAAAAATAATAACAAAGGTACATGTATGTACTCATAGGCAGTAAGCTAGTATTCCACCACTAAAAACCACAAATAATAAATAAAAACTTGGGTTCCAACACTATGCAGCATACTGCAAGAGACAGACGTGCAATGTAAATCCGGTGTCGCACGAGTATTGAACACATACTGAATATTGCAGAATATCGTCTTTTGTAGAAGACTATATTCATGTTTAGCCTGCATGTGAAACTCAGAGTGAGCAATTGTATTATTCTAAAATATTAAGTGAAAAAAAAAAGTTTCTTGGTGAACTTGCTCTGTGACCAAGAATATACTAGACTAATACCCAATAATAACAGACTGGTGTCAAAGAAAGTTAAAAGCTAAGATAAAAATTTCCAACAGATGGGCTCCAATTCAGCTGCAGAGCCTTCTCAAGGATCATCAACAATTCAGAGCTTCATGGCAAAGACTATTTATTTTGAACAAATTAGCATAGTGCTCAAAAACATATTGAGGGTTCTTGAGGTTTTGTCCTAATGCCTGAACCCCCTCAGCTGACTCCTTTTGATGCTGAAGAGCAGCGACTCTACTCTAGGTTTCTCCCAGATGATGGAGCTTCTCACCTTACCTCTATGGCTCAGCTACATTAAAGTAGAAGATAATTTTTTATGCTCCAAGTCTTTAGTTGGAAAGAAAAGCAGATGCACTTTGAGAGTTTTGGCTTTCAGTTCAGCTTCTTTATGACAAAATACCAGAGATTCACCTTGATTACTGTAGATGAATCCCAGAGCTGTTGGTCCTTTCTGCAGTCTAATGTCTAGTAATAAAGAGTCAATCACATTTTTATTTAGCCATTTCATCTCTGATTTTCAATTTCTGTGCGAAGTGAAGCTTCCAGCAGAGCATTGTTGCAATTCATTGAAATTTCCATGATGATGCGTCCATCAGTAGACGTCAAATACAGTTATTTAATGTTTTAGCAGTTTTTACAAATCTGCTACAGTTAATATTCTTTATTTCTTCCAGCCTTATTTAATCCATGTTTTAGGCTCTTCGTTGTGTAGCTGACATGTGCATCCAAGTTAGTACTTGCAAATAAAACCATCTTTTTAAAGATTTTAAAAAATCTAAAAGCTTTCACTGGAGCGGTTCGCAGCCGAGTGTGAAGCAGCTGGGATGAGAATCAGCTCCTCTAAATCTGAGACCATGGTCTTGATTCGGAAAAGGGTAGAAAGCCTTCTCCGGGTCAGGGATGAGGTCCTGCCCCAAGTGGANCTTTGATAGGAAAAGAGGGGAAAGGCCATTTAAAGCCTTCATCACAAATGAAAGGACCTTAACTGGATTCTACAACAGACTGGCAACCTTCATGCTTCATGCTTGGTTTGTGCTCTGACATGCACTAAACGGGTGTAAGCCTTTTCCAGTTGTGTCCAGTCAACTGAATTTCCAACAGATGGGCTCCAATTCAGCTGCAGAGCCTTCTCAAGGATCATCAACAATTCAGAGCTTCATGGCAAAGACTATTTATTTTGAACAAATTAGCATAGTGCTCAAAAACATATTGAGGGTTCTTGAGGTTTTGTCCTAATGCCTGAACCCCCTCAGCTGACTCCTTTTGATGCTGAAGAGCAGCGACTCTACTCTAGGTTTCTCCCAGATGATGGAGCTTCTCACCTTACCTCTATGGCTCAGCTACATTAAAGTAGAAGATTATCTTTTATGCTCCAAGTCTTTAGTTGGAAAGAAAAGCAGATGCACTTTGAGAGTTTTGGCTTTCAGTTCAGCTTCTTCATGACAAAATACCAGAGATTCACCTTGATTACTGTAGATGAATCCCAGAGCTGTTGGTCCTTTCTGCAGTCTAATGTCTAGTAATAAAGAGTCAATCGCATTTTTATTTAGCCATTTCATCTCTGATTTTCAATTTCTGTGCGAAGTGAAGCTTCCAGCAGAGCATTGTTGCAATTCATTGACATTTCCATGATGATGCGTCCATCAGTAGACGTCAAATACAGTTATTTAATGTTTTAGCAGTTTTTACAAATCTGCTACAGTTAATATTCTTTATTTCTTCCAGCCTTATTTAATCCATGTTTTAGGCTCTTCGTTGTGTAGCTGACATGTGCATCCAAGTTAGTACTTGCAAATAAAACCATCTTTTTAAAGATTTTAAAAAATCTAAAAGCTTTCACTGGAGCGGTTCGCAGCCGAGTGTGAAGCAGCTGGGATGAGAATCAGCTCCTCTAAATCTGAGACCATGGTCTTGATTCGGAAAAGGGTAGAAAGCCTTCTCCGGGTCAGGGATGAGGTCCTGCCCCAAGTGGAGGAGTTTAAGTATCTCGGGGTATTGTTCACGAGTGAGGGAAAACTGGAGCGTGAGATCGATAGGCAGATTGGTGCTGCATCTGCAGTGATGCGGGCGTTGTACCGGTCTGTCATGGTGAAGAGAGAGCTGAGTCAGAAGCTCTCGATTTACCGATCGATCTACGTTCCTACCCTCACCTATGGTCACGAGCTTTGGGTAGTGACCAAAAGAACGAGATCGCGGATACAATCGGCCGAAATGAGTTTTCTCTGGAGAGTGGCTGGGCTCTCCCTGAGAGATAGAGTGAGAAGCTCGGTCATCCGGGAGGGGCTCTGAGTAGCACTGCTGCTCCTCCACATCGAGAGGAGCCAGTTGAGATGGCTCGGGCATCTGGTCAGGATGCCTTCTGGACGCCTCCCTGGTGAGGTTTTTCGGGCACGTCCAACCGGGAGGAGGCCTAAGGGTAGACCCAGGACACGGTTGAGGGACTATGTCTCTCACCTGGCCGAGGAACGCCTTGGGATTTCCCCGGAGGAGCTGGCCCAAATGGCTGGGGAGAGGAAAGTCTGGGCCTCTTGAATTAGGCTACTGCCCCCGCGACCCGACTCCGGATAAGCGGATGAAAATGGATGGATGGAATAAAATCTAAAGTTTATCCAAACAAGAATTCAGATTTCCTCCATTAGAAAAAGGACAAAAATGCAACAGAAATATTTTGTTTAGTCTTCTTGGTGTGAGCTGTGCAACTAAAATGTTAAGAACTCTTTCTCTCCACACGTTTCAAGGTGAGCTTGGTTTCTGTTACTTCTCATTGCCGATCCTACTTCTGGCCTCATGTGCTCCATTTTATTTCACACATTATGAACAAGAACTCAAACATGAAACCGACCTGTTTTATATTGTTTTGTTTGTGTCACCAGAGATCACATATGCCTACATGCAGCAAATGTGTGAATCACATAAAGCATGCCAGGCTTGAGACTTCCTGCTGTTTATCATCATATAAATGGAAGGTTGCGCATTGATAGGATGTTGCTGACATGTAAATAGGAGAAGGAACTGCATGAAAATATATATATTTCAAATTAACATGTATCCAAGCTCCGGGTATGAAATGTCATTATGACATGTACCCGTCTTTTTCTTTCAAAGAAAAAGAGGATGACGCATGAGTCTAAGAGCTAAACGGCGGGCAGAAGTACCAAGAAATGAGAGCGAGAGAAAAGGTTCTGTGTGTGTGTGTGTGTGCGTGTGTGTGCATGTGTGTGTGTGTAAAGCAGCTGGAAAATTACTAATCTTTAAGAAAGTGATTGCTATTGTCCAAACATATGCCAGATTGCAAACATCCATCAAAACAAGAACAGTGAGCATCACTTATTTTACTTGTAAATATTCTTCAGTTTCACAAACATAAATGGTAAGTAAGTAAAATACTAAAGGAAACAGTGTTCCTTTGTTTGGATGCAGGTCACCGAGGCCCCCCTGGAGCCGGGCCTGGGGGTGTGGCACGCTGGCGAGCGCCTGGCGGCTGGGCTTTCACCCATGTAGCCAACCAGGCATAGCCCAAAGAGGAGACGTGGGTCCCCCTTCCCATGGGCTCACCACTGGTGGGATTGTGGGATGGGTCTTGTTCACGAGTGAGGGAAAGCTGGAGCGTGAGATCGACAGGCGGATTGGTGCTGCGTCTGCAGTGATGCACACGTTGTACCGGTCTGTCGTGGTGAAGAGAGAGATGTGCCAGAAGAAGCAGCTCTGGGTTTACCTGTGTAGCATTATGAAGATGCTATTTTCTGCCCATAACAGCTGCCCTTTTAGCACAGTGTCAGTGTGCATGAATCGCCAAGGTCGTGCGCTTGCGTTGGTGTTTACATTCCAGGAGAGAATCAAAGAACTTTATTTCTAATAAAGCTAATCAAAACAAATGTTAGTCAATAATAATCAGGTGATTGATCTGTGAAATCAATGTAATGATTTATGTGTTTATTGAATAACAGGACTAACTATGCCAGACACTCTGATTCACACAAGGTAAACACATGACATATTGTCTGCTCATTCCAATCAGAACCTCCGGTCTGTTGCGGGGCAGAGTTTGGTAGTGTTTATTTAATCTGTCCACTCCGATTGGCTAAGAATTATAAACAACTGANGTAGTTTCAACCAGCTCTCAAATCATCACCGCTAAAGGAGATTACAGACTGGCCAGCTGTATTTTTCTACTTTTAAGCTGAGAACTGTCAAGCTGGAAATTCTGTCGTTTGAACAACAAGACGACGGTTCCTTCAAAATAAAAGCTGAACGCGCTGAGACCTGCCACTACTGCCGGGAGCTATCCGTAGACGGGTTTTGTCGTGCTGCAACACTGTTTCATCAGTCCAGTACCAAGGAGGTCCGAGGACCTGACATTCCTGATCTGACCACGGGAGACTCCACACGGTACGTAGACTCGGCAAGATGGCGTTTCGTGTCATGAGCTTCTGAAGTCCTCGTGGTTCCTAGTCAAAACATCTGACACACAGATCCGCCTGCCTCAGCCTGGAGATTCTGAACACACAAACACACACACACCAACACTTCAACATTCAAATCCATATGCATCCATCATAGAGAGTTAGTCCTGGATGATTGTTTGAATTTATAATTATAGAAATTAAAGATTCTTAAAGGATCCCAACTCTCTCTTTTCTTGTCTCTAAGTCAATACAAAGTGTTTAAATAAAACTCCCTGAAGTAAAAACCTCTTCTGATTATAATATCTGAACCTAATAAAAAGTGTAAGAATATACAACTATATTCCACTACACCGGTCAATCTACGTTCCAACCCTCACAAGATGTAGGTAGTGACCGAAAGAAAGAGACTGCTGATACAGGCAGCTGAAATGAGTTTTCTCCACCGGGTGTCCGGGCTCTTCCTTAGAGCTAGGGTGAGAAGCTTGGTTATCCGGGAGGAGCTCGGAGTAGATCCACGTCGATTCAGTTGAGGTGGCTCAGGCATCTAGTTAGGATGCCTTCTTGGTGAGGTTTTCTAGGCATGTCCAACCTAGAGGAGCCCTAAAGGAAGACCCAGGGCATTCTGGAGGGATTATGTTTCTCGGCTGGCCAGGGAACGCCTTGGGATTCCCCTGGAGGAGCTGACCCAAGTGGCTGGGGAGAGGGAAGTCTGGGTCTCTCTGCTTAGGCTGCTGCCCCCATTATCCACCTCGCACAAGCGGACGGAGAGAAGTGGATGAATGTTTGGATGAAAAACAATCATTTAAAAAATCCTTAAGAAAAGGACTGTTTGGAAAGAAAGTATTCCTGTATTTTAAAACATAAAATACGTAAGTTTGCTAACAAACCAGATGGAGCGTTCTGCTTTTATATCTGGTCTTTGGAACAGCTGGTAGATTGTGTTTTGATAACCTAAAGGCATTAGTTACAAGTTCATGGTTGTAACAAATCAATGATATAAAGAGGAGTTTGATCAAGCAGAGCTCCTAAAGTTAACAGGTAACCAGTGCAGAAGACATTAGCGATGTGAGCTTCTTCCAGTTTGGAGCCCTTCTGCAGAGTTCTGGACCAAATGAATCTCAATAATCTAGATACCAAAACACATTCTTAAAAGACAAAAGCAGACGTGCGTTATTGGTATTCTGAATATGCTTCCTGTGAGAATGAATACAATTAGTTACCCAAGCCTCAGAAAACTCTATGTTACATTTAAACTGGCTTCTGATCACAAACTTGTCAGATGAAAACATAATTTATCAAGAAAGCTATAAAAATTTTCTCCAGACTTCAACTTTCTTATTTATATTATTCATTTTACCTGATTTGATCAAATTCAGCAGGAACTAATTATCTTCAATCTCTTGACAGTGAATAAACTCCCCTAACAAATCTAAATTCATTAAATATTCTTTTCTTCAGCCCCATTGGGTCTCTGTAGCTCGTTCTTGAACCACATTTCACCTCTCAGTGAAGTTTCATGAAATTTGGTTTGGTAGATTATCTATTCTTCTTTTATTTTATTATTTATTTATTTATTAATTTTTTTTTTTGCCTGATCTAGAAAATGCACGACTCTGGTCCTCAGCTTTGACAGACAGATGCAGTAAATGAGTTTGTTTGATAAGAAACTGAAATATTCTTTTAGAGTTGATCAACACTTGGGGGAAATTTAATCTAATTAATATCCACATTTTAGCGCCATGAGGATTTCATTTAAAACCCATTGAAAACAATGTAAACTCTGATTGTTTTGCTTGTTAAACAGTGCATTTCTCCTTGCTCTCCCACTTTTATCTGTTTGAATTATTTTCCAGAAACACGTTGATTATTAGTTTCCCCATTACAGCTTCCCCGTATTACATCCAACTTGGTTCATATATGTGCTCTCAGTTTTCCCCATTTATTTGTAGAAAAACAGTTTGGTGAACTGCAGCTACAGATGTTGTTGGTACCCTTTGGTCAATGGAAGCAAAATCATTTTTGTCCAGGCCTGCTCCATGAGCTTATTTTTTTTCATAATTCCTTTGAAGCATGGTTGAAAATCAATGTTTGACTTTAATTGGTTAAATTTCATAGGATTTTTATTGATTACTACTTTTGCCAGATTCAAGTTATTTCTGTGACTATTGTGGGTTTTCCTTTCATTGACCAAAGGGTACCAACAACTTTGTCTACGACTGTAAATTATCCATCTATCAATGAATCTATCAGATTTTATTTATAAAGCACTTTTCAAGCAAAGTGCGACTCAAAGTGCTTTACAGAATTAAAATGACCCCAAATTCCCATAACTGTTTGAAAACATTAAAAGACACACACACACACACACACCGTAAATCCTCTAATACAGGCCGGTATTCAATTACAGGCCGGGTCTCCAATTTAGGCCGGTGTCAGAGTCAGCAGAGGTAAATAATGGCCGGTCTCTTATTATGGCCGGATGGAATGTGGTAACAAGTAAGTACAAGCGTCCCAGCGGCAGGGTTATAATTCCAAAATCAACCAGCAGGAGGCAGTAGGGGTTCACGCAGACCTTTATTAGGCTTCTTTTCAACGCTACAGACACGATCCTCTATCACGCTCCTACCACACAGAGTCATGGTGTCAGTTAACCATGCTAATTCAACCCGCTCCACAGAACACACATCACCTTCCCTGTGGCTTACATAACTCACACAACACGCAAATCAGCACATAGGAACTAGCAGAACGATAGGAAACACATATAACACAATACCCAGAATGCACCTGGCTTACAACCCCAGCCAGGTCATTACACTATCAAGTTCAAAGAGAACGTGCTGATTATGCTGCAGAACACTCTGGAGAGCAGCAGTAGGGGGTGTATGAACTACAGTAATCCCTCGTTTATCGCGGTAGATGCGTTCCAGACCTGGCCGCGATAGGTGAAAATCCGCGAAGTAGGGACTCCCAGCATGCCCCTCGCGGGGATTCCCTCCACGTCGCACCTACGTCACAAACCGCGGCTATAAACCAAACGGAAGTCGCCTTTCCAGCTCACCACTCAGTCATCGTTTCTTCAGATTCATGATCAGAGTTTCCAACCTACCAATCAATCCAACGAACTATCAGCTCATAGTAAGTTATCTTACTTACTTCTGGAAAGCCCGGCATTTCCGTGTCACTTCGTTGACACTCGAACGCTCGGGGGTTTCCTAGAGCAGCCGGCGTTTCACCGACGCTNCCACACACACACACACACACACACACACACACACACACACACACACACACATCAGTAAAAAATTATATTTGGCTGAGTCCAGATGAGCCAAGTAAGGTAAGGCAAGAAAACGCCATCAAAGGAGCCGTCTGCCCCGGCAGCATCAGGTCTTCCACAGCAACTAAGGCCTAGTCCACACGTAGCCGGGGTTTTTTTTAACGAATATCCGCCCCTCCAAAAACTTGCATCCACACCACCGCGTTTTAAAAAAAATTCTGTCCACACGTACCCGGATAAATACATTGTTAAGGACATGTCAGACCTGTAGGCGGCAGTACTTCCCCCGTTCTTAACCTCGTCCTTCGTCTGTGGTCTTCCGCAAGGAGCAGTAATTCCGCTTGCAAAAACAAACACGCAGAAAGCGCTTGGACAATTGATGGATCGGGTAGTGACAGAGCGCAGCTCTGAAGGCTTCCATGATGCCGGCTAGTGTAAACACAGGTCGCACACGTGATGTCAGCATTTTTTTGTCGCGGAAAGTGACGTTGCGGACCTTAAAACTCCAGTTTTGTCCGTCCACACGCAGACACCCAAAACGGAGAAAACGCAGATCTTCACTTTGGCCGGAGTTTTTAAAAAGATCCGTTTTCGTGTGAAAAAACTCCGTTTTCGTGTGGATGACAGGCCAAAACGGAGGAAAATATCTACGTTTTGGCAGATCCCCGGCTACGTGTGGACAGGGCCGAAGTCAAGGCGCTCAGAGGAGGGAGAGCATAGACCCCCACCTCTACTCAAACACTACCTGTAGAGCGCCCAGGAAGCAACAGTCGACCACCGCCCCTGGGGCAGAGGGCCCCTACAGAGAAAACACTGGATTAAAATTAGTAAAAATATGAAAATAAAAGAGCTAATATAAATGACAAAAGTAAGAATATAAATAATAAATAAAATCATTTGGACAGTAAAATAATAATATTATTAAATAATGAAACTGTGCTAAAATATAATCATATAAAACATGCAAAGCCAGTAATAGAATATAATCATGTAAAATGAGAAAAAAAACTGTAGTAAATAATTAGATAAAAGCTAACCCACATAGGTGGGTCTTGAGCCTGGACTTAAAAGTTATCCTAAAAGTGTTAACAAAATAAGAAAATCCAAGAAAAGTAAACCATAATATACCCATCTAGTCCATAAACTAATCACCATACTTCCTTCTTGCAGAAGACTGAGCAGCCCCAAAGGCTGAAAACTGCTTCTTCTGAGGCCACAAGACTTAGGAACTCTGTCCAGCATCCTTCCCTCTATAGTTTTTTTCACTAAAAGGTACTTTCAATAATATTAAGGTAATCAGAGTATCTCATTTTACCCTTTCACATCTCTGACACACTGGTAAATTAGTCTGAATTTGAAAATCAACTTTTAAAAACCTAGCTGAATCGGTTGGTTTTGTGGAATATTTTCTGATTAAGATAAAGAAAATTTTTTTATGGTATTACTAAAATATAAATCTGTGGGGATGGTTTGTATTAGAGTATGATCATAAGAAAAACAAACATTTAGAATAGATCAGATGAAACTGAGAACATGTTGTGATACTAAGCCATGAAAAGGAAAGAAATCTCACCGTAGAATATGTCATGGTGAACCTGAGTAAACTTCAGAGGTCTATTTGTGCTCAGCTCAGACCTGGCGTGCTGCCTTTGGCTGTGGAAACTAGATGCTTTCATTCAGTCCCAGAGGAGAACAGACAGTGCAATGTGGATGATGAGGTTGTGATTAAAAAACACTTTTGAAACCATATTCTGTACATCATTTTATTGTGTATTTTGAATTTAAGACAGAAAAACAAAGTTACTATTGACTTAAAGGTGAATAAATGCCATTAAAAGTGTATATGCTGGTTTACATCAAACAGAAAATAGTGGTCCTGGGAACTCACTTACTAGCATGTTTTAGATGTTTGTGTCAACGCACAAATCAGTGAGTCATCTATGGTTTCTGGGGAGCTAGATGACAAACTACTGAATTCTTCCATCAAAAGACGTCTACTGTAGCCACGTAAGTCAACAGGTAGTGTAAAGAAATAATTGATTCATTATTTCATCCAATTTTCTGGCGCCTCAATGAATGAATGCCTTGCGAGCCGTTTTCTCTGGATAAAAAGCTCTGGTGCCCTTGTTTCAGGGGGTAGACGTTGGAAGAATGTGTGTGTGTGTGTGTGTGTGTGTGTGTGTGTGTGTGTGTGTGTGTGTGTGTGTGTGTGTGTGTGTGTGTGTGTGTGTGTGTGTGTGTGTGTGTGTGTGTGTGTGTGTGTGTGTGTGTGTGTGTGTGTGTGTGTGTGTGTGTGTGTGTGTGTGTGTGTGTGAAAAGGGCCAGATTATGATTCACTTAATAATATTCATAATATGCAAATGAATGGATAACAGCTACATGACTCTTCCACTGCCTCCATTCGCTCTTCTTTCATGGTAACAATGCCACATTAATGTTTTATTTCCATAAATAACAAAACTGAACAAGTTCCTCTGTGTTCTAGAGATGCTATTGCTAATGGTGAGCCTCTACTGGCGAAGGCTCACTCTGCTCTCTCCTTGCCGCTAAATTAACACAGCCTTCCGCAGTTGTGTGCCAAGGTGGGCAAAGCCATGAATGCTAATTCTCCCTGTGGGACCGCCTTTAATTGACTCCATTGTTTTTCCTTTTATTTCCTTTCTGTGGCTAATGCAGGCAATGGGGTTGAAGACTACTTAGACGTTTGTATTTATGGTTCCTCGGCAAACAACTTAAAAAAAACGTAGAAATGTGTTCATTGTGGCTTTAAACTTTACACAATTTGTTGCAATCCTCAAAAGAACCTTAAATGTCAACTTCACTGAAAAACCATTTTGCAGTTTTTAAAATGGTGCATGATAAAGAGTTTTTCATGCAGGCTGAATGTGAAAAAAGTCTCCTACACCTATCTGCATTAGCTTCTGATAGAAAACAGACGGTGAAACTCTAGGATTAGAAAAACTGACATATTTACGTCACACTGTCACTTAACATTCATGGACTCACCCATCTTTACTCATGACAGGAAAGGCTGTTGTTGGTTTAGCGTCCAGGAAACAGCAGACAACATCTCGGCTAGCAGAAGCTAACCATTAGCATTAGCAACTCCACCACACAACAGAAATCCTTCAGGCTTGTGTTATTTGTAGAGATAAAACATCAACAGACATGTTTCCATTACCAGAACTCCAGGGTAGTTCCTGGAATGGGGAACTTGACCAGGAAATGGGATGTTCCAGTCCTCTCACCTGTTGTGTCTTCATTCAAATCCAGCCCTTTCAGAACTTGCACAAATGTCAGCATATCACGACTGCTTTGGCAGTGAGTGATGTCACTGATCAGCCCCAAAAAGCACATTAATAATATTAAAAGCATGTATTTTACAGAGGCATATCATAATTTAATCAATTCAGACAAGAGCAGCACTGAGTTTTGTGAGACAAGCCCTGTTAATTAGGTCTGTGGGGGAATTTTCACAAGTTTTCTGGTATCGGGAGTTTGATTTTAAATGCAGTTAGTGCATTTATTTTATTTTATTTTGCTTCCATTCTGCTTCACCAGCTTCTCTTCTAATTTTATTGCTGCCAGTTGTTTTGGACGGCTGCTGATGTCATTTCCTACTGAGTTGCAACCAATGGGTGTGAGTTAACCAGAGGTTCTACTCAGCTACTCCACCGGGCCGTTCTGAGTACTTACTCCAGAGCAGGTACTCAGAAGGTTCCCGAAAACGGCTTAAAAACGGCTGTTCGAATGACCCGGTCAGGTGGGCATGTCGGGAGGTTCCTGTAAATGTACCCTGAAGTTCTTGTAGTGGAAACACGCCGAATGTTGGAGTCATTGGTAGAGTTGCACTGCTGTTAGCCAATCAGAAGTGACATGTCCAAATATCAGGAAATGAAACTCTAAGTCCTGCCGCCTGAAGATACTTTATCCTCTGGCTCAATCCTCCCCCTCCCCCCCAGAGTACGACTTACAACGCATTCATTCCTACTAGAGACCACTGCAGATATACAAATATGAGTAAAATTGACGTTAAGAGTTCATAAAATAACAGAAGAAGAAGCTATTTTTCCTGGCACTTAGCCAGGAAAACATAAGCAGCAGTGCAGCGTTTTGTTTTGATTATAGTGGTACATTGCAGCAAGGTGTGTCAGTAATCACTAAAACTTTGTCTATGTGGGATCTTTAATTTAGAAACATCTGCTGCAAACTTGACTGTTTCAGCTTTGCAACAAGAAAAAGGAAATATTTTGACAGAACTTTTCACACTGATAGAACTTCATGCATTTTCAGTAACCTCACAAGTCCGATTATTGCTGTGGAAATGAATGAACTCACTTTATTTAGGCTGTCATTAGTACGAGCTGTGTTCACAGCATTCCGTCCCCCTCCCCTACATTCAGTTTGAAAATAGTTTCTGTTGTGAAGCTGACGCAAAATAATCACTATAATTTGACAAACTTCTGAACAGGAACACTACTGTGTCTATGTTTAGTCGGTGTTTTTAGGCGATGATCATCACTTGTGAGAGGCGAACTCAAACAGATTTTGTGGAGAATGGAAACAGGAAACATAAGTTGCAGTTATAAAACAAGATGGATTATAATCTGTACAACAATTTTATTTAATACATGTTGATTTGATCAAACAACCAAGATACTGGATACCGTATGCCACGGTGTTCATCATCTGAGGCTTAGTCAGTGTTATTCACTTTTAGTCCCTGTGCGTTTGTAGGCCTCATGATGCCTTTGTTAACAGCATCTCATCAAACACAAATGCCTAGAGGTCTGTAGGAAAGCCTTGCTTAACTATGCTTGCAAAAATATCTGCGCAAGAGAGACCCAGTGACGTGATTCAACCCTCTGATGCCTTTCATGGAAGACATCAGCTGAGAAATTATTAATTAGTTTTGCACATGAGTGTTAGGCTAGAAATACTTTCTGTTATACTTGACTTTAATAGATTGGTATATTTGCCTTCAGTTGACATGGAGGCTTGTTGTCAGCTTTTATATTTAAAATCTACACCCTTCTTGTGTTTTAAAAATCATGGTTTTAGCTGATATTTATCTTTGCATGAGTGAAAAAACGATGGTACTAAAACGTTCTCTGGGAATAAAAAATGATCCATCCCTCAGTGTGGAGAGTGGCTAGCTTTAGGGTAGATGTTAGGTAGGTGTTTTCTAGTTTTGGACTGTGTTCATGTTGATAAACTATAGTTTGTGAAGGCTGTACCAACTCCAGCCTTTCTGGACATCGAGTCCACGGGTTTCCAGATGAGAGAAACAACCTGAGGGCGTTTTGTGCAGCTGAAAAGACGGACCTCTGTAGCCCACATCGGTCGGTACCCAGACAGGGAAGTCCGCGCTAGGCTCCAGAGACCCGTGGCGGGGTTTAAAAAATTAAATGTGGATTTCTGGAGCTCAGATCACCATCAGAACTAGGTCAGACCACCAGAAGAGCTGCATGGCTCAGCGGGCCAAGGGAGCTGGTTTCTGGGTCGGAACCAGATCAGAACCACCGCGGACTTCCAGGAAAGGATCATGTGCAGCTTTTAAAAATACCAGTTCGACAGGCTCGCTGGTGTCTAGGTCGGATCCAGCTCACAGGAGCTACATGAGCTCCAGAACCGGAGGACAGGCGTCTCTCTCTAGGCGCTAAACTACGTTGCGAGAATGGATATTAACGAGTATGAGACAGCTGACAGACGTTCATTAGTATTAATATTATTTTAACTGACCGATAATTGTCTGGTACACGATAGTAATCTGTACAATATTGTGATTAAGCTAGCATCGATAACTCACCTGCTGCTCCCCCGCTGCTTCTCCACAATCTCTCTGCTTTGGCCGATGGTATCTCCCTCTAGTTTGTCTCTGCTCTCTGGGGCTTGCAGCAAACTCATAACTTTATGGCTTTGGTCAATCATAAGTAGATTTATAAACATTTAAAGTTTCCTCTGCGTCAGAGCTGCCATCAGAATCCATATTTTTCTCTGGATGACTCCTCAGCTGACGTCACTTGGTTTAGCCAAAAAAAAAAACCCCACATTTTCTCCCAAAATTGACTCCAAAAGACTAAATTATGTATGTATGTGTAAAAAAATGTTTAAAACGAGTTTCTATTATGCTTCTCTAAACATTGGTTCATGGGAGTCTTTAACTTGCAATTTGCTCTTTAACAGATACAAACGACCAAATATATAGACTCTCAATCCCCTAAACACCCAAAACAAACAACTCTGAACGTTGTTTGTGTTACAGTGACAGAATGTGAAATCAATGCAACTGATATATAATCTCAATATTCAACATTTATTTAGCAAATTCTTGTTTTCCTGAGATTGAGCACTCCCTAACCAGATGGATATTCTGGAAAGAAGGTTCTCTGAAAACTCTAATGTTACTCCTTCAGTTGATCACAATGATGACCAACGCCCCAGGGTTGTGTGCTTAGCCCCCTCCTATATTCCCTGTTCACACACGACTGTGTTGCTAAACATGAGACCAACATCACCATCAAGTTTGCGGATGACACAACCATCATAGGCCTCATCACAGGGGATGATGAGACGGCCTATAGAGAGGAGGTGATGGCACTGTACGAGTGGTGCCTGGAAAATAACCTGACTCTCAACATCAGCAAAACCAGAGAAATGATAGTGGACTACCGGAAACGACCAGTCAGGGAACACCAACCCATCCGCATCAACGGGGTCGAGGTCAAAAGGGTCAGCAGCTTCAAGTTCCTTGGAGTCAACATCACTGAGGACTTCTCCTGGACCCTTCACACAGACACTACTATCAGGAAAGCTCGCCAGCGGCTTTACTTCCTGAGGAGGCTGAGGAAGTTTGGCGTGAGCGCCTGCTTCATCTCAAATTTCAACAGGTGTGCAATTGAGAGCTTGCTGACGAGCTGCATCACAGTGTGGTACGGAAGCTGCTCTGCCAGCAGCCGTAAATCACTACAGAGGGTGGTGAAAGCAGCAGAGCACATCACTGGCATAAGGCTTCCTGCCATTCAGGACATTTATCTCCAACGATGCCTCCGGAAAGCACACAGCATCATCAAGGACCACAGCCACCCGGCACATCAGCTGTTCTCCTTGTTACCATCTGGCAGACGTTACAGGAGTCTGTCTGCTCGGACTACAAGACTCAAAAACAGTTTCTATCATCAAGCCATACGACACCTCAACCACAACACCTAAACACACACAACACAGGACTCAGAAGCTACCCTGCAGCTTCACAAGTACTATATTTAATCCGTACTGGTCACTTCACTTTATTGTTATTGTAATTGATATCCAAAGTGCAACACTGTAATCTATATCCTGCATAATTTATATCCTGCAATACTGTAATTTATATCTAAAGTGCAATACTGTAATTTTCTGCAGCTCATTCCTGTGCAATATCCCATCTGCCCTCCCGTCATATTTCTTTTCAGGATTTTCTTTATTGACACATATATATTTAGTCATCTTTTCCCTTTTACCATGTCTCTCTAATATTTTGCTCCTTACTATATTTTTTTGCTTTATTTTATTATATTTTCTTATATTTTATTATATTTTCTCCTGTATCATGTTGCTGAGAGACCGCTGCTCGTCATACACGTTTCATTGCAATGTTGACCCTGTGCTAACTTGCATATGACAAATAAACTAAAACTGAAACTGAACTGAACAACTGAGAAATAAACCTGGTTATATTCAACTAAACCTGCAGTTAAAACCCTCCCACCTAAAAGGAAGTCTTCCTTCTCCGTTTACGCCACCATCAGCGTCAGCCTGAAGAAGCCGGCAGCCGTCGGCGAAACTGTAGCTACAAACAGGTAAACAAAACTGTTTCTGAGTTTGAAAAAGAACGAAAGAATGGAATGATCTTATTCTTAGTTTTCCTAATCCAGATTGCAAAACTGTAAAACCACTCTTGTTTGAAGTTTTATATCGTCCACCAGGCCCTTATTCTGAGTTTTTGGATCAGATCTCTGATTTTTTTAATCAGATTTGGTGCTAAATACTGATAAGGTCATTGTAGTGGGGGATTTTAATATTCATGTGGACATTGAAAATGATAGCCTCAATGTAGCCTTTAGTAATATCTTAGAATCAATTGGTTTTACTCAAAGAATACATAGCTCCAACCACTCCTGCCATCATACATTGGACCTTGTGCTGACTTACGGCATAGAGTGTGAGGAAATAACGATCTTTCCACATAATCCAGTCCTCTCGACCACTTTCTGATAACCTTTGAGTTTTTTATAACTGAGTTTTCGAGACATGAGAGTAAATTTCACTATAGTCGGTCTCTAGCTGACAACGCAGTTGCATCTTTTAAATCAACTGTTCCATCTTTACTGTCCTCAGCATCTCAGAGGAATGTAGCAGAGGGTAATATTCTCAGTTCTAACCCCTCACAAATTGATGCCTTAGTTCATCATGTTAATTCCTCTTTACGTGTGGCATTAGATGATGTTGCCCCTTTAAAAAAGAAGGTAATTAGGGACAGGAAGTTGGCTCCCTGGTTTAATTCTCATTTACGAGCCCTAAAACAAAACTCTAGGAAATTGGAGAGAACATGGCGCTCTACGCACCATGAGGAGGCCTACCTATCCTGGAAAAATAGTCTTGTGGTTTATAAAAATAAGCTTCGACAAACTAGAACTGCTTATTTCTCAGCATTAATTGAGGAGAATAAGCATAACCCTAAATTTCTTTTCAGTACAGTTACTAAACTTACACAGAATCATAGCTCTGAGCCATCTATTCCCTTAGCCCTCAGCAGCAATGACTTCATGGGATTTTTTACAAGTAAAATTAATTCTATTAGAAACAAAATCTTTAGCATTCTCCCTAATGCGATTTCTTCTTCCTCAGTAAGTGAGGCAGCATCAGAGGTGACTTTAGAACCTCATCTGTGCTTGAACCGTTTTGATCCAGTTGAGCTTTCAGAGTTATCATAAATATTAGCTTCATCTAAACCTTCAACTTGCATTTTGGATCCAATCCCAACCAAATTATTTAAAGAAGCATTTCCTTTGGTTACTGCCCCCATTCTAAATATAATCAATCTATCCTTAGTAAATGGGTATGTACCACAAGATTTTAAGGTTGCTGTAATCAAACCTTCACTTAAGAAGAATTCTCTGGATCCAGATGACCCAATGATTTATAGACCAATATCTAACCTTCCATTTTTATCCAAAG
>SSNQ01034372.1:28013-39359 GCA_006942095.1 Nothobranchius kuhntae | reverse complement strand
GTGTGTGTGTGTGTGTGTGTGTGTGTGTGTGTGTGTGTGTGTGTGTGTGTGTGTGTGTGTGTGTCTGCTCTGTCTTCTTGATCCCCAGTGAGTCGTGGAGGATGGCTGCTTATACTGAGCCAGGATTCTCTGGAGGTTTCTTCCCATTAAAAGGGAGTTTTCCTCTCCACTGTTGCTGCATGCTTGCTTAGTATAAGGATTGCTGTATAGTCACTGACACTCATCAGTGACTTGATGCAATTTGCTGGGTTCCTTATATAGGAAACATTATTTCTGATTGGCTTAATGAACTGACCTGAATTGGAATGTTTATTATGTGAAGTGCCTTGAGACGACTCTTGTCGTGATTTGGCGCTATATAAAGTAAACTTGAATTGAATTGAACTCAATCCAGGGGAGTTTTGGTGCTCCAGCTGGAAGGACTGGAGGAGCACACACAGCGGAGCATGGCTTCGAGCTCCTGGTTGAGCCGCTCACATTGGCCGTTAGTTTGGGGGTGGTAGCCGGAGCTCAGAGAAACCGTGGCTCCCAGGGAGGCAGCAAACTCTTTCCAGACTCTCGAGAGGAACTGGGGGGCCTCGGTCAGACAAGATCTCATCCGGGATGCCGTGAAGTCGGAAGACGTGCTTGATCAGAAGTTCAGTGGTTACTGAGGAAGGCAGAGACTTTAGTGGAATGAAATGACAAGCATTAGAGAATCTGTCAATAATGGTAATTATGACTGAGAATCCTTTAGAGGGGGGTAGACCGGTGACAAAATCGAGGGCGATGTGAGACCAGGGACGAGAGGGGATGGAAAGGGGACGGAGTAGTCCGGTGGGAGGCTGGTTCTCTGATTTATTACGGGCACAGACCTGACAAGCCTTGACATACTCCTTAATGTCCTGGAACATGGATGGCCACCAGAAGGACCGGCGGATCAGGGCGAGGGTGCGGGCCACTCCCGGGTGGACAGAGAATCGTGTGTGGGCCCAGTGGATTACAGTTCCTCGGACCTGCTGGGGCACATAGAGCTTGTGGAGTGGTCCCTTACCTGGGCCAGGGTCCGTTCCTTGGGCATCCAGGACCTTCTGTGTGATCGCCCAGGTGACTGCCCCGAGCACACAGGATGAGGGAAGGATGGTTGCAGGTTCTTGATTCTTGTCGGATCCATATTGTCGGGACAGGGCATCGGGTTTGACGTTCTTTGTGCCTGGTCGAAAGGAGATGACAAAATTGAACCGGGTGAAGAACAGAGACCAGCAGGATTGCCTGGGGTTTAGTCTTTTAGCCTCCTTGAGATAGGCAAGGTTCTTATGGTCAGTCCAGATCACTATGGGGTGCTCAGTTCCCTCCAGCCAATGGCGCCACTCCTCAAGAGCCAACTTCACCGCTAGCAGTTCCCGGTCCCCCACATCATAGTTTTGCTCCGCCAGGGTCAGTTTTCTAGAGAAAAAGGCACAGGGATAGAGTTGGTTATCAGAGAGGGAGATTTGGGAGAGAACGGCACCCACACCCGAATCAGAAGCGTCCACTTTAAGGGTAAACTGGCGAGCAGGGTCAGGGCGAGAGAGGACGGGGGCTTGAGTGAAACGGTCCTTCAACTCAAGAAAGGCATTGTTTGCGGCCTCGGACCAGACGAAGGAGTGTTTAGTGGAGGTCAACTGGGTGGGTGGTGAGGCCACTTGACTGTAGCCGCGAATAAAACGTCTGTAGAAATTGGCGAAGCCGAGGAACCGCTGCAACTGCTTGCGAGTGGCAGGGGTCGGCCATTCTTGAACTGCTTCCACCTTCTCGGGATCCGTCCGTAAGCGCCCACTCTCCAGAATGAAACCCAGGAACTTGACTGAAGGGGCATGGAACTCGCACTTTTCCGCTTTGACAAAAAGGCGGTTTCCAAGGAGGCGTTGCAGGACTGCTCGGACATGTTGGTAGTGCTCAGATGGGGTGTTGGAGAAGATCAATATGTCATCCAAGTATACGGTAACACATTTATGTATGTAGTCACTTAGAATGGAGTTTACCAGGGATTGAAAGACGGCGGGCGCGTTGGTAAGGCCGAAGGGCATGACGAGATACTCGAAATGACCCAGGGGAGTCTTGAAGGCCGTCTTCCACTCATCTCCCTCCCGGATCCTGACGAGGTGGTAGGCGTTTCATAGGTCCAGTTGAGTGAAAATGGTTGCATTCTGGACTGGGTCAAAAGTTGAAGAGCAGGGATAATGGATATTTGTTTTTTACCGTAATTTGGTTGAGCCCTCTGTAATCAATGCAGGGGCGCAGGGATCCATCCTTCTTAGACACAAAGAAGAAGCCTGCTCCAAGTGGAGAAGTGGATGGGCGAATAATGCCTGCAGCCAAGGACTCAGAGATATAGGTGGCCATGCACTCTCATTCAGGCTTGGACAGGTTATACAGTCTGCTGGAAGGTAGAGTGGCTCCTTGGAGGAGGTCGATGCAGCAGTCGTACGGTCGATGAGGTGGTAGTGAGGCTGCTCGGTCCTTACAGAAAACAGCTTGCAGGTCATGGTATTCAGGGGGTATTAGAGACAGGTCAGGAGGAGTGGGGGGTACGGGTGCCGGAGCCTGGGAGGACAGGTTAGCTGATAAGAGACAGTGAGAGAGGCAAAACGGACTCCAAGAAATTATCTGGCTGGTCCTCCAATCAATGTGAGGGTTGTGTGTAGTGAGCCAGTCATGTCCCAGGACAAAAGGTGATTGGGGTGAGGGAAAAACAAAAAATGACAATATTTCATGGTGGTTACCCGAAACCTGCAGCTTGATGGGTACTGTTTGGTGAGTAATAGTGGTTAAAGAGCTGCCATCCAGCAATGAGACTCTGATGGGGTTGGACAGGGGTGTCGTGGAGATTTTAAGTTGGTCCACGTTGTTTAGGTCAAGCAGGTTCCTCTCACACCCGGAGTCCACTAGGGCTTTAGCGGGAACACTCTGCTGGTTAAAAAGGATGGAACAGGTTAACAGGCACCGAGATGTTTTAGAATCAGGTTTCCACCCACCAATCCTCCCGGTCCTTTTGGTGGGCTCTTCCTTTTGGACGAACGGGGCAGTTGATCAGGAAATGTCTGGACAGACCACAATTAAGACACAGCCGAGAGGTGATCCGACGCTGCTTCTCCTCTGGAGTCAGCCCGACCCGGCCTATCTGCATGGGCTCCTCCTGGTTGATTGGGGCCGAGGCTGGGCTGACAGGTGGCTGTGAGTGGATTGTCCGGTTGGGCTGAGGTGGCTGGAAACACTGCTGGGAACATGGTAGTCGAGTCTTAAACCTTTTCTCTATCCGTACCGTAAGACTGATTAGGTCCTCAAGGTTCTCCGGTTCAGGACAGTAGGCGAGCTGGTCCTGAATTCTCTCACTGAGAGCCTGGGTGAATGCCCCCTTCAATGAGTCGGCATCCATACTGGAAGTAGTGGCTAAAGTCCTGATATCTATGGCAAAATCCTGAACTGTTTGTTTACCCTGTTTAAAGTTCCAGATGGTCCTCGATATTTCTACTGGGGTCTCTGTGTGGTCAAAAGTTAATTTAAATTCTGACAGAAAGTCGCGCAGTGTACCTTTAATGAAAGACTGGTCTCTGCCTCTGGCCTCCGCCCATTGTAATGCACGGCCCCGGAGCAGACCAATTATGTAGGAAATTTTAATCTGATCAGTACAAAACGCTTCAGGGTAGGATTCAAAATTTAACGTGCACTGAAACAGAAAACCCCGTAAATGCTCAGGCTCACCGATGTAGGTGACAGATGGGGAGGATTCTGGGACCCGGAAGTGCAGACGAGGTGATGGAAGTGTTCGAACGGGGATTTCTTGGGCAGCCGATGAAGGCGCGGGAGCGAAGGGAGGAGAGATCTTTTCGTGGAGTTGCCGGAGAAGGCTCTCTAGTTGGAACAAATGCTGATTGGTGTTTGCTTGCTGATCATGGAGGGACTGAATGGAGCTCTCGTGTTGGGCCAGGGTTGTGGTGAGATCAGGCGGATGTGATTCAGCGAGTGGGTCAGAGTTATGGCCGGATGATTCTGTCATGTTGGAATCGAGTCTTTTGACCCACGACATGCAGAATCACGAAGAGACAAGGTGAGTAAAAAATAATATATCTTTTAGTTTAACGAGGCTGGGGAGACGTCGGAGGAGGGCGGTTCTGGCAGCGTTGGGTTCCAGTAAGTTAGTGGAGCGCTGAGAGGGGGGCGTGTCAGGTCTGAGTGGTAGCTGTTGGAGGAGGCTGGGAGCTGAGCACCGGTTCCAGGAGCGGGCAGGTGAGCGCAGGAGAGCAGACGGCCAAAGGGAAAAGCGGTGTGACGGGTGGACAGGAGATCCGGAGCCGCCTTTTTGTAACAGGTGAGAGTGCAGGTTGGCGAGCTGGTAACAGGCAGATTATGAGAGTACCCAATGCGAGTAATCATCTGGCACTGGTGAGTTGTCACACCGCTCCTTAAATCCCCTGCGAGCTGATGAGGGAATTCGCAGCAGCTGCTCTCCGGGCGCGCCCACCTGCAAACAGGAAAACTCATGGAGAGGTTAGCTACACCCATTGTGACAGGTACGGGCACTTCGTTCAGATAGTCTTCTCCTGCTCTCCGTGCCCAGAACATCATTAAAGGCAAGAGGTGACCGGGCTTTCTCTGTGGCACGTCCAAACAGTGGTGGCACCGGGGGACACTAGGGGGCGCTATAGCTACCCCTGGATTAGTCATTGCACCCCATAGCACTCCCAAGTAAATATTAGATTTTTTATTTTTTTTTACAATTCAATTTTAATTTAACATGTGGATGTGATAATATTTAACATACAAAACAAAAATAATCAGTAAATTATCATATAGATCAGGGGTGTCCAATCCTGGTCCTGGAGGGCCGGTATCCAGCAGGCTTTGTGGTTTTTCTACTCCAGACTTGATTCAGTGGTTGAAACACCTGTGCAGCAGCTCATCAGGCTCTGCAGAAGCCTATTAATTAGCTGCTGATTGAAATCAGGTGTGATGAAACAGAGTTCAAACTAAAACATGCAGGACACCGGCCCTCCAGGACAAGGATTGGTCACCCCTGATATAGATAGTAAAAAGTTAAACCAAAACAGGAAATTGATGTTAACCGTTGACCTCATTTTCCACCTGTGAACGAGTGAAAGGTAGAGCTAGTGGTAAAATGGATCGTTTTTTGTTGCCCACATTTCCACGGGTTCAGTCAGAAACGAATAAATCTTTGGAAGTGATCTCAGACCCACAACAACCTACGGATCTGGATGAAGAGAGTCAACCCTCAACCGCCACAGCAGTCGAGGGTTTTACCGCTGGAAATGCTAACACTAACGTTAGCTAACCTTGCAACACTATAGATGGTTTTCTGTGTGGCTGTATGTGTTTATGATTTCACGGAAAAGTCAGCGATTGTTCATATGTTTATGATGTATATTAATGATTGTTTCAGGTGTTGTTGACGTTTTGTGCACGCATGTGTATCTGCTAGTGTTGAAGGTGTTTTAGAGAACAATAGGTACGCATGACCACATCTTTCAGAGCACCCTCAATAAAAAGACTAGCTCCTTCATAGCACCTGCAGAAAAACATTTCTGGAGCCGCCACTGGGTCCAAAGCTCTGGAATGAGCTACCATTCTCTGGAAGGGCTTCGACTTCGGTGGCAGTTTTTAAAGTAAAGTTCCCTCTCACCATTAGACGCTCTCTGTTTTAACCTGTTTGTTGTTTTTATTGTGTCTATGTTTCTTTTACTTCTGCTTTTTATATTCCATTTTCTTTCTGTACAGGGTTTTAGTTTGACTTTTGTTGAATGAACAGTGCTATATAAAGAAGGATTGAGCTACAGCAACAAGCACCAACACCTCAGCTCTGGTTGGGAGGACAACATTTGTGTACCTGAAATACTCCAAGGTGTCTTTGATCCAACCGTCCACTTCTCAGGAAACAGTCCCAACTATTTAAGTCTTGCTTTTCCATGTTTATACCAGTTTCCTGTCCCTCCACATCACAATTTAATTTAGCCAGAATTAGATATAAATATGTTTGTGATCCAATCCAAAAAAACGGCAAGGAGGGTCTGGAAGAAGAATTGGTGTGGTTCTGTAAAAATAAAAAGAGACCATTACTATAATGGAAAATGGAAAAGGGGGCAGCCAAGGCACTGCAGCCATGAACAAAACATCTGTAAAAGTTGACAAAGCCAAAAGGTGTTTTACATGATTACGTTACTAAGATATTTCTTAGAAAATACCCACAACCAGAGCTCTGAGGATTCTTGCAGCTCTAGTAAAGCTAGAGAAAAAAGCAAGCTGCATCTTTTCATTCACTCTTCTTTCAGACACGAACCATGTGATGATCTTTAAGAAGGCCAGACCAGAAAATATGGTTGCAACAATTCAACAGCTAAAGAGAATCCTGGTTGCAATAATGATGACACTGTGTTCTCATTGGTCAATATAGGGATGTAGGGTTAGAGTTGATACACATTCATGAAGTGACACCAAGATCTGATTAGGGGGAAAATAGACAGATGATCTCTGTCACTGGAGTTGACATCTGCAGCTTTACATTCAGGAGCAGTGAGAGAGTCCACTAGTCCCATAGACAGAGTAGCCTGAGGCGGAAGGTCGATAGTGCAGCCATACGGACAGTGGCAGGAAGCTAGCAGGAGCCTTATTAAACACCTACTTAAGATTCAGATATTCAGCAGGTACCCCGGACAGATCTAGATATTCAGCGTTAGATGGAACATGCTTGAGGACAGCAGATGGAGAAGCAGCTGTTAGACAGGCTGCATGACAATGCAACCTATAATGGGCCCAGTAGAGTATGTGTGTGGGTTGCATTGTTTGAACTGGGGATTCACACAAGATCAGGTGAAATGACAGGTGCTCTGTGTGGTTTGACACATGAGGCCTGCCAGCTTAAGCTTTAGACACAGTAAAGAGTCGTTTGGGCGTTGGCTGTTTTGGAGGAAGTCCTACAGTTTGGGCTCCAGCCGCTCAGTCAGGTTTATATCAGAAAGGTTTGAGTCTGCGTTTGAGTTCGCAAAGACCACGAACATAAGTAGATAAAAACTTTTTCTAGTGAGAGGTTTAGGGAGACAAAAATCAGTTAACACATCACAATACATCCAAGAGCCTTTTGTCAGTGATCCTAACTCAGCATCAGAAGTGTCAGGTAAATCCAGGAGGCTACGAGGGGAACTCAACTTAACGACCCTGTACACACACAGCTACAGTAGGTATTCCAAAAAACAAAGATGTGGTTCTACGACTGGTCCCAACTTCTAAATAAAAGTGAAGATAAATGGCTCCAAATGAATTATTTAAAAAAAAGAGACTAAATCCTAAAGATGCCAATGGACTGCTTTACTTGGTTCTTCAGTAAAAGAGTTGTTTTGACCTTGTTTTTGCTGACGTTTCGACAAACACTATAGTCTTCCTCTGAGCTTCGCTGCTGTTGGTGGCGTCACTTCCTTCTCTGTTTATCAGCAGGCAGCAAAGGACGATGTCGCCCTCTGCTGCCCGTGTTCTCCTCACCGATGATGCAGTCCCAGTCTTTAGCACCAAACGGTGACAGATCATTTGCTGCAGTGGAACCCAGACTCTGGAGGTCTCTCCCCCTGAGTCTGAGATCTGTGGACTCAGTGGTCTCCTTTAAAAGGAACTCTGGCTATGAGGACGTGTATGCCCTAATAAGCCACAATTTTTCTGTTGTACCAAACTATGTTGTTAGAAACACACAAAAGATTGCTGTTAATTTATAAATCTATAATATTTAGTACATTTTTGGACATATGTAGGACGCCATGTTTTCCGCATGCAATGCACTCAGGGGCCATGATGTATATGGGTTGTGCTTGGAAGAATAGCTATTGACTCTAGTGTTTGTTTACACGCTCACCATTTTAATAATTAAGTAAAATGCCATATAGTGCTGCTTTTGGTTGTAATTTCCAGTCAAAGGGCAACAAGGGGAGTGATGTGAGTTTACACAGCTTTCCCACTGGCAAGAAGAGGAGAAAGCAGTGGGAAGACGCCTGTGGACGGACACAACTTCCCAAAGATCAGCGGCTTGTTCCCAACATTTCTCTCCTGATGTATTTGAGGCTTATAGTCAACCACAACTACTTATGGAGCTTACCAGAGTGGCTGGGTATAAGAGAAGGTGGAAACTAAATATTTTACCGACCATTTTTCCCACACAAGGAGCCTAAACGCCCTCTGAGAGACAAGAGATGCTGGACGCTCTCCTGAGCCGACAACCCGCTCCTGAAGCTGCCGCTTCTATCATGTTAGGTGAACCATCGGACATGCCACTCGTCACGGATGAAGCTGAACATTCACCTCTCCCGTCAGTAAAACAAGCAGTAAGTGTAGCAATACAGTGTTCTCCAAACATATAATATCTGCAAAAATGATTAAAGTCGTTTCCCTGAATATCCTGATCATCTATAAAGCACACGACAGCTCTGGATGCTAAAATTCTCCAAAATCATTCATAATTGATTAAGTTTGATCACACAATGATCACACGATAGCTTACCGTTAACTTCTGCTGAGAAAAATGTGAGCTCTTGACAACAAACCCTTTCCCTTTCGGTTACCATGGAGACGCATTTGCCGCACGCACCACCGGTTTTGTCCTGCACTTGCTTCATCCCACCCTTCTTGCTCTTCTTTTTGACGCTCGTTTTGTGAAACATGGTCAGTGATGTCATCATTAATGTTTTGCTCTGGTTCAAACTGAACAGGCTGAACAGATGGCATGTTGATGTCGCTGAACAGTCACTACAGGGTCGCAAAGCCGGCCGGTGCAACCGAAGTACAACCATATGACGTCACTACCCAGAGTGCATTGCAATGCCAACAACGATGGCGACATACAAGTTAAACTATCTTTACAAATTTTATACAAATGAAGACATGAAGAAGTTTTTTACACCACTTTAATTTAACTGATACTAACATTTATCTTTTAAGAACAACAAAGTTTTATTAACCTGGGTTCCTTTTAAGAAGCAGCTGAAAACTCACCTGTTCAGGCTTTTGTATGACCTTCTGCACCACTCTCTCCTTATTGTGCTCTCCCTACCTATTCCACCTTCCTCAGGATCCACTGATTTCCTTCTTTCCTGTTCACTCTCTCTCTTTCTTTACATTTTTTAATCAAAATTGTCTATTTTTGCTCATTTGAAACATAATTTGATTCACTTTCAAAATTCTTTTTTATATTTGAAATTTTTGTTTTTGTGAAGCGCCTTGAGAGGCGCTATGGAAAAGATCTTTTCTTCTTCTTCCTTGCGTAATCAGTTGTGCAGATCCCATCATCTCTGTTCATGGTCTATGTCTCCTTTTTTCTGTTTTTGTTGTTCTGTTTTTATGATCCTTGTTTTATCCTAGTCCATTGTGTGATTTTCCCTTGTGCAGTGGTCTGTTACGGTGCATTTCTTGGTTGTGCTTTCTGATTCTTGTATCGCGGTTCTTGTGTCTTTGATTTGTTTGTTTCTCTCGCTCGTTTCTATGTTTTATTGTTAGTGTGATGAATTGGCTTCTGGTTTCTCCTATGTATGTTTTATTACATAGTTTGCATGAGATTTTGTATATGACTCCACACTTATGTCCTGCTGATGCCAATGATTTGGGCAACTACTACCACCTACAGGCTTGCAATGCCTATGTGATGTATGCACTGGATTTTGTTGGCTGAAAATAAGGATGTGAAGAAGGGAGAATATTGGGTTTAACAAAAATCCAGCTACGCGTGTATATGGCCAAAGTCTCTAATAAACTAAGGCAGCAAAAACTCGAAAGTGCTGGCAGTAACTACAAACAAACCACAAGCAACTGACAGTGAGAGCTGAACTAAACAGAGTTTGAATAGAGCTGGGGAAGTGCAGGTAAGTAAGTAAGTAAAAGTTTATTTATAGAGCGCCTTTCACAGATATAAATCACAAAGCGCTGTACAACATGTTAAAGATCAGGGCAAATACCTCTAACCAATACAAAGATCAGAAAAAAACAATAGCAGTGATAAACGTAGAAAATAAAATCATGAGTATAAACAAAGTGAAGGTGTGAACCCGAACAAAGCCATCTTTTTGAAACATTTAGGGAGCGAACGCCTGGATGAAAAGGTGAGTTTTTAGATGATTTTTAAAGACCTCTACAGTGTTAGCGAGACGGAGATCTGAAGGTAGACTGTTCCAAAGTCTGGGTGCAATAGTCTGAAAGGCCCTGTCCCCTTTGGTTTTCAGTCTGGTTCGAGGAACAGCCAGGAGGTTTTCAGATGTAGATCTAAGGTTCCGAGAGGTGGTGTGTGGGGATAAAAGCTCAGATAGGTAGCTTGGAGCCTGGTTGTTAAGAGCTCTAAAGGTCAGGACTAAAACTTTAAACTGTATTCTATATTCTACCGGGAGCCAGTGGAGGGACTGTAAAACAGGAGTGATGTGAGCTCGTCTGCTGGATTTGGTTAGGAGTCTGGCTGCTGCATTTTGGATGGCTTGAAGGCGCGAGAGGGAGGTTTTGCTGAGACCAGTAAAAAGAGCGTTACAGTAGTCTAAGCGTGATGACACAAAGGCATGGATGATTTTTCCCAGATCTGCAGTAGAAACCAGTTTACGGACTTTTGAAATGTTTCTTAGTTGAAAGAAACATGAGCGGGAGATGGTTTTGACGTGTGAGTCTAAACTTAAAGCTGGATCAAAAATAACTCCTAGGTTTCTAATGTTGGCCTTGGCTGATGGGCAAAAAGAGGCAATTTCTTGCTCGATTTTTGGCTGAAGTTCTGGGGGTGCAGCGATCAGGGTCTCTGTCTTGTTAGCATTTAGGACAAGAAAGTTGCTGGACAGCCAGTTACTGATCTGGGTCAGGCAGAGTACAAGTGTGGCCAGCCTGTCCAACTGGTGTGGCATGAAGGACATATAGAGCTGAATATCATCAGCGTAGATGTGGTAGGAGATGTCTGGGAAAGACTGAATGATGCCAGCTAGGGGAAGAATATAGAATGCGAATAGTAGAGGCCCTAGAACTGAACCTTGTGGGACCCCGCATGTTAGAGAGGCAGTATCTGAAGAGATGGTTTCTGACTTCACTGTGAATGTTCTGTTAGCGAGATAAGAAGAGAGCCAGTCTAGAGCAGAACCTGAAATCCCAGCCAGGGCCTTTAACCTGTTTAGTAGAACGTTGTGGTCTACAGTGTCAAAAGCTGCACTGAGGTCAAGCAGGACCATGACAGAGCATTTCCCAGCATCAGCAGCCATCAGGAGGTCATTATGCACCCTTACTAGAGCAGTCTCAGTTGAGTGCTGCTTCAGAAAGCCAGACTGGAAGGGGTCAGAGATCTTTGACTTAGAAAACCAGGATCTGAGTTGGGTT
>SSNQ01034372.1:0-27736 GCA_006942095.1 Nothobranchius kuhntae | reverse complement strand
AGGAGGTGAAAGACTTGGAGCACTGGGGGGCCTCCCCTCCTGAGGGGGCGAGGGCTGGTGGAATGCTGGATCTCAGATTCAGCACCTTGTTTTCAAAGAAGTGGAGAAATCTGTTACAGTCATCAGCTGAAGAAAGCTGAGCCTGCTGCGGAGGAGAAGACACGATGCTGGAGATGGTATCAAACAAAACCTTAGGATTATTCTTATTTTGGCATATGAGGTTGCTGAAGAAAGAAGACCTGGCATTTTCTACAGCTTCGTTGTATGACTCGAGAAGTTCTTTAAAATATTCACGATGAACAACCAGACCTGTCCTCTTCCACCGTCGTTCCGTTTTTCTATAGGAGCGTCTAAGTTCAAGAATCTGGTTGTTCAGCCAGGGTGAACTAGAGGCACTGGAACTGCGGCTGGTTTTGATCTAGAATTTTGAGGCAGTGATCATTAAATGAGTTGGTAAGGAGCTCTACGTCATCAGAGGAAGGAGGTACAAAGTCAAAGAGGGAGGAGAAATTTAAAATGGTAGAACTGTTGATAATACGTCGTTGCTTGGCAGAGACGAGATTCAGAATTTAGGTTAATATGAAAAGAAACTGACTTATGGTCACTGAACACAACATCATTTATCTGCAGCTCATCAACAAGAAGTCCGTAGGAAAAGACCAGATCCAGGGTGTGGCCTGCTCTGTGAGTGGGAACAGACACATGTTGAGAGAAATTAAAAGAATTCATCATGTTTAGGAACTCCCTAGTGGAGCAGTTAGATAGATCCTCAGTGTAGATGTTGAAATCTCCAACAATGATTATCCTGTCTAAATTAATAGTTGAAGATAGGAGATCCTGAAAGTCAGACAGGAAGGATGGAGTACATCCAGGTGGGCGAAAGACCAGAATTCCATAAACTGGTAGAGCTTGACCAATTTTAATCATGATCATCTCGAATGAGCTGTAGGAGTTTGAGGATATAATTTGGCACGAAAAGTGTTTCTTAAAGATAACAGCTGTTCCTCCACCGCGGCCTGTGGTTCGTGGGGCAGAGAAGAAAGAGCAGTCTTGAGGACAGAGCTCACGGAGATGAGTGACGTCATTTTCGCGCTGCCACGACTGAGAAATCCACAAAAAAAAGTTACATTTTTTGGTCCGGAACAGATCATTGTGGATGGGAGACTTGTTGGCGATGGAGCGCGCGTTAATCAACATCATTTTCGCAGAGGAATCTGGCGGTGTGTGTGCCGCGGGCTCGATAATGGCGGGCGGCTGGCGGGCTAAGCTACGTAGCGACTCCAGGCTATGCCCGCGGTGGTTCTTTGTCTCCCACGCCTTCAGGTAGCGTCCTGCATCAGGGGCTCCATTGAGCAGCGAGATCAGCCCAACTCCGTTGAGTTTCTGTTGGATCCGCCACAACACAGCCGCGGAGCAGCGATCAGGCAGAGCTTCGCCTCTCAGGATCTTTCGAAGCTGAACGAAGAAGCCGGCTCTCTTCCCCCGTTTCCTCTTCCATGGCCTACGGGGCAGTGGCAGGCCAACAGGTAACAGAGGGCCGAGATCTGGGTTAACGCCAGGTTCCAGAGGCGGTGGGAAAGCTGGTCCGGTATCGGAGTTCTGGAGGTTCATCATCGGGGACCTGATTGACAACAGTAAGTCTCGATCATATGTTAGGTATAGACAAATATGTTAGGTAGAGACAAGGGACAGGTGTGCTGATGACCAATGAAAGTCACGTGAGACAAATAGACAGGGAAGAGACACTGGGAGACAAACTGAAATAAAACTAATTAACACAGAAGGCACAGAACATGATAACAGGGAGAACGAAACAACTAAATAATTCAAGCGCTGGCAAAAAATAAATAAAACTGATACTAAATACAAACATATTTAATAAATGACTGGAAACCTAGCATCCAAAATCAAAGTACAAAGCTGGAACTGACACTAAAATAAACAAAAACCCATGAGGAAAAAACACACAATAAAAAACACAGGTGTAATGTTGGTCAACACAAAGAAACAAACAGTTTTGTTTAACTTAGAAACACAATAAAACAAGACAAAAATTCCTTTTCTGAAAACACACTGAAACTTTAAAACAATGACTCTCAACCCTGGTCCTCGAGGGCCGATATCCAGCACATTTGAATAGTTCCTGTGCTCCTGCACACTTGATTAAGTGGTTAAATCCGCTGTGCAGCAGCACATCAGGCTCTGCAGTAACCTGTTAATCACCTGCTGATTGAAACCAGGTGTGTTGAAGCAGGGTTAAAACTACCAGCCTTCCAGGACCAGGATTGAGATCCACTGCTTTATAGTGTTCCGGCTAATATTCACAGCTCTTATTAAATAATCAACCTAATCTCCTAATTATAATTTTTTATTTCATTATGCTAGAAAATAAAAGAAACACACTGTGCATTTGCAAATGAAGTAAGATTCCATGCTAATATCAGATTAATGTCAGCTAATGTACAGTTGCTGACTGCTGATTAGGAGATGAATAATATCTAATTAGCTACTTCAAACAAATTAGATGGGTTGCAAGAGCAGTAAATTGAGTTACCTTCATTATCTCTTCAATCCAGTCAAATGAAAACAGACAATCATAAAAAAAAAAATCACACATCTTTCCTTGATGTAACGTTTTAACTTCTGCTACTAAGATTACACTTCTTTTTTTAGTTGTTAAAAAGCTCTAACAGCAACATGTAAAAATAGGAAAATGCCTACGGAATGATGCTTTGTTCAAATTCTTCTCATTAATCTTCACATCTCTGAGCCAGCTGTTGCAACTGAGCATGATTAAATTGTGAGAGATAAATGAACTGGTTGAGTGCTATGTTATTAGTAACGTGTTTTAATGATTGTGTCCATGTTTTTTTGGAGGGTGCGGTGACTCACATCTTGTTGACATGACGTCCAGAATAGCAGCCAAATGGAAGAGGGCATTCGTTTTACCCTTGGGACTTTACACGATGCAGGAGAAAATGGAGAAAGAAAGACAGAATGTGAGTAGTGACAGAAGGAGGGAGGATAGGAGAGGAGAGATTAGAGAACTATGAAGCTTTGTGTTGTATAAGCCAATGGTGAGTCACACTCACTGTTTGAATCTTGAGAACTAATCGAAAATCGTTTGTTTTCTCTCACTAGGGAGTGGGTTAACTCTGCAAGGACAAAACAGGAAATAGGGTGATTTAAGACACAAGGAGGAGTTGCCTTATGCAATGTGTGTGAGGATTGTTGCACAAAGGCATTAGGATTCGGTACGTCATGCACATTATGTGCACTGCTGAGCCAAGAATTTTATAGCTAAAAACACAATAAGTCAATAAGGCTAATAATTTGTACTGCCCTGACCGAGAAAATCAGCTGGACCATTCACAGGTCACAGACTTAACATTTCACTGAATGGTTGTGAGGATGTAAGGTTCAAAGTCATTCATTTGCTTTTTAGTTCCAGCTTTAAAAACGGACGTCTGGTTCAAGTGCTGAAATATTCTCTGAACAATCTTATCTTGTTTTAACCATGAACTTCTTTCATTCATAGTTTTAGGCATTGGTGGAATGACAAATTGTTTTCATTTCTTTGTAATTTACAAAAAACTGTTTAAGTCTGCTGGGTACATCGTACCTCTCGAATGCCAACCATGTAATTGTGCAAAGTCCCTGGCAAATTAATACCTTCAACTCATTTTGGGGTCTTGCCTTGAGCAGCTTTGCTTTCCCTGTGCGATCCATTCACTTCAGAAAAAAAAACCAAATGATATGATTTCATCCAGTAGTATTTTTGGTACAGTGAGTATGTGTACTGTTTGGTGTTGAGGGCAATCGTTTAATCTTATCTGACCATAAGACCTTTTTCCATTTGGCGTCAGAATCTTCAAGGTGCATTCTGTTCAAACGAGCTTCATTGTGGCTTTTTTTGGGAAGTGATCCAACTGAACAACCCACATCTGTGGAGCACTTGGGAAATTGTTGTTACACACATGAATGACCAGTCTTGGACATAAAGGCCTGGAACTCCTTCACAGTGGCCATCAGCCTCTTACCAGTTTTCCTCTTGCTCTTCCATCCAGATTGGAGGGGCAAGTGGATCCAGGGAGAGTACTAGTAGTCCCAAACTCATGCTACTTCTTTATTACAGACTTTACTGTGCTCTTTGAGATTGATAAAGCCTTATATCTCCTGCCTTACGTTTGTCCACAACACTGTCCCTGAATTGTTTTGAAAGTGGCTCGCCACCAGAGTCAGTTGTTGGGTGTCAGTTGCACTACCACACAAGAGAATGCTTCAGGAACAACTGTTCTTATGCTCCACTAATTACACTGATTACAGGTAGAAGCCAATATCCATGGTCAGCTTTTGTTTGGGCAGGCAGTGTGTGGGGGGTGTCCTTTATTATTCTCAGCATTTCTTGTATTTTTTGTTTCTTCAGGAATTGTAACTTTAATATTTTTTCATTTATTTTTATTGGTTGCATTGGATAAGTAAATGTTTTGTTTGTATTTCCATTTAAGGCTGTATATATATATATATATATATATATATATATATATATATATATATATATATATATATATTAGATTCATTACACACAACGGAAGTAGTCCAAGCCTTTTATTGTTTCTATTATTGATGATTTTGGCATACAGCTCATGAAAACCCAAAATTCCCATCTCAAAACATTTGCATATCATGAAAAGGTTCTCTAAACGAGCTATTAACCTAATCATCTGAATAAACTAATTAACTCTAAACACTTGCAAAAGATTCCTGAGGCTTTTAAAAACTCCCAGCCTGGTTCATTACTCAAAACCGCAATCATGGGTAAGACTGCCGATCTGACTGCAGTCTAGAAGGCCATCATTGACACCCTCAAGCAAGAGGGTAAGACACAAAAAAATTTCTGAACGAATAGGCTGTTCCCAGAGTGCTGTATCAAGACACCTCTGTGGGAAGTCTGTGGGAAGGAAAAAGTGGCAGAAAACGCTGCACAATGAGGAGGTGACTGGACCCTGAGGAAGATTGTGGAGAAGGACTGATTCCAGACCTTGGGGGACCTGCGGAAGCAGTGGACTGAGTCTGGAGTAGAAACACCCAGCACACCGTGTGCAGGCATGTGCAGGAAATGGGCTACAGGTGCCGCATTCCCCAGGTCGTGCCACTTTTGAACCAGAAACAGCGGCAGAAGCGCTTGACCTGGGCTTCAGAGAAGCAGCACTGGACTGTTGCTCAGTGGTACAAAGTACTTTTTTCGGATGAAAGCAAATTTTGCACGTTATTCGGAAATCAAGGTGCCAGAGTCTGGAGGAAGACTGGGCAGAGGGAAATGCCAAAATGTCTGAAGTCCAGTGCCAAGTACCCACAGCCAGTGATGGTCTGGGGTGCCATGTCAGCTGCTGGTGTTGGTCCACTGTGTTTCATCAAGGGCAGGGTCAATGAAGCTAGCTATCAGGAGATTTTGGAGCACTTCATGCTTCCATCTGCTGAAAGACTTTATGGAGATGAAGATTTCATTTTTCAGCGTGACCTGGCGCCTGCTCACAGTGCCAAAACCACTGGTAAATGGTTTACTGACCATGGTATTACTGTGCTCAATTGGCCTGCCAACTCTCCTGACCTGAACCCCATAGAGAATCTGTGGGATATTGTGAAGAGAACTTTGTGAGACGCAAGACCCAACACTCTGGATGAGCTTAAGGCCGCTATCGAAGCATCCTGGGCCTCCATAACACCTCAGCAGTGCTGCAGGCTGATTGCCTCCATGCCACTCCGCATTGAAGCAGTCATTTCTGCAAAATGATTCCCGACCAACTACTGAGTGCATAACTGAACATAATTATTTGAAGGTTGACGCTTTTTGTATTAACACTTTTCTTTTATGGGTTGGATGAAATATGCTCATTTTTTGAGATTGGAATTTAGGGTTTTCATGAGTTGTATGCCAAAATCATCAACATTAGAAATGATAAAAGGCTTGAACTACTTCAGCTGTGTGTAATGAATCTAATATATATTGTCAGGGACTTGCACAAACCAGCCAGAGAAGCACTGCTGTTGATTCTGAAAACTCCATTTTATTTTGGAGAAGCTTCAAAATCAACATGAATTTAACCTAATCAATGTAATCTAGTCAGAATGACACCAGCACAAGACACACATTATCCAGAAAACATTTCAGACACACCAGGTTCAACTTAAATAGTGGCTGATCAGACCACTCTACAAACAAGAGGGGAACAATCAACATACAATTAACACACACATCCTCACACACACAAACTAACCAGTCTAATCAACTCAGGTAACTCAAATAACTATATCATAATTACAAACTCCCTATCCATAACAGAAAATATCTACATGAAATTAAGCACAAGCATAAACATAAATCTCCCCTCCCTTGGGAGTAGGTAGATCCCAGGAGTGCTGATTAGGCTTCCTGAGGAGATGAGCTGCAGGTGTGAGACTCCATGGGCAACACCAAGTCACTGGTAACTCAAACAGAAGTGCAAAATTAACACATGCATTCATAAACAGAAGACTGATTCTGTGCACATCAACCAGTCATCCTGGACAGAGCACAGAAAACAAACATTACCAGAAGACCATATCCCTGAGGTGACAGACACTGCTGTCACATATATGAATGTCTAATGTTTATCAGTACATTACAGAAAATAATTGAACTTCATCACAATATGCTAATTTTTGAGAAGGACCTGTATTCCACCTTCCTCAGGATCCACTGATTTCCCTCTTTCCTATTGATTCCCTCTCTCTTTCTTTACATAAGTATATATATATATATATATATATATATATATATATATATATATATATATCAGGGATGTGCATTGTTGAAATTCTGGCGATACGATGCATATCACGATACAGGGGAGACGATACCTTATATCACGATATATTGCGATACATTCAGTCAGACGTTACAAGCATTTTTTTAAGCCAAATTTATTGTAGGAATGTTCAATAAACTGTCCAAACTGATACGTAACGTGTTTAACATGAGGTATCTGAACCATGATGGAGGGATTTACATTTCAGTGGTGGAAACAAAACCTGCTGCACACTGCTGCCAACTAGCGGGTGGCGATTGAACTGCACAAAACGAAAAGAAAATACACTAATGTTTGCATGTAAATTCTTTCAAGAATTAGATAGATGGCTTTTGAATATCGATGTAATAATCGCAGGAAACAATATAACGATATATTGCCATATCGATATTTCCAATACACGGCTTTTGAATATCGATATAATATTGCTGGAAAAAATCACGATATAGTGCCATATTGATATTTTCTTACACCCCTAATATACACATATATATATATATATATATATATATATATATATATATATAAACTTGAATTGAATTGAAATCCTTATAACTGTGTATAACAAAGAACTAATGAAAATTTAATTGGATAGCCAACACAGAATTAACGTAACAAAGATGTTCAAAGAAACATTTTTTATCTCATAGCACTATCAGTTTTAGCATTACGAGTGTAGCGATACATATAGATTTATATCTATATTTCATACGTGGTGTAGATTTAGCTTGTTTATGATCTTATATTAATTAATTGGAGCACCACCCAGTTTTGTCTGTGTGAACTGGGACACTGGATGTAATATTTATATTTTCCCAAAGTTAACACCACATTTTAATCTGAAGCTGAGTTCTTGTCAGAATGCGCCGACTATTCCCGAGATCGCTATGCAATGATCAGGCATGATTTAAGTTTTGTGAATTTATTACAAACATCAGTTGTGACACTTGAGAAAGAGAACCAAGCGAAGATAGGGTGGGGGACGGGGGGATCTGTCCCCCCCAAATTCAGATCGACCCCGATCCGTCACCCGCACTAAGGCCAGAAAGAAAACAAAATCGGAGGTTAAGCGCTTGAAGCTCCTTTTTCCAATTACTTTGAATGCAGCATGACGTAAACAAACACCAACTCCAGAGGCGCCAAAGTGGTTGCTGCTAGGATGCAGGATGAAGCCAAAAAGGCAAGCAACGGTTACTGCGTATTTAAAAAAGACCAACAGTGTAAGTAGGCAGGGCCGATCTGTCCGTTTATGCATGTTGGTTATAGATTCAGTACGTTGTTGTCAGTGTTGGGACTTACTCATTAAAAGCGCCAAAGCCTCATTGCTGACTTTAACAAGTCTCATCTACAAATATGATTCCTTATGAAGTTACTACTTTACATCAGAAGATAGTGAAGATGTGGAACCTTCAGGCTGAGCAAAGTTTGGGAGTTTTTAGAGTTTGAAAAACGACTCCTGCTGAGAGGCTTCCAGTTGGGGAGCGGAGATACGCGCAACATGAAGAGCGCAAATATTAGATAAAACGTACAATTGCCGGCAGGTCTGGTCTTTGTTGACTGACCACTTTGGTAATGACTGACTCAGATTATGAAGCAGAATATTGACTCTGATGAAGAAATTCACTCATCCAGCCAGGAAGATTGACGCTGCTGCAGCATCAGACAGCTGGTGCTACATGAGCAACACGCAAGAGAGGTGTGTGGAGTTTACAAGCTCCAAACGTTGGGTTTGATGTTGGTTTAACCTTCGTTGGGATGTGATGGATGTAGAAATGATGGTAAAACACCGCAAACGTGACAGACGTAGCGACAATGTAAAAAAAAGCCGTAAAAAGGGGCAGATGCCGATGTGTTATGTATGGAAGTCAAAGTGTGCCACATAATCATAAAAAAGTAAAATACAAAATTTAAAAAGAGATTTATATATTTATATGTAAATAAAAACTTTACTAATATTATGAACATTTCTAAATAACTTAAAAGTACGAAGGAACATCTGTTGGTCAGGCTGAAAAGTTTGGGAACTACTGCTCTAAGTGATAAGTGAATTTCGTTTAACAACCACGCCCCTCCAACTGGCCTCCGCACGGCCCAAACTTTCCACACCGCGCACCTAGGAAATTTTCTAACTACGCAGACGGTCGAACATGGAAAAACATGGCGGACTGGCAAGAACTAGTTATGGCAGAGTTCTTAAATACAGACATTTGTATGATTCAGCTCTCAAAGATCACCGTGATCAACATGTTTTTAATAATTCTTGGAGAGAAATAGCTTGTACTGTCGGAAAAGACGAGGACGCTGTTAAAAAATGCTGGAAAACATGAGGGACCGATATGTGAAGGCAAGCAAGGGGAACAAACGGAAAAGCGGTGATCCTGGTGGCAACAAGAACACCACCATTTCTAAAAGAGTTGAGTTGGCTCTCAACTAGGGCTGGGCGATATGGCAAAAATAGAATATCACGATTTTTCCAGTATTTTATCACGATTTCGATTTTATCACAATTTTTTTCCATGAATAGCATAACTTCAATTGTATATTAAAGAAGAGAAGCATTGAATAAATAAACATTTATTCATATTAGGGATAATCAACACAGTACTAACACACTTATATTTTAAACTCACACCAGAGATGATAAAAGCCCTGAGAGAAATAATTACAAAAATCAGTTTTTCTCGTTTTTCAAGTAACTTAACATAAATTAAAATCGTAAACATATTTAAAGTGCGAACATGTCAATTGCAAACGTATTGTGCAAACATTAACTTGTTCAAAATACTATGTAGCTCCCAGTTGCTCATGTATTGGATAGTTAAGCTCAAATACGGCTCTGATGTGCGGCTGGACCAGAAAACGCTTGTGGTAGCAAATAACTGCGCATTCTGAATATTTTCTGCTACTCTCACTTTGCATTCAGCGTACATGCGTGGAATGACGGTGTTCGAAAAATACTTGCGGCTGGAAAACTCGTAGTGCGGATCCAATGTTTTTATCATTTTCCTAAATCCCACTCCTACTGTTCGCACGGGACACAAATCTTTAACCAAGTGGTACGTCACTGCATTGGTCACACTGTTCCATCGTCTGCTGTCTCTGTCGTAAGGAGTGAGTTTTGTGTTTCTGTTAGCGTTTGCTGCCTGGAAGAAGCACTAGCCGCTGCAGCCGCAGCCGCAGGCTTTTTAGCTTTATCTGCCAGCTGGCTCTCATTGTATTGTTTGGGATGCCTTCTTTTCAAGTGATTAAACAAGTTTGTGGTGTTGCCATCACTTGCCTTGACGCTCTCCTTGCAAACTTTGCAAATGACGTTTCGCTGCTCTTTGTCATCTGGTGAAAAACCAAACCAATTCCATATAAACCTCGTTGTCACTCTCAGCCGCGGCCGAAGCCATGTTTGTTCACACACAGGTGAAAACAAGCGGGGAACTAATATATTACTATGACTCACTCTGATTGGTTTAGGGTCAAACAAAGGCGTGTCATTCGCCGGAGGTAAGTTCCCTTTCCATTCAGAGGCAGAATTTCAACAGCAGAGCTGTAAATCGTGATAAAAAGGTCTCTCAAAAATGACAGACCGTCAAATGTGTAGATCGTAAAATGGTCTAAAATCGTCATATCGCCCAGCCCTACTCTCAACTTTCATTAACAACTGTTATAAACAACAGTAATTTCTACTTCTACTATGGTGTCGTGTTGGATGCATGCCATAGAGCTCCATGCTGCCCCCTACAGTTTGGGAGAATATTGGCTCACTGCCGAGACAAGCCACATGAACCATAAACGCTGCAAGTTGTGAAGGGCGTTGCATTCGTGAGCCGCATCACCAAGGAGAAAGTAAATGCGTCAAGCACAAACCAAGCTTAAGGGTGGATAACGACCTCTTCTGGGTTCAGAAATAGCTGCTTGACATGCCGAGTTTGCCGTTTTCCATAGCTGTGCTGAGCGGACTGTTTGGCAGCCCACAATGATGCCCTCTATTGTTGATGCCCTCTATTGTTTAGGAGATGTAAAGATAAACCCAGCTTCATGCTTGTCAGAATAAATATTTGATTTGATTATATTTAGAATAAAAAAACAGCTTTTCAGTGAAATACTGTACTATAATTCTGCACACCTCAAAATGCTCCGTGGAGGTATTATTTGAAAAAATATAGCTTTTTATTAAATAGGGGGTTTAAGATTTTTGGCGTCTGCCTGATCAATCCCGGTGGCTGCCTGGTGGGGTCTGGGTCCCTGGGCTCTGCTGGGTCCCCGGCAGGGGTGGTCACCCCTAGGTCCCGGGTCGCTGGGTCCCGGGCTCGGCCGGCTAGGGGGTGGGAGGCTGCAGGCGGGCCTGTGGGCTTGCCGCTGATATCTCCCGGGACTCTGCCGGCTGCTGGTTATGGCCCCCCGAGGCGATCCTCTGCGCCTCTTGGGAGGGGCAGTGGCCATTCTGGTTGCAGTCTCCTTGGGGTTCCTGCATTCTGGGGCAGCGCCTGGATCTCTGGGACTTGGAGCTCCCTCCGTCTCCAACACATCTTTGGGGGGCAGATCTGTGGCCCCTCACACTCTCTTGGACGCTTTTATAGATAAACCTTACATAAACAAGTGCATGTACACACACAGGTGCTCACATGGTGCTCTCATAAGTATAGACTTGGGCACGTTCAACACATGTCTTAAAGCTGTCGTTGCCACTAAATGCACTATGATTTATTATCGTGTGATTGTTCAGTTAAACAATGTTGATTGTATATTTCTTCAAGTTGACGCAGTGATCGCTTGCTCTTGTTGTATTGTTGTGTGTCCCATATTTTTTTATTATTTTTATTTTTTTCTCTTCTTTCTCTTTTTGCAAGTCTAGAAGCAGACTCTTGTTCATTATTTATTTTTGTGGAACCCCTCACCCCCCTCCACCTTTTGTCTTTTCCTTTCTCTTTCACCTCTGACTCCGTGTCTGGTCAGAATTACAAAGCATTCAAAAACAATAACAATAAAGTTTTAAGTATCAGGCGTGACATTAAAAGCAGACGTTTTGATGCTCCACCTGAGAGTAAATCTGTAAGGCTTGTCACCAGCATTCAGACATCAATTCTGTTTGCTTCACAGCCAGACAGGACACAGGGGGAAAAAAAAGTTTCATATTCAACTTTTAATATAGCCTAAATGTGAATACCATGTACAACGTTCATCAAACACGACTCCTAAAAATGAGGTATATTTTACTCTAGGACTCGATCCCATCCATTTTTAATGTTACATTGTTTTTTTTAATGTCATAAAAAAACATAAAGTTTGTCTGAAGATTTAGGGACAGTCTGTCACTATCACCATTTTTTAACATTTGTCAGCTCATTATTTGACATTTGAGTCATAACTCAAATGTTAAATATACTATGCTTTATTTAAACCTGATAAAACAATGTATCAGCAAAAAATAAAAATAAACAGGCTACCAAGTGGCAGAGAAACCCTTACCTGTTTTGGTCCGAGGACTAACCCATGTGGTACTCCAGAATTAATATTACAGTTCTGATTCAGTTTGATCTATCTGAACAAATAGCTTTCTATTTCTATTTTCAATTATTGCCATTGCTGTTGAATGTTTGGTCCTAAAACAATACCATACCATACAATGGTTTATTTATATAGCACGTTTAAAACGCAGCATGGGAGCTGCCAAAAGTGCTGCACAGGCTAAAAATGTATTTAGAATACTGTTTTTGACAATGAATGTATCCAGTCTTGATTAGAAATACCTTTTCTATTATTCTGGACAATTTTAGAAGTGAAAAGTTTCATTTTGTAGCAAAGATGAAAAAAGATAACAATAATAATGACACGATAACTTTTAAACAACAGCGTTGTCAATTTTAGAGAGGTGAAAAGGTTAAAACACTAATCTGTGGTGGCTAATTGTGTCATGTTCTGTGCCTTTTCTGTCGCTATTTTGGTTTTTCCCTTTGCTCCCTTGTTGATCGAGCACACCTGATCCCTGTCAGCACTCAGCTCATCTGTTCCAAATCTGTAATCACTTCTCACATTATAACAGCACCCTGGTTTCTTTGACTTGGGCTGGATTCTTTTGTTCGTCTGGTGGTGTATTTGTTTGCCCTCAATCTGCATCCTTCTAGTGCTTCAGGTGTCTTTATTCAAATAATTTTAGACCGTCCTGCCTCCCAGAGTTTCCCACCTGCACTTGGTCCAAAACATCATCTCAACATTGACAAGTTTATCTGTTGTCACTTTGAGAGTATAATCTGACCTGGATTGACCAGAAATAAGTTACTACAATAATGCTCACATGCAAATGTGTAACAAAGATGCCTAAAGGTATATCTTTCATGGCAGTTTCGTATGATTTATAAGATTTTATTACTGCATATACAGTTATTGCTCTCACATTTGAAAATGGCCTCACCTTTGATGTAGCCTTTTTCAATAAAACACTGTACATAGTAATTCTACAGTGATTGACAGAAAAAGATTTATGCATTTCTGCATTTTTTATACAACAGTGGTGTCAAAGCATTCTTGCAGATGATTCCCAAGTTCACTTGTGGTTTCAAGCAGTAAGGCAAGGCAGCTTTATTTGTATAGCATCTTACAACAGTATAAAACCAACCAAAGTACTTCACAGAAATTAAAAACATTAAAAACAATACACAACATAAAAATGCATGAAGACTAAAGCATAAGAACTAACACTAAAAAGACTATCATGCTGAGTTAAAAGCCAAATCATAAAAATAGGTTTTCAAAAGAGATTTCAATCCAGACCATGAAGAGGCCGAACTAATGCTCAAAGGCAGCAAATTCCAGAGCCTGAGGGCCGATACAGAGAAAGCCCTGTCACCTCTGAGCTTGCGCCTTGTTTTTGGTATCGATATGTTCATATACATATCTATGATTTTGGGGACTTCCAGGAGTATCCTATAAGCCAACCTCAGAGACCGTGCAAGGGAGTAAAAAACAGAAGCTCAGAGAGGTACTCTGGAGCAAGGCCATGCAAAGATTTAAAAGTCCATAAAAGCACCTTGTACTGGATTCTAAAACGATCAGGCAGCCAGTGCAGTGAGGCCAAGACAGGAGTAACATGCTTCATCTTTTTCGTCCCAGTGAGCAGCCGTGCAGCAGCATTCTGCACCAACTGAAGATGCGAGAGTTGGGATTGTGAAACACCAAGGTACAAAGAACTACAGTAATCAAGCCTTGATGTAATAAAAAGCATAAGTTACTGTTTCAAAATGCTTTTTTGACAGCAAGGTCTTTACTTTGGTGATACTTCTTGATTGCTAAAAACTAGATTTAGTCACCACACTGATTTGCCTGTCTCTTGACAAGAACCCCATCCATTACAACACCCAGAAAAGTCACGCTCAGTTTCAAGAATGGAGTGAGCTGACTGAGGTCCACTGCATCCACCCTAGACAAAGTACTTGGACCAAAAACTACAACCTCTGTCTTTCAATCATTAAAAAGAAGGAAGTTAGAGAACATCCATTGCCTAACCTCAACAAAACAATCTAAAAAAGACAGCAAAGCATGATTGTGGCCCCTCTAAAAAGGCATGTATACCTGGGTATCATCTGCAGTAAAAATTTTTACCTTACCCCCAATTATCCTCATGTAACTCCCTTTTCATCTATCTATTAAGGTAGCGCGACCGACTCATGTTGCGAATGACTGCAGTCACCAATTGTTGTCATGTGTCTTACCCATGTATGTCTGATCTCTGAATTGTGTGCACTGAAACTCAATTTCGTTTCTCTGTATGTCTTGCATATGTGGTAGAAATGACAATAAAATGACTTTGACTTTGACTTTGAAATGGCACCCATATTTCTTAAAAATTGAACCACGATGTAGTAGATACAGAGAAAACAACAATGGGCCCGACACAGAACCCTGGGGAACCCCACAAGAGAATGAAGCATTAGAGGAAGTAAAATCCCCCAATGAGACACCGAAGGTTCTGTCAGCCATTTACAACACACACCAATCAAGCGCGAACCCTGGAACACCCACAAAGTGTTCCAGCCTAGAAATCAGGAGAGACTGATCCACAATATCGAATGCAGCCGATAAGTCCAACAATACCAAAATAACAAAGTCCCCGGAATTGGTTGCCAATAAAATGTCTTTAATAACCTGGAGCATTGTTGATTCCGTACTGTAGACTGGCTTAAAACCAGACTGGAATTTTTCCAAGATGTCATGTCCCATCAAATATTCAGTCAACTGAGTAAATTATGTTCTCCGGTACTTTAGAAATAAAAGGGAGTCTGGAGATGGGTTGATAACTGGACAAGGCAGAAGTCTGCGATTTACAAAGATCACATAAAACACGGTCAAAAACAACAAAAATACAATTTAGAGTATTTGCTACTACTGTTGTTCAGCTTAACTAGGCCTTTTCACTGGACGTGCATGCATTGTATTATGTCCATGAAACATATTAGGCAGCGATTAGCTGCTGTCTCAAATTTAAAAAAAAAAACTTTTATTTTGATGTTTAGATCAAGTCCAGCATCGTGGTCCAGGGCTTTGTAATGTTGGGTCTAGTTTCTTGTGTTCTTTGTGTATTTTTCATTTCAGTGTTGATCTGGTTCTTTGTTTAATGGTTGTTGCTTCCCCTCAGCTCCTGTTGACCTGTCACAGATCAACACAACTGCCTGTAATCACTCACCTACTCTCTCTCAAGTAACCAAGCTATCCTGTAAATCAGTCTCAGTTTTCAACTCTTTGTCAGATCTGCTGTTTTTCATGACTCGTCTGTTGTTAGCCTGTTTACACACCTTGCTCCTCAGTTGGATGCTAACACTGCATCTGCCTGCACTTTTATGTCAAACCAACGGAGTTCAATATTTTTAAACTGATTTCTTTTGCTTAGAAATTGTATTTCATCCTATTGAAAATTCAGCTCTCCAATACTTTCAGTTTAGTTTTCACTATTCAGTTTCAGTTTAACAACTCAGTTTCACAGTTTTTTTGGGTTGCTCGTCTGTTTCCACAAGAAAGCTACAGAATAATTGAGCATAGACTGACAGAACTATGTTTTACTTAGGCACTGGAGAGGGGCATGAACAAAATAGGTTATTTTAGTTTTTTGCAGCAAATAATTGATTGCTGTAGCTATTTTTATTTAGTGTTGTCAAAATCCACTGTTGCTCCATGCTTGGTTAGTATGGGGGTTGCTGTAAAGTCTCTGACACAACAAGTCGGTGACTCGATGCAATCTACTGGGTTCCTTACATAGGAAACTTAACTAATTGGTAGAATGAACTGAACTCAATTGGAATGTTTTATTTTGTGAAGTGCCGTGAGACGACTCTTGCTGTGAACTGGCGCTATATACATGAACTGAATTTAACGAAATGTAAAAAATGTATTCTTTCTAGTAAACTAAATGGTTGGAGATGCACCCAGTACAAGTTTAATCTAAACGTTCTCAAATCTGCCAGCCTTTTAACTTTAACCTTTTGATCTCTAATTTTGGATTTGTGAATACAATAATGCAAAAAAAAAAAAAAGGAAAAAACGAAAACAGAGAACTTTACAATAAACACTTTAGACATATCTGTCTTTTGCTGGTTTACAAAATAAACTTGCGGGAATGACAGACATGACGTATTTTTTACAAATTTTTACTCTAAAAACACTTTGAAATACTCTCTATCCAGCTCAACTACCGTTCACCACATCCCGGACAAGCCCCCAACATTTCAGTCTGGCTCATAAACACATTGTTTTGCAATCATCCATCCATCCATCCATCCATCCATCCATTTTCTGAACCCGCTTGTCCACGTAGGGTCGTGGGGGTACACCCTGGACAGAGAGCCAGTCCATCGCAGGGCAATACAGAGACACACAGGACAAACAATCACGCACACCCACACACTCACACCTAAGGACAATTTGGACAGACCAATCAACCTAACAGTCACGTTTTTTGGACTGTGGGAGGAAGCTGGAGTACACGGAGTGAATCCACGCATGCACAGGGAGAACATGCAAACTCCATGTAGAAAGATCCCAGGCCGGGAAGCAAACCCAGGACCACTGCGTCACTGCGCAGCCCTGTTTTGCTATCCATCTTAAAAAAATAACTCAACAAAATAAAATCAGGCAGCCCCACACACAACACAATCAATGAACTGCAGATTGCTGCACAACCACTGCATCACCCAATATTTTACAAAGACTTGTAAATCTTAAACCAGTGCTCCCCAACTCCCTTGCCCAAGTATAAGCATATTTTACTGTTTTTCCTGCTTCAACACACCAGATTTCAATCAACAGGTGATAATCAGGCTTCTGCAGAGTTTGATGATCTGCTTAACAGGTGAATCAAGTGTGTTGGATTAGGGAAACACCTAAAACATGTTGGGAAGGAAGGTGGGGTACACAGTCTTAAATTATTGTTTGATTTGAATCTCACCAATGAAACCAAACATTCCTAATCCATTATACTGTACTACAAATGCACTACAAAAATTTCAGCAATTTGTCACCATTACATTAACAAAATTTAAAATTTCAGTTTTACCAAATTTAATTGATGTAAAAACTATATAATTAATTTAGATAAGGCTAAATGACACAAGTGCTGATTTATTTCTTCTTACTGGTAATCCATGAGTTTATACCTCAGACTGTGCAAAATGTTGCTATTAGCAATACGTTATATGCATTCATTTAGTTTCCATATGTCTACAAACTATTATGGCATTCAGTTTGACAATCATTGAAGGCCAAACCCGTAAAGCAACCTTTAACTGATTTTCGGTTCCCAGCCCTTTCATCCCACACTGTTCAGATTACACCACAGATTTTTATTTATTGTACACACAGTAGACTTTGTGACAATACAAAAAGAAAGCAGCATGGTTTTCTGGTGCTCCATCAATGGCAAAAACGGTCCAACAATAAACAGGCAGGATCAGCCAAACCTCGCCATCAGCAGGACTTTTAGATTGAGAGGTCGTAAATTAATCTGACAGCATGCTTTCCAAAGACAGCCTGGAGCTACAGGACACACATACTGTTGGGCTAATACGTGTTTCCATGTTTGCACTGCCTCTGTGGTTTTCTGGTATTATGTTTTGGGACTGTTTGGGCAAAGTTTCACACTGTGTTGGTCTTTGTGGATGAAAGGGTTCAGGTTTATTTTTCTTTCAGCTGGGTGTTCATTCTTGCATCCTTTTACTATTTTCTACTGAAAATAAATTTTATTTAAACATGCTTATTACTGATTACTTATTCAACTCAACACTTATCAGACTTATTCAAACATTTTATTTAGGTTTAGACTGTTGGATTGGAGGTTTTTGTCAATTCTTCCCTCCATGAAACATTTTTTTATTTAGTCAAATTGTCTAAAAAAATTTATTTTACTGTCTTTGTTATAAAAATGGTACAACATACTTTGCAAGGAACTGTTTCATATTTTTGTCCATGTAAAACTGCTGGGAACAAAATTCTCTTACAAAGTGAACTTTGACTCATAATTAGGGTTACCACAGGGCCTGTAAACGTAGTCATAAATTATGCTGTCCCTTCTGAACATCCACTGAAGTGTGTGTTATAAAGGCCCATCTTGTTCATTTTAAATCGAATACGTCACAACTGATGAGAAACAGTGAGCACTGTCCTGATGCTATTAGACTCGGATGCTAGATTATAGCTTGGGGGGATAGTGTCACAATGAGCATTTATACAGATGAAATAGATGGGTAGCAGCTTCATAGGGTGATCATGCAGGAATGCAATTATTACGCATGTTTTCTGGAAGATTTTCAAGCCTCTTCTCTGGATGAAACATTTCAACTTGCTGAAATTTATTGTCACATTGTTCTTTCATTGAGAGCCTTTCTGCAAACAGTCAGATGCACTGATACAAAGTGATCGTGTCTTCGTTAACTGATACCAGTTGTTCTCTGATTACAGATCTGGAACAATTTGCCCTTGTATGCTGTAAGCCATTACTCCCGTTTAATGAGAATGGGTAGCTTTAGACTTTCAGATGTTTCTTTCTTTTTTCTTCTCAGTTTTTTTTGAAGCAATTTGTCATCCCTTGCTGCTGCTGAGGAATTATATTCATGAGTAACCCTAAATGAGAGTGTTAGTTGAAGGGCTTAAGTTACCATTTTAGGTCACTGTATCTGCAAGCATTATCTAAGGCTGTTTAACTTTATCTTGTTTCCTCTTGAGATCAACCCTTACAGTTTTACTCTTGGTTGGAGTTTTAACTCTGGTGTTCGTTACACCTAAATTAATAGTAGTAGTAGTGATGTTTATTTGACATGGACACAGCAATTACATTGGACGAACCAGATGCATTGTTTAGTGTGTTAGCACACGTGCTAATTTGCAACACTTGTCCATAGAACCTTTCTAAAAAGTAGAGTACATTTAAATAAAATACAAAGAGATCAACAATAAATCAAACAGAAAACAGATTAAAATTGCAAACAATTTTCAATAAAAAAGAATAAAAAGAATAAAACAAGGCAGTTTGAGCAGCAATGTAAGACTTTAAAACTATTCATGTAGACATTGTAGTTTAGACTTTAACCATTTTTTGAGTTCTTTGTTAAAAACTTTACTGTCCGTTTCTAGTTTTAGGTCAGCAGGTAGAGAGTTCCAAAGTTTGGCCCCCTTTACAGAAAGAGCAGACTGACCAAAAGAAGTCTTGCACCGCGGGACGAGACAATCGCCGCAGGTGGAGGCTCGAGTGATTGTTCTATGAGAGCGCTGACGTCTGATGGCCACAGTAGAGAACAGTTTAGACAAGTTATCATTTAGACAATTGAAAAAGAATCTTAGAGTGCTAAAATTAATAAAATTTTCAAAAGTGAGAAGATTATGTTTCCTTAAAATGCGACAGTGATGCCATTTCAATGGTTTCTGGTCCATAATTTTTATTGCTTGCTTGTATATTAAGACTATAGGTTTTAGAGTGGTGGATGAAGCCTGTGACCATGATGTAATGCAATATGATACGTGGGGAAAGATCAGTGCATGCATGTACAGTTTAGCAGTTTGGTGTGACAGGTTCCTTCTGATAAAACGGAAGCAGTTTAAATTTGTTTTAACCTTATTACAGACGTGCTTAACCTGACTGTCAAATTTTAGGTGTTTGTCTAGGATGATCCCAAGGTACTTCACATCACTCCTTACTTCAATGATTTCCTCTTTAATCCTAACCTGAAATAGTTCCTGATCAGGCCTGTTTCTCATGGAGAAGCATATGGACACAGTTTTTTTAACATTAAGTTAGGTGGGATGACTCTAGCCATTCTGAGATGTCTGATAAAGGCGCTCTCCATGTAAAATGTTTTTCACAAGTGTGGAAAAATGTTTCCAAGTCAAATAATGCTACAGGTATTATGTAGCTACTAGCTACAAGTATTTATATAACCTTGTCAAAAAATGACAGAAATTTCATTTTTGAAGCACCAAGACAGACTTAATTTTTATTGGCTTACTTCACAGCCTGCTGTGTCTGTGCTCCTTAGCCTGATATGCTCTGTATTTGTCTGAGCTACGATCATCAAACAAAAGAGGCTTTATTACAGTATGAGAGTGATGAACAACGGAGATGCAAGGCCATTCCAGAGTAAGCCTATCATTCTGACTGTACTGACTGTCCTAAGGACACATAGCATCCCCTGGCGTTATCTGTCGCTCAGTTGCTTTAAAATCTCCAAGCTGAACCACTAAATTGTCCATTAAAGGTGTGTATCATTCATTTATTCAATACATTTGCAGTGGTCTCTAATAGGAAGGAATGCCCTTATAAATCATACTCTCGGGGAAACAAAGCTCCAGTGCACCAGTTTCAGGAACTAGAAGTGAGCCAGATAAGATTTAAGCTGAACACGACAGGATTTGGAGTCTTAATACTGATATTTGGACATCTCACCTCTGACTCGCTAAGAGTAAAGCAACTCTGCCACTGTTCTGCCGTGTGGTGGAGTTGCTAATGCTAATGGTTAGCGTCTCTGCTCTCTACTGTTTCCTTCCCCGTTGTGAGTGAACACGGGTGAGTCCATGAATGTTCAGTAACAGTGTGATCTGTCAGGTTTTTAGAATCATAGCATTTACCATCTGTTTTCTATCAGAGGATATTGCAGAAGATGGTGTTAATTTTATTGACAAAATATTTAAGTAGTTTTTTTTGTGACAAATTAATTTTTGCAAATGAAAAGAAAACTTTAACTTGTTCTATTAAGACTAAATTAGGGCTGCACGATATTAGGAAAACCTGCGATATTCGATAACAGTGCTTAATAGTGTGATATCGATATTACTCACGATAAATGAACAAATACTAAAGTATGCAGTGTTGATGTCGTCTGGCGTGTGACGTCTGCTCTGGGTTCAAAGCAAACAAAAACTAATACATGAGTTCCATTACAGCATACCATTTTTATAGAAAAAATATGAAGCTGCCAATGCTACTGTACTAGCAGCAAAACAACAAACTGCATGCATGCAGATTCTCAGTGACTTTAAAACATCACCACCACCATAAAACTTTTTCTGATGCTCCAAATACAGAAAAACATCCCTTACCAGGGTTTTTTGAGTAAATAAAAAAAACCTCAGAAAATAAGTTTAAATGTTAAATAATAGTTAACATCACTTAAATGCAACAGCAAATTCTCTCGCATTTTCTCCACTTATGTGGTTATGATAGAAAGCTGTTGCTGTAATTGGGAAGTGATCTGTGCTGGGCCAAACTAGGAGAATATTAAGATTTTCTGAGGGAAAGAGAAAAACAATTGTCTACCTTTCAGAAGAGGAACTGGCAAAAAACTACATGGAAAATATGTGAAAACGTTTGTTTTTAACCCCAAATTGAACAAGTTTACCTAGATCTTAAAAAGCAGCTCAGATGATGAAACTGCAACTATGATTCTGATAACAAGCTAACAAATTGAACTAGCTCCGCTTAAGATAACCGGCTAGCAGAGCTTCTGACTGACAGTTTATGTGCAGCAGCAAATCAACTAACCTGATTAACAAGGTTATAAAAGCTCATAAATGAAAAATCACTTTGATGTGTGCGGGAACTTTTCCAGGCCCTCTTTAGCAGGGTGGGACTGGGAGGAGAGTGCTGTAGCCTTTTAGCTGGATGCTAACCGGAGCCTGGGGGTAACATCACCACCCGGTGGAACACTAGCGACATGGAGGTAGGTGGGTTGGTTCACCGGCACGTGTCTGAGTGAGCCCGGTTATTATCAGCTGCTTAACGACACCGAGCGGACTCACGTTCACGTTTGAAAGCAGCGCTGATTCCAGAAACCTCAGCACAAAGTGCGTTCGTTAATCTGAGCCAGCATGACGAACAAGGGAATGGCGCCGCTAACTCAGTTCGGGTGTTGCGTTCCACCCATCCTAAGGGTCTATGTAGGGGGTGGGCGTATTACGTGAACGGACCCATCTGATTGGCCGCATATCAGAAGGACTACATTTGATTGGTCAAATAATACTTCCGCGTAAATAACAGAGCTGGTTTACAAAAAGTTGATGTATGACACAGATGGAAATGTTTGAACCAAACATTTATCGCCGTTTTTGACGTGCTTTGCGATGGGCCTATCGCACGTCCTGTTATCGCGATGACGATAATTTTTCGATATATTGTGCAGCCCTAGACTAAATTATGACAAATGTTGATCAACATTTTTGTTGACGAATAAAAGACAATGAAAATTGGCAGTAACGAATGTCCAATCAGACAACGGAATAAATGGGAAAATGGGGAGTAAAGAACCAATCAGCAACTGGAACAGGCAGGACCAGACGAGTAAAGATCCAATCAGCAACTAGAACAGGCAGGACTAGACGAGTAAAGAACCAATCAGAGTCTGGAGCTGGGTGCTGTTTAAAAAAGCTACTGGTACCCACAGGCTTCACATATTGATGTAAATGCTGGTAAATTTCTTGTCAAAATTAAGGAGATAGTTGTGGAAGACTATTTTTACATTCAGCCTACATAAAAAAAACTCGGAGTGACTGATTATAGTCAGAAAAAAGTTATTAAACTTTTTTCAGTTAACCACACCTTTTTAAAGCTTGACCTTATCACCAAGAGCTCATATGATAAAAGGTTAATGGTTAAATACTTTAGTATAAACCATTTTAAATGCAAATACAATCTTTTTTTCATTAATGTCAACTACTGAGATTGTTCTAAGTATTAAAGTATTCAGTGTGGCTTCATTGACATTTGTTGATACATCTTTTTTATTTTTTTAAAGTACTGTCCTGTATGTAATGTCCTACTACTAAAGTGTGTGTGTGTGTGTGTGTGTGTGTGTGTGTGTGTGTGTGTGTTGGGGAAAGGAAGGATGGGGTGCATAGATTTTACAACTGCCAAGCAGAAAATAGTTTGAAGCACTGAGAAAATCTAACCACTGTGGGGTGGTGTTTCTCTACATAAAAAAACTCAGCTTCACCTATCACTATGTTTAATAAAGTCTACAAAATGACTAATGGTGGTATTCAGTAAGACAACAGATAAACATGGGAGCATGTTTCTGCAAACTGCAAAAAATAATAATAATAATAATAATAATTAAAAATACAGACTGTGACTACTGTAAACATTTCAGTGATCATACATACATACATACATACATACATACATACATACATACATACATACATACATATATTCATACATACATAACTGTGTTTGCCATGTTGTTGAATAAAACAAAGCATATTCCACAATATGAACAATTAAAAATTAGGGCTGGGACTTGATTAAAATTTTTAATCTAATTAATTACAGGCTTTGTAATTAATTAATCTAAATTAATCGCATTTTTATCGTTCAGGAAAATGTGCTCTCAAAGTAAAACTTTTAATTAAAATTATGAGACAGAGAATCAAACATTAGACATGGTTATTACTGTAAACTAAAGCTTTTAATAAAACAAATGCATTTTAATTATTCAAATGTCACTGTGTGATATGAAACAAGACCCAAATCAACTAAAATTTATAATTACAAATGGAAAACACCTGCAAAGGGTTCCTGAGCCTTAAAATAGTCTGTCCAGTTGAATGACTGAAAAAAAATTGGACTTTGCACCAGATTCTAATTTTTCCAGTTTCACTTGTTCGTATAATTTGGAGTTTTTATTACCATTTCTACTCATAATGTAGTAAAAACACATATAAATAATAGTCATTCAAAATGACAGTAGAACAGGCACAAATATGATCTAGGACTTAAATGTACTAACTTTTAACACCAAAGCAGGCATGGCATATTCTGAGAATGATCAGGAACACTAACTGGTTCCAGATGGATGACTGGAGGTTGATGGGATGATAAAAGATCATGGCGAGGAGATAATGATCTGACGAACAGATGAGCGGACCTTCCTTACATGGGATCGAAGTCCTGATGTCACGTTAAGAAGGGGATGCTGCAGACCCGCAGATTCACGCCTGCTGCAGCGAATCTGGTGTGATCTCCAGCCTGATCACAACTTTCTCGTTCCTCGCTGCCCCTGATACATTTAAGCATCCGCCCCTTAGCTGATGACAGCTTCAACACACCTTGCTGCTTAATGATAGTAATGCATGTGATGTTTACACAGTGACTCGTCTCAGAAACATATAAATCTCCGACAGAATTGTTTAGAAAATCATCAGAAAAGTTTCAGAGTATTTCTGTTTTAACTTAAACTTCTGTTTTCAACTTTAAGACACGTTGCTTGTGATTGTTTACATAGTAGTGAGAACACGGAGCATTCTCCCAGCGGCAGCCAGGTGCCTCTCATTTGTCTGACTACTTTCATAAACTACTGTTAGGGCAAAGAATTATTCTGTCTGGTGCTTTCAGCGCTGCACAGATGTTACGTAAATGTTAAAAATATAGCTTACCGCAACTTTTGTAAAGTTTCCAGTGCCACTGGGCAGCTGCAGCAGAGACGATCTCTGAAAAATGTCCGCGGCACGGACTCCGTTGTTGTCTGGAGGTTTTTTTTTTTTCCAAGTTAAGAAAAGAGACGGTCGTGTTTCCTAAATCCTGCATCAGTCCAAGCAAGGCAACTTCTTTCTGTTTTTATTCCGTTTTAGTAGCTATTAGCACTGTGCATTGTTGTGTGCGTCAGTGATATTCAGTCTACGAGGAAATCGTGCAATGACAAAGGTTCCGCCGTGCTTGAAATGCAAGCTGCGATAAAATGTGTTAATTTTTTTTAACGCGTTATTTTTTTATAATTAATTAATTGTAATTAACGCGTTAAAGTCCCGGCCCTAATAAAAATGAAAACATACAGCTTAAACAATGAAATAAAATTGTCCATCTATCCATTTTCAGCCACTTCAGCAGCAGATCTACTCCGAGCCCCTCCTGGATGACCAAGCTTCTCATCCTATCTCTAAGGGCCACCCTGCTGAGAAAACTAATTGCGGCTGCTTGTATCCGCAATGTCATTCTTTCAGTCACTTTCAGTCTTTCAGGGTAGGAACGTAGATTGACCGGTAAATCGAGAGCTTTGCATTCTGGCTCAGCTCTCTCTTCACCACGACAGATCGGAACAACGCCCTCATCACTGAAGATGCAGCACCAATCCGCCTATTGATCTCGCTCTCCATCTTTCCTTCACTCGTGAACAAGACACCAAGATACTTAAAGAGGTGGTAATTCCCCCCTCAGAGTCTTACTCCACCCACGTATCAATTTAAAAAAAGGCAACATTAGTAGGCGTTGCCTGGAGGACCGAGAGGGCGGAGCCGCGGCAGTGACGAAGACGATGGCTAACTAGACGATGCTAGCTCCCTTCACTCTGAGCAGTTATTAGAAGTGGAGGACGTTTCTTCCCCTCCTTACCCAGACACTCGATAAGAAAGGGACCAAGTCTATTTGGAGGAGACAAGCGGACCTGAGCCTTATTGTTTTGAGCTTGTGAGTTGCCTGAAACTAGCGGAACTGACCCAACAGAACCAGATCTGAATGGTAAGTAGCCGTTAGCCATAGCATTGGATTAGCTGCAGGGTTTGGCTCCACGGCCCTAGAGAGCGAGTATTCAGCATGTTTTAGAGGTTTATCTGCTTTAACACACCTGGTTTTAATCAGCAACTAATAGCTGAGCTGCTTAACAGCTAATCTAACCTGTTAAAGCAGGAAAACCACTGAAACTTGCTGGATTGCAGCTCTCCAGGAGCCCTGGGCTCAAGTTACAATCTGCTTCATAGAAAGTTATGAAACTACCCCATGAGAAAATTATTCTGTAATGTATTCAGCCCACTAAAACTGCCCTGATTTCATTATTTATTTACTGATACTAGCTGCTCTTTTGGTTGTAGGTCCTATGGTGTCTGCAGGTGGTCGTCTCTGCTGGTGTCGTCAGGATCAGGAGCTTCCAGAAGAATGTGCCTTTCAATGACTTCTTAGGTGTATTCTTGCTGTGTCTTTCTAAATCCATTCTTTCGTTCTTTTTTTAAACACAGAAACAGTTTTGTTTACCTGTTTGTAGCTACAGTTAGCCATAGCATTGGATTAGCGGGCAGTAGAGGGCGACAACGTCCTCTGCTGCCCACAGATAAACGGAGAAGGAAGTGACGCGCCACCATCAGCGTCAGCCTGAAGAAGCCGGCAGCTGTCGGCGAAACTGTAGCTACAAACAGGTAAACAAAACTGTTTCTGTGTTTAAAAAAGAACGAAAGAATGGATTTAGAAAGACACAGCAAGAACACACCTAAGATGTTCAAAGAGAAATACGGACAACAAGGAACGAAGGACTTCCGCCGTTTGGAGCGATTACACCAGAAACGCGCACGTCTAAGAAACCATCTTCGCTTCTGTTTAAGATTCCGGGACGAAAACATCACACCCACAAGCCTACAGCTGAAAACACCGATCCGGACCAAGACAGCACAAAATATAATAGAAAGAGCACAGAGAGCACTGCTCAAGGAGAGGATAAGGAACGTCATAACCAAACAGAGGCGTGTGGAGGACGAACTGGAAAGAGGACACCTGGACTTGAAAAGGAATTACAAACTTGATAAACAAATGGAGGAAGTAATTAAAGGACACATGATGGAAAAACAGGAAAAAGAGTTCATAAAAGTAAAAGAAAGACACATAAAGAAGTTAAACAGACTCATAAACAAGAAAAAGAGGGGAGAAATACAAGGTAACTCCACATCAAACTCATGGGTATGTAACATTTCACAATACAAACTAACAGAAGCAGAAGAGAGCATATTAAAGAAAGGTTTAAACTTTGCAGTCACACCAAAAGAAATACCATATGATGAATTTATTTTAGCAACAGAACTAGCATGTCAACAGATCACAGATGAGGGAAAGAAAGCAGAACTCAGAAATAACATAGTTAGGATATTAAAAAACAGCCAAATTCAACACAGCAATATTACAAAAGAAGAACAATCAGCCATGACAGCTTTATCCAAAAACGAACAGATAATTATTCTACCGGCAGACAAAGGAAGAACCACAGTAGTTATAGACAGAGAAAAATATAAACAACAGATGAAACAGATGTTAGAGGACAAAAATACATATGAAATACTTAAAAAAGATCCAACAGAAAACATTAAGAAAAACATGAAAAAATTACTGAAGCCACTGCACGAAAAAGGCAAAATAACAGAAAAAATGTACAAACACTGGATTCCTACAGCAAACATAACACCAAGAATATATGGAACACCAAAAATACATAAACAGAACACCCCACTTAGACCAATAGTAGACAGCATAGGTACACCAACATACAACATGGCAAAAGATATCAGCAGAATCATCAGCCCGTTATTAGGAAATACAGACCAACACTGCAAAAATAGTATAGAATTGGCAAAAGAACTAAAGGAAATTACAATAGAAGACAACGACATACTCA
>SSNQ01034371.1:603465-616299 GCA_006942095.1 Nothobranchius kuhntae | reverse complement strand
GACCTCTGTGGGTGTCCACTGTTGAGCTTGGTCCAGGATCCATGAGTTGTCCAGGGGTTCATGACAGCGGTAATGCTTTAGTTGGTCATGATGGATGACTTTCACTTTGGACCGCGGGTTCTTCTGGATCCGGAAAACTAGGTCATCCAAATGCCCCAGGATGAAGAACGGCCCTTCATAGGATGGAAGGAACTTTTTTACTTGGTTCTTTACATGATGTGTCCCTTTGACGAGGAACCACACAGGATCTCCAATCTTGAACTGTGTGTGACAGCAGTTTTTGTTGCATTGTCTTTTAGCATGTGTGACTGACTCCCCCTGTGCCTCTCTGGTGATTTGGTGAGCCAGCTCCAGCCTTTCATGCATCTGTTGCACATATTCTGGAGCTGAAGGTTAGTCGTCTGGATCTGGAGGCAGACCTGCAACAAGGTCCAGTGGTTCACTTACTTCTCGCCCAAACATCACGAAGTTTGGAGTAAAACCTGTAGCACTGTGCTTGGTTGCTCTGTAAGCCATAACAGCATACGGAATCGTCATGTCACAGTCCCAGTGACAGCGGTCAGCTGTGGAAGCCAAAATCTTTTGGAGGGTGGCATTAAATCTCTCAACCTGGCCATCCCATTGAGGCCTGAATGGTGTTGTGTGAGGCTTGTCAATGCCAAACAGCCTACACATCCCCTGGAACACCTCAGATTCAAAATTGCGTCCCTTTTCACTGTGCAGAGCTTGAGGTATTCCGTAATGTTCCATAGCGGCACACCCACTCAGATGCAACTACCTTGGCAACCGTCACAGCTCACTCATCTGGGATGGGAAACACCTCAGTCTACTTTGTAAAATAGTCTTGTATTACAAGCGCATAATGATTTTTGCGCTCAGTCTCATTCAGTGGTCCCATAATGTCCAGTGCGATGCGCTCCATCGGGGCCCCAACCCTGACAGTTCCCATCGGGGCTTGTGGCTTCTTTGGAGGTCTGGCTCTGGACGCACAACTGGTACAAGTGCGACACCAGAGACCAACATCCTCTCTCATGTGATAGCAGTAATACCTGGTTTGTAACCAGGCCAAGGTCCGCTCCACACCAAAATGTCCACCCACCGGCCCTTCATGCATCTGGCCCACCACCTCTGGTCATAGCTTGCGTGGCAGCACAATTTGCGGGTAGAACTGGGTGTCATCAAGGCAGTAGAAGCAGCGTAGCAACACCCCATCTTTCAAAAAGAGCCTTTTCCCACTGAGTCCAATATGTTTTAGCGGCTGGGCTGCAGGGTGATACAGCAGTCCATGGGGGGCATTCAATACTGGCCTCCATCCAGTGTCACGTTGTGGGTAAGGTGCTTAAGCCAGGACATGAATAACCACACGTGAAAACCAGGTAAGTAAAAGAGTAAAATATTTTATTAAATGAAGCTAAGCAAAAACTAAGGGCACTGCTCCAAAAAAGCAGGAACAGGAACAGACCGGAAATCTAAAACGAAAGAATAAACAATCGTGAATACGAGGCGGAACCAGAGAACCAAGAGAATAATAAGTTTGGTGTTTGAATTGTTCTTACGGTCTTAAACCAGTTATTAGCGGTGGTGGACTGGGTGAAGTTCAGTGGAGGAGAGGCGGCAGGTCCGATGGTTGTAGAGGAGGTGGACAGGAGAAGGTTGTGTGAGTCCAGGGTGTAGGTTGGCAGGCAGGTAGGCAGAGCGATGGAGAGTGGAGGCCAGAGGATCCTGAGCGACGGGACGAGGAAAACAACTCCAGGCATGGTTAGAGGATGTGAGGCGCGATACTACAAACAAGAGTATACAGGATCTCATAGAACAAGTTCGTTGGAAGATCAAGTAATGTACTGGGCTAGAAGCTACCCTGGTGAGAGTATCAACCGGCGCTGGAGTTGTGTCACACTGCACCTTAAATCCCCTGGCCCTCTGATTAGCGAAATCAGGATCAGCTGGAGCTTGTGCCACGCCCACCTGCAACACAAACAGCTGACTGCCAGGTTACCTCACCTGCTGATAAAGGCAGACCGTGACATCCAGGCGCGTATGGGTGCAATAGCTACATCAACGTCCTGGGCTTGGCTCAGCTCCCCCATGGTCCAACCATGAAACAAAGAAGCAGTAACAGGGGTTTTAACCACATGTATCTTTTCAGTTAGCTTCTCAACATGTGAATCAGTGAGAATGTTCTGATGTGTCGTGTCTGTATGGGTGACAGTGTCTTGATCTAGAATATTTGTGTCAGGTGTATGAGTGCTTTGACTTACTCCAACTGAACATACTGTTGTGTCAGCCGGTCGCCCTTCTATCCCCACCAGCCTCAGCAACAGAAAGATTCTGTCAGAGTTCAAGTTACACTGGACTGCCTGATGACGCATGACTGCCAAATGCATCAAGGGTGTTTTGCACTTTGCATGGGCAGGAAAGGCGGCAAGGTCTTCTGGAATGACTATCAGCATTTGTGTGCACCCGGCCTGGGCGGTGAACAATCTCAAAGTCACATTCAGCAAGCTTCTTGAGCCAGCGAGCCAACTGTCCTTCGGGTTCTTTCATCTTTGTAAGCCAACGCAGGCTGCCATGGTCGGTGTTCACCTTAAAGGGCCGCCCCAGGAGATACTGTCGAAAATGGCAAGTGAAGTCCACAATGGCCAGCAATTCATGCCTTGTTGTGGAATAATTTTGTTCTGTTTTTGCCAACTTGCGACTGCCATAGGCCAGCACTCGTTCCACGCCCTGCTGCAGCTGTGACAGTACGGCGCCGATGCCTGCGTCACTCAGATCTGTATCCAGCAACATTTCACCGTGGTCCAGTGGGTATCCAAGAACAAGAGCTGAAGTTAGGCACTGCTTTAATTTGTCAAAAGCTGCTTGGTGTTCCCCATGCCACTGGAAATGGGCCTTTTTCTGGGTTAAGTTATGTAAGGGCTCAGCAATAGAAGCAAAGTCTTTCACAAACCTGCGATAGTATGATGCTAGGCCGATGAAGCATCTGACCTCCTGAATGGAAACAGGTGTGGGCCACATTCGGACCTTTTGAACTTTGCTTGGATCTGTGGCAACACCATGCTCGGACACCAGGTAGCCAAGATAAACTACCTGGCGGCGAAATAAACAGCACTTAGCAGGTTTTAGCTTTAAGTTAGCCTATTGAAGTTTGTTAAATACCTGGCCAAGCTGCTGCAGCATCTCCGACACGTCCCTGGCCAGCACAATGATATTGTCCAGGTAAGCCAGGCAGAATTCCCACTGCATTCCCACCAGGACACAGTCCATCAGGCGCTGGAATGTCGCCAGGGCATTGCACAGCCCAAACGGCATGACATTCCACTCAAAAAGGCCTGTCCTGGTACAGAAAGCGGCTGCATGGAGTGCTCGGGGTGTCCGCTCAACCTGCCAGTAACCTGAAGCTAGATCTAATGTGCTAAACCACTTGGCAGCCGAGAGAGTTTCCAGCGTATCCTGGATGTGAGGTAGGGGGTAGGCATCAGTTATTGTGAGATCATTTAGGGCCCTATAGTCTGTACAAAGATGGTATGTTCCATCCTTCTTGCGGACCATAACGATGGGTGAGACCCAGCTGCTGTGGCTGCGTTGAGCGAGGCCTCCATGCAGGCTGTCATGGATCTTCTGGTCAGCATGTTGTTGTTTTTCTCCTGCCATCCTTCGTGGGTGCTGTTTGACTGGTGCACCAGGACGGGTTATGATGTCGTGCTGAACGAGGCTTGTACGGCCCAAGTCAGCAGGACCTGTAGAAAACACATGTCCATAGTCACAAAGCAAACATTTAAGTTGGAGCTGTTCATGGTCATTTAGGCCAGCAGAGCTCTGATCATAGAACTCCTGCAAGTGCGCAGGAACAACGGGCTGACTGGCTGGCAAGTCCACCGCCGGGTGAGGTTTGGGTTGTGGTATGGCTGCAGTTGGCTGGAGTAGCCCCGCAATAGACCCTTCTTTCACAGTTACAACTTTACTGCTGGGGTTGAACAGGAACAGCTCCAGAAGGCCGTGCATTGACCAGAACTCGAGCTACCAGCACTTTATGTCTCTCCATAAACCCCTTCGTAGGACTTAATATCATGTCTCCGTGAACTGCTGCACCTGAATGCACAGTGCCTCTCACCATATACTCCTTCCCCGGTTCGACCAACACAGTTCTGGCCATCCTCACCGCATGTGACTTAGGAGTAGCTTCAGCGTGATAACAAGGCACTTCCTCGCCGAAGAGAACAATGCGGTGTTTGCCAAAATCAAGACGAGCTGCAGCTTCAGTGAGGAAACGGTGCCCCAGCAACACCTCATCTCCTGCAATATCTGCTACCAGGAAATCCACTTCGTGGCTGCTAATATTAACAGGTATCTGGGCCTCACCGAGCACAGGCACATCTCCAGGTCCTATGCCAAGCAAAGTCTCCACGACTGAAGGCTGCAGTGGAGGTCTCATGTCAGGATGAATAGCATTGTAGTAATGTAACGGCAGCACACTCCTCCAGGTGTCACTGTCCAAAACAGCAGACACCTCCAGCTCGTAGAGGCGCATGTGGATGGTCATTTCTTGGCTTTGGCTCTTAAGGTGGTCGCATAGTGGCCTCTGAGCCATCACGGGTGGTGCTGCCAACTGTTAAAGCCTTGGTGGTCTGGTGAAGAGAGGGCCACTGTCTCCGTATATGGTCCCAACCTTGACAGTTGTGGCAGCAAACTCCACCTCTCTTAGTGTGGTTGTGGTTGTTTGGTGTGGAAAGCGTGGAACGGGGCGATTAGGTGGAGGATTAGCTGCAGGTGTATCATCCATAGAACTCGCATTCCTATCCTTTTCTCTGACAACAGCAGCTCGAGGCCAACGTTCAGCGGAGTTCCAGGCTCCTAGCTGCATGGCACTTGTGACATAAAATGCAGCTTTCTTGGTGGTTTCATGATGGTGCGCAATCTCGTATGCATGAGCAAGTGTGGCTGGTCATTTCTCTATCAGTTTTTGGACCATTTCTGCATCACCCAGACCATTTGTTAATACTTCCACAGCTATAGAGTCTTGTTCTGCCTCTGCTCGGTCACCATAAGCTACAGCCACTTTTCCATAAATGTCATCTCTGAAGACATGCAAAGCTTCACTAGGTTTGCACAGTCGCTGCCCTAGTTCAACTGCTACTGCAGCTGCATGTTCAGAAGAGGGACCATATGCAGTTTCCAGTTTGTCCATCTGGCAGCGGTAGTCCCATTTAGATGAATGAGGATTACTGTGAATAATGGCTCCTGCTGCTCCAACTAGGCAGAATTTCAACTGAGTTGTCCTAGGTTTTTCTGACCAGTAGTTAGCTTCAGCACTGCTTTCAAATCTCTGCAGAAATTCCTTCCATGGTGTGGTGCCATCATATTGCCCTGGACGTAAAGTGGGGACCCTCTCTCTATGATACTTTCCTCTTCACAATCAGACGGGCTTGTGAGACATCCAGTGGGTTCTACTTGGTTTAGAAAAGGACTGACTCCATTCAAGTCCATAGCTTATAGCTTCATTCAGGTCAAGAGGAGGTGAATGCTGCACAAGTGTACCTACTACTGGGTTTAATGGAGCCGGAGTGCTTTGTACAATACGTGCCATGTGAGCAGCAGAAAATGGGTTCGAGTCTGGATAATGCACTTTCATTGGCAGAGTAGGTGCCGAATAATCATATATATTGTTGCTCGTACTCCCCTTCCGCACGTCATGTTGACATTTGACCTCAACAAAGGGGTTTGTGTGGAGGAACTGTGGCTCAGCGGGGCTGCTGGGCAATGCAAGCAACTCCTCTCCTTTAGCTTGTGTGCTAACACAACTTTCACCGCACAGAAAAGGGTTTGAATGTCCACATGTTGCCATAGTTCTAACTTTAGTAACTTCCTTGCTGCACTCAGTGTCCTCAGAGACAATGCTCAATGACATAAATGGGTTGGAATAATTAGTTTCAAGTCCATAATCACGGGGATGGCGAGAGGCAGCCATCGGTAATTAGCTTAGCAAGGAGCTAATACACAGTCACTCGGCTTTATTATTAGCCACTTCACAGTTTTTCCTTACAGCTCACCATTAGTTTTCAGCATGAAAGAGTCCCTTCGTGGTCGCCAGTGTTAACCATTCCTGTTTCAGTCGCCTGACCGTTGTCGGAAGACACAGGGGAGAATACCTCCAGGGCCGAAGTTGTCCTCTTCGGGGTTAACCCCCCCTTTCAGTTCTACAAGTTGCTGAATGGTGACACACTGAGACACATGGAGTTTGCTGAAGCCTTCAGGTTTATTTATGACCCACACATTAACCAACTTTTACAAACTGTTTTCTGGTCCCTACCACATCCTTCTAGCTATGTCTTTAGGGGCAGCAGTAGCTCAACAAGTTGAGTGGTTCCAGTAATCGGAAAGTTGTAGGTTCGATCCCGGCTCCGGACAGAGAATTCTGCTGTTGTGTCCTTGGGCAAGACACTTAACCCACGTTGCCTGCTGGTGGTGGTCGGAGGGACCGGTGGCGCCAGTGCTCGACAGCCTCGCCTCTGTCAGTGCGCCCCAGGGCAGCTGTGGCTACATCATATCTCATTACCATCAGTGTGTGAATGTGAGTGTGAATGTGTGTGTGAATGGATGAATGATACACAGTAGTGTAAAGCGCTTTGTTGTCCTTACTCTAAGAAGCGCTATACAAGTTCGGGTCATTTATCATTATCATCTACTCACTTTACTCTCTCCCCCGCCCTCAGCGAATGCCGTTTTTCCATGCCCATCCTGACGTTCATCTCATGCAAAAATCATGCCCACACTACTCACACAGAGCTTCCAATCACATTTTAGCCAGTTTGACAAATCCTGTAACAACATGCATTATTAAATGTATAGAATCACCTACTGGAGGATAGCACTCAACCATTATGGAATTATAAAGGAGATCTGCTCACATCACTCCAAGGACTGTAAATAAATCCTAGACTGAAGGTAGAAGGCTCCAGGAATAACCCTTTAAATGTGTGATGTGGACTGAAAACTAGACACATTACGAGTCCCTGCCAGATAAACACGACCCACTGTTAAAGTCTTTTGTGAAGTTTAACTCACTCACATTTCTAATAAAACACAACTTTTAAAGAACATTTCTTACTTTTGAAATAAGCCACTTTATTAACTTAATAATTCCTCGTTGTGTGTTGTTCGTGTTATCTTTGCACACGTTCACGTTCAGATTCTTCCTTTGAAGCCATGGCCCCATTGATTGTCCCTGAATGCAGCACTACTTTTGGAAACAAACATTTATTTATCAGTTAAAGATCTTATTTTTCTGGTAAATTTAAGGTTTTACTCTGGACCTCCGACATCCGTGCTTTTAAATACGAGGATTTCCACTCACATCATGTTAACATTGGAACATCTGGCATCTGGGATTGCATTTACTTTTATTTCAAACGTCCCTGACACATAGTTTTATCTCTGGCCCAGACTGAGACGGTTGAATCGGTCTTCCGCATTTCCGTTGTCCTGAATCTAAAGCAAAAATGGTGTGCAACCGGAAGTCTGGTATATTTATTTTCCAAATAAAAGCATAAATAATTTCGGATGGGTTGGCGAATCACTGAAATGCGTTTTATTACTGACTAGTTTCTAGCAACCAGTCAAACCTGCATTAGAGGTTTCATGTTACTTTTCCCTGTAACAAGTCACATGAGAACAGAAATGGCTGCTCGTGTTTTCTCTTCTTTACTAAATCCCTGAACAAAGCCCAAAACTAATTGTCAGAAAATATAAAATCCCTGTTCATTGGCCCCAGGAATAACTGGTTTGCGACCTAACTTTATTCAATTAAAATGACCAAGTTGACCTAAATGTTAAAGAAAACACTACCTGTCTGACAGGCTCAATATGTGTCATGCTTTTCCACCTCCCATCACCTTGCTAAAGGTAATCAGATGGAGTCTATACTTTATAACATCACACCAGGACTACTGTGTGTGACACCTGCAGATGGATGTTAGCTAAGCACCCAGCAACAGGTGCTTCACTTGGCAGTGAAATTTTGGACTGGAACTAAACAGGTCACGCCATCTTGACTGACCTTCCATGTCTTCATGTCTGTTTTAGGATAGATTTCAAGGTTTTCTTGTTTGTTTTCCATATTTTGCCAGTAGGTGATCTCTTTATGTACAGGGGCTTCGGTGCCATCATCCGCCCATGCTGCCTTTATGATTGGCTGATCAGTGTTTGTTAGTTGGACCCAGTTTCAACCTAGCTGCCCTAGAGTGTGGAATGGTCTACCACTTGTTATCAGGCAAGTGTCGTACACCCCCCCCCCCCCCCCCCCCCCCAAATCTCTAAGCTGAAGACTATTTTTATCCTTTTGCTTATGGATCTGTGACTCTCTGACACATAGGCCTGCTATTTTAATGTTGCTTTAAATATATGCCTTTTCATCTTCATTCTGTTTTAGTTGATCAGTGTTTAGATTGCTCGTTATGTTATTTTGTTCTTGTTTTTAAATTGTTGTAATGTGCAGCAGTGTGGTGCATCTCTGAGACTGCTGGAAAGTGCTTTATAAATAAAGTGGTGATGATGATGATGATGATGATGATGATGATGATGATGATGATGATGATGATGATGATGATGATGATGATGATGAGTGGTCTAATGAAAATGAGCACCTAATGAAAAATAACTAATTCCAAACATCAGATATGTCATATTCAGCTATCAACGAGTTTCTTGTTTCAAATACATTATAATATAATACTATATTTCAGATCAGCGTTCGTGGGCGTTTAGCAGTTTGGGATCTGAGGAAACTCTCCTTAGGCAGACAGATGCTTTTATTTTGAAAGACCCTGCAGGAAGTGCTGTGTTCCACTAAACCTCTTGTGTCTGTCTCACAAAACTTGTGTAGGAAGTTTGACTCGGAGTAGACAGCTGATTTGTAAAAGTTGGACAGTGTTATGAGTGGACACACGGTCCCTGCGGACATCTCAGACCACATGTTGGACTTGGACGAGGACGAAGACCTGGAGGTTTACAGTAAGGTAAAGCGGAGCTCCTTTAAACCGAATAAACTCCCTCAGTCTGGTTTGCTCTAGTTGCTCTTTAGCCTCATCTCTCTGTAACTTTTAACTTAACACATAACGACTTAAACAGAAACTTAACATTCCCTCAGAACGTCTAGAATCAGGCGACTCTTCGAAATAAAAGTCTTGTCCGTGCTGACTCCAGAGTATTCAGCTTTCCGCCAAACTCCGTTCAGATTCGGAGTGATTGGTGGATCAGTTGGCAGGACCTAAAAACTTTGATCAGATTCTTCATTTATACTAAAACATGCGTTTCTGTCGTCAGTTCGGCTCACCCTGGTGAGCTGATTTCGTCAGTTCTGTCCTAAGATGTTGGCTTGCTTTTTAAAGTGAGTGAATCTACATTTATAATGAGGGGCGGAGATGAATGGGAGATGATGTTGAGGCCTTCAGAACCGAACCGGGACCGGTGTGTCCTACAGCTGATGGATGGTTACAGCTTCATTCCTCACATTTTAAACTGATTACAGAGTTTATGGCAACATTTCTGACTAAAAGCGGAAATAATTGAAGAACTGGTTGTGAGAATTTACAGATGCAGTGAATTAAACATTTGCAGGAGGTTTGTGATCACATCTAACCTGCTGTAGAGTACTTAGGCAGGTGATGTTTAATGTTTTCCTCTGGTTTTATCCTCAGTGGTGATCTGTTGACGCAGACTGATCAAATCAAAATGTCAGGTGGTTTTCTGGATTAAAGTCCAGATTTTAACAGCCTTTAACTTTACACACACACGGGGTTTCCTTTCTTTTAGCTTGTGTGTGTGTGTGTGTGTGTGTGTGTGTGTGTGTGTGTGTGTGTGTGTGTGTGTTTACAGGATTGCTATAAAACACAATCCTGACAGAACAAAGATGGAATCAATCAAATGCTCGTCCGCAGAGACAACTCAAGTCAAGAACAATATGAAAACACACCAGCATATCGAAACATTAGCATAAACAGAAATGGACTAGCGTTTCTGCCTCGTCCTACTGGTAAAAAGGGAAGCCACAATTTCCCATTTAAAGGAGTAGCCCAATGGCAGCTGGTGGAAAAAAATACTTAAATATGAACAGTTGAAAAATGACTATTATTCCAAAACAATCATTCAGTACCTTCTCCAAGTTTTACAGAAGATAGTCAAATTTGAAATTTTAAAATAAAGTAGAAAAATAATAATACTCTAATAAGTACACAAGCCTAAATGTGAGCCTTTCAGAGCAACCACAGGCAACACGTTCCGTTTTTCTTGTTATTCACACTTTATTTTGGTTTATTAGATGGTTTTCCAGCTTTCGGTCTCCAGCAGCCTCTGTGTCTCAGGCCCTGTCCACACGTAGCCGGGGATCTGCCAAAACGTAGACATTTTTCTACATTTTGGCCTGTCATCCACATGAAAACGGATCTTTTTTAAAACTCCGGCCAAAGTGAAGATCTGCGTTTTCTCCGTTTTGGGTGTCTGCGTGTGGACAGACAAAACCGGAGTTTTAAGGTCTGCAACGTCACTTTCCGCGACAAAAAAACGCTGACATCACGTGTGCGACCTGTGTTTACACTAGCCGACAGCATGGATGCCCTCAGAGCTGCGCTCGCTTTATCAATTGTCCAAGCGCTTTCTGCTTGTTTGTTTTTGCAAGCGGAATTACTGCTCCTTGCGGAAGACCACAGACGAAGGACGAGGTTAAGAACGGGGGAAGTACTGCTGCCTACAGGTCTGGCATGTCCTTAACGTATTTATCCGGGTACGTGTGGACAGAGTTTTTTTAACGAGGTGGTGTGGATGCAAGTTTTTTGGAGGGGCGGATATTCGTTTTTTTTAAAAACCCGGCTACGTGTGGACTAGGCCCCAGTCATCTGCTCAAACAAGGCATGCGCACCCCAGAGCACTTAACTCAGCACCACCAGTAGGTGGCACTAACACGACATAGACGTTTTATTGGATATCGTGTTTTAAACCAGCGTATAAATGTAGAAGACTCGTTGCAGTCGCTAAAATCAGATGGCTTACCAGGCTAGCATTATAATCACATAATATGAGAACAAAACACATTTTTACAACAGAAGCTACAGGTCTGATTGTAGCTCTATCAACTGTGTGCATTAATGTGAACAAGGGCGTGAGAGCGAGAGGAGAAAGGAGATCAGGCACCATCTAGCAGGCTAGCTAGACGGTTTCTGTAGTTGAGGTGCTGTCGAACAGCTGTGGTGGACCACAGACACCTCCAGAACATGCTGGATGTTGGCCCTGGAGGACCTGGGTTTGAGGATCGGTTTACTTTACAGCTTGTTGGTCTGATCCACACACTCTGTTCTTATTTAGCTGATAAAGAGTCTTCAGAGTAAACTGAACTGTTTAAGGTTTTTCACCTCATGTTCAGTCTTCGCTGGTGTGTCAGAAGGCAGCTGCAGCTAATGATGGTGGAATTCTTTCCTCTTGCTCAGTGGAACAGAGGAGCTGGGTTTGGACTTGTGTTGCAGTCAGACCTTTAGCTGCAGAAGCTTGGTGTTGAAACCTGAACTCCAGCTTAACCTGCTGCCCCTGGCTGCTCTGGTGCCTAAACCAGGTAAACATTCCCGTTGCTTCAGCCCTGACCAAAACACTTGGTGTAAAGGTGTCTGGTTTTGGTCAAGTTTGGCTCCGGTCACGGTGATTCTGTGCTAACGCTGCAGACATAGCTGTGTTTACAGCCTCACGATGAAGAGGACGAGTGTCGAATATCTGTGAACTCAGCAAATTTTCAGCTCTGATGTTTGCATAAGCATTATAATTTGAATATGACAACAACACATCTACAGGGTTTTTGATGAGTCAGTTTGCTTTAATGTCCAGTTCAGGAAGTTCTGACTGTGTGTGTGTGTGCGTGTGTGTGTGTGTGTGTGTGTGTGTGTGTGTGTGTGTGTGTGTGTGTGTGTGTGTGTGTGTGTGTGTGTGTGTGTGTGCGTGTGTGTGTGAGAGAGCATGCGCATACACACACACACACACACACACACACACACACACACACATTTCCTTCTGCTAAAGTCTTTAATAAACCCACGTCCACGTCTCTCTTCTGCTGATGGGTTTTCATGTGAAACTGTTAACTGAGGCTAATGCTAGCCTCTTTGTTCCAGTCAGATAGTAGTTTTCCAAGTCCAAACCAGTCGTCTAAGGTCCAAACACGTGTTCTTGTGGTTTTGGTAGATTTCACTCAGAGAAAACTTACTGAGAAGTTGTTCTATCAAACCAAAGATGGGAATTCTGGTTTTAATTGTAAAGGGTTTCATGATGGAAGTCCGTAGCAGACCTTCACCTCAACGCACTGTACCAACGTGTCATCACACACACACACACACACACACACACACACACACACACACACACACACACACACACACACCTGTCATTCTAAAGTGTGAAATATGTCCGTTTTTTCAGTAGCTCAGTTTTGTTGGGTCATCTCTGGATTTTACCAGATTCTGTGGCTTCTCCTGCTCTACAGTAGCTTCTACTTTCATTTCCATCCAGAACACCACCCTGGCTGACGGAGGCCCCATGCCCAACTCTCCTGGATCAATGGTCAACCAGTACCAACTGGAAGAGGATGAGGAGGATCACCAGGATGTCAAAACTAAAGACATCTTTGTCTGTGTTGACAACCCAGAGAGCCACATCACCGCTATCGAGACCTTCATCACGTACAGAGTGGTGACCAAGGTCAGTCTGAGCAGAACCAACCAGTGGTGCTTCAGCACTTCCTTGACTTGTTTTGGTTTTCTGACATCTGAGGCGAAGTGATCCTCAGATCAGCTGCTTTACCAA
>SSNQ01034371.1:583129-594118 GCA_006942095.1 Nothobranchius kuhntae | reverse complement strand
GACAGGGTTTATTCAGGAAGGTTAAAAGATGCAGCAGAACCTCTGATACCACTCCACAGATATGTCCAGATTGCTGATTCAATCAATCAATCAGATTTTATTTATAAAGCGCTTTTCAAACAAAGTGCTACTCAAAGTGCTTTACAAAATCACCCCAAATTCCCATAACAGTTTAAAAGCATTAACAGACATATGCACACACACACACACACACACACACACACACACACACGTAAAAATTTATATTCGCCTGAGTCCAGATGAGCCAAGTAAGGTAAGGCAAGGAAACGCCATCAGAGGAGCCGTCTGTCCCGGCAGCATCAGGTCTTCCACAGTAACTAAGTCAGGGCGCTCAGAGGAGGGCGAGCATAGACTCCCACCTCCACTTAAACACTACCTATAGAGCGCCCAGGAAGCTAAAGTTGACCACCGCCCCCACAGAGAAAACACTGGATTAAAATGAGTAAAAATGTGAAAATAAAAGAGCTAATATAATTGACAAATGTAAGAAAATAAGTAATCAATAAAATCATATAGACAGCAAAATAATATTAAATAATGAAACTGTGCTAAAATATAATCATATGAAATATGCAAAGCAAGCAATAAAATATAATCATGTAAAATGAGAAATAAAACTGTGGTAAATAATTAGATAAAAGCTAACCTAAATAGATGGGTCTTGAGCCTGGACTTAAAAACATGAACATTCTCTGCAGCCCTGAGGTCCTCTGGCAGCTCGTTCCAGAGGCGAGGGCCAAAATACTGGAAGAATGCCTCGCTGTGAGTGTGTGTCCTGACTTTAGGGATGACCAGGAGACTCCTTCCAGAGGAGCACAGAGGCCGTGAGGGTTTATATGGTAAAAGCAGTTCTGAGAGATAAGAAGGCCCAAGACCATTAAGACATTTTAAAACCATTAGAAAAACCTTAAAATTGATCCTGAAACATACAAGGAGCCAATGCAATGATTCTAAAACCGGTGTAATGTGCTCCCGCTTCCTGGTCTTCATCAGGACACGTGCTGCCGAAGTTTGTAGGAGTTGTAAACCTGAGATGCTCTTTTTGGGAAGACCAGAAAGCAGGACATTACAGATTGGGATTCTGGTCAGGTTCCGATTTGACCAAATTCTAACTTCATATAACCCTCCCACTGTCTTTATGGGTGACCCCGCGAGGAAAGTTGACCATTGAGCAGGACTGATGGTTTATCCCTTGAGGTCCACGTGGCAGGGGTGAGGTGGTGCTCACTCCTCACCCCTGCCACACGTAGCTCATCACCATCAGTGTGTGAATGTGTGTGTGAATGGATGAATGATACACGCAGGCCAGAGTGCTGAAGCTCGGCGCATTGTTATTATGAAGCTAGGGCACATGCGGAGGACACACACGTGCAAAAATATACTTGTTTTCAATTACGTTTATTGGGCCCACTTACATTTTCTTAGGCCCACCGACAAATGAGTTTCTGGCTACGCTAATGGTGACATTTGACAGACTTCTCTGAGCTCTGCAGCCATTACACTTTTCACCTCGCGCACCCCCTAGTGGCAGCTCGCGCACCCCCCACACTTTGGGAATCCCTGCTTTAACATATTGGTCTTTTATGTGTTTAAGAAAGGCCTGACCCAGTAAAGTGGTTGTTGGATATTCCGCACTACTTGGTACAAACCTCAGAGTTTCTCCAGGAACTTACTAGTCTTTATTATCTACAGAGTTCACTTCTTAATATGACACAATGTCATAAAAATATGGCACTTTTAAGAATCACCTTATCACACTGTAACAATTCTGACTTTAGACTTTTTAATGGAAGATGAGCAATAGCCGTGATGTTTGGTTTCTTTCAACACAAAATGATGTCTTCCTCCTGTTTAATATTTTATACCTGCTCCTAAAAGATAAATATACCAAAAGAGCTGGATTAATTTAGTCTCTCTAAGGTCAGGTCCATCCTCAGTACTTGGACCATAAATCTCAACATGTTCAGCAGTCACTGATGAGCTTTTAATTTGGGAATGTTGGCATCACCAGTTTTTTTTTATTTTTCCAGAAAATCTAAAAGTGTCATTTTTTTAGGATAAAGCAAAATTGTTTTTGAGTCATCAGTGATTTGTGCAAACATTTGGATTCTCTTGGTAGAGGGAGTAAATGGCTTGCTAGCAGAGGGCCGTCCACCTCATACTCCTCGAGTGTTCCCCACAGTTTTCTCCTGCAAGCGTGGTCATGCTCTTTCTCCAGACTCATAAACATTTGTAGACTGGTTGGTCAAACTTCCATGCCCCACTTTCATCACCTGTCAACCAGAACCTCTTCTCTAGTACCTTGGAGGAGAACTTTCTATGTAGTCTGAGGTGTGTGATCCCCTGTAGTTAGGAAACACCCTCTGGTAGGGCTGAACGAGTTTAGGAAAAGATAAAATCGCAATTTCTCTAGGAGAAATTTATTTCAAATCAAGGTTCTAGAGTAGACAGTATTCACAAAATAGAATAATAATATACTAGGGGGTGTGTATTGTGAAATTCTGGCGATACGGTTCGTGTCATGATAAATGAGAGATGATGCAATAGATCGTGATAAATTGCGATTCATAGGGAACCTAAGTCACGCCCATCTATTTCTGCACCACGGGTCCCCGGAAGAACGAAAAAAATGAATGCAAATCATCGGGGCTAAAAACGCTATTTTCTAATTCCGCTTGTTTTGTGCCATGGATTTCACATATGATATCCGTTAATTTTAAAGATGCATTTTGATACCAAGAACGTGCTTATTTTCGACCAGTGGGAGCGCTATTTTAGGTTTTGTGTGAAAATAAGTCCAGGACTACAAATGCGCTTCACAAAAATGACGTCATTGAACCAGACACAGAGAAAACTGAGGCAAAAGGGCTGTAAGGTCAGCAAATGTCCCACAGGAGGAAAGAACCACCATAAATCTGGTCATGTGGTAAGTAGCAGCTATGCTAGGGGAGAGGAGATTATGTGGTGATGTCACAAATGCGATGTGCCGATTTTTGGTGTGTAGTCATGCTAATTACTAACTTTTACAAGCTGATAAATGTCAAAGTAGATGACTGGTGCAGTCAAAACACCCATCAGTAGTTTTCATTTAAATTGCAGTACAACGTTTATGTGATCCAGGGAGTGAGGCAAAGCGGAATAGAAAATATCGTTTTTAGCCCCGTTGACTTGCATTCATTTTTTCATTCTTCCGGGGACCCATGAGCCGACTGGAAGGGGAGGAGACTTAGGCTCCTTATTCAGTCAGACATTCTTAGCGATTTTATTTTGACTGAATTTATCGTAGGGAATTTCAATAAACAGTCCAAACTGATGCGTAACATGTTTAACATGAGGTATCTGAACCATAACAAAGGGATTTACATTACAATGGTGGAAACAAAACCCAATGCACACTGCCGCCAACTAGCAGTCGGCATTCGTATTGCACCAAAAGAAAAAAATGAAAATGTTTGCATGTAAATTCTTCTAAAAAATAGATACATGGCTTTTTAATATCGATATAATATTGCTGGAAATTATATCACGAAATATTGCCATATCAATATTTTCTTACATCCCTATAATATAGTAAATATATATATATATATATATATATATATATATAATATTTAAAAATACAAAATAATAATACATAAAAACTTTAAAAGCAGCATTACCTTTTTTAATCTTTATTTATTTCAAGGTGCTTGTGAAGCAACTTGTGATTTTTATCTAGAGGTGCTTTATAAAAACATGTTCTTCTTGTTCTACTCTAATAATGCAAGGAAAACTGAAGGTAAAAATAGCTTTCAGATGTATTAAATAACAAAAATGCATACAGAGTGTTCCCTGCATTATTTACCAAGGCTGGCTGCATGGTTGGTTTTCTGGGCCGTCTGACACTCTAACACCCAACTCTGACACGTTTTACTTGCTTGTTGGAATTACAGTGTGCCCTCATAAATATTCAAACCATTTTTAAAAGAAGATAAGTTGGACTTTCAAGTCCAATAAAGTCCGTGACTCGAGCTGATTGAGAAGTATACATCAGCCTTTAGTGTTATCGTGGTAAACTCTAATCCGCCGCTGGAGACGTCTCTCTGTCCCCTGCTCACCCACGGTGCTGAGAGGGACAACAGCCACAGCCATCATTATGGCTCTTGTAGAGCCATGTAAGGAAAAATAACCAAAACGTGCAGCTCTGTCAGCTCAACAATTGGGCTCAGCTCCGGTGCCCCCCTCCCCCTCGCTGCTTCCACTGTGACTCGGGGGAACTCTGGATGTCTAGAAAAGTTGACACAACAGACCCTGGATCAGTGCTACAAAAACCACACCTTACCTGGTCCAAAAGTGATTGAATGTTCAGCCCTACCCTCTTGCCCCCTTTCTTAAAAATAGGGACCACCACCCCTGATGTCCATGCAATGTCAGAGACGTATCTGTCAAGACAGATGACATCCATCAACCTCCAGAGATCCACCATTTTGTAGATCAGGGCTATTCAATTTCGGGCCTCGAGGGCCGGTATCCAGCACATTTTGGTTTTAACCCTGCTTCAACACACCTGATTTCAGTCACCAGGTTACATCAGCAGGCTTCTACAGAGCCTGATGACTTGCTGCACAGGTGATTCAACCACTGAATCTAGTGTGTTGGACTAGAGAAACCATTAAAACGTTCTGGGTACTGGCCCTCAAGGCCCGGAATTGAATAGCCCTGGTGTGGGTGCTTGCATAGAGATAGGTTGATCCATTCCTAGATCCCCCGGCTCTGGTTCCTCATTGGAATACGTGTCAGTGGGATTAAAGAGCTTCTAAACATTGCCCAGCAACATCAGGAGTGGACGTTGGCAGATCCCTCCCTGTTCCTGCGGTAAACAGTGTGGTTGAGTGGGTAGAGTCTTAGGGGGAAGCCTATCCTGGCCCTCTGTCTCCTTCTCAGAGCACGCCCTTCAAGTCCAACCCAAGTCCTTGACAAAGGTTGGGTTCTGACTCTCAGAGCTGATGCTATGTGTAGAGCTGAGTCCTACTACATCTAGTTGGTCCACACTCTCCAGCTCCTTCCACCAGAGAGGAGACGGTCAGTGTCCCTAATGCCTGTTTAAGGTTCGGCCACCAAAGCCTCCACCTCTATCTTCCCCCTTATCCACAACACACTAAACCTGTTTCTCCTATCGGCGTTAGGTCCACAGGTGCTTTGCTGTGCCAATCAGTCAAGGCTTTATCCATATAGCGCCTTCCTCACCCATTACGGGAGGCCAAGGCGCTGAAGAACAAAATACATTCATGATACAAGAGATTAAAACATTGAACATGAAACAACAGACTTAAAAGCAAAAAATCAAAACCACATAAAAGTAAGCCAACTTCAAGCATGTTCAGGAAATGCTAAATGAAAAAATCGGGTTTCCAGGTAACTCTTAAAGACCGACAAAGAAGTAGACTGCCTGAAGCTTGGTTTATACTTGACGCATTTACTTTCCGCTTGGTGATGCGGCTCGCGGCTGGAACGCGCTTCACAACTCGCAGCGTTTATGGTTCATGCGGCTTGTCTCTGCAGTGAGCCAATATTCTCCCAAACTGTAGGGGGCAGCATGGAGCTCTACAGCATGCATCCAACACTACACCATAGTAGAAGTAAAAATGACTGGTTTACATCATGGCATTCCAGCATTTTTTAACAGCGTCCTCGACTTTTCCGACAGTGCAAGCTATTTCTCTCCAAGAATTATTAACAACATGTTGATCACGGTGATCTCTGAGAGCTGAATCATACAAATGTCTGTATTTACGAACCTCTGCCATACTAGTTCTTGCCGGTCCGCCATATTTTTCCGCGTCCGACCGTTCGCGTGCTTAGAAATTTTCCTAGGTGCGCGTTGCGGAAATTTTGGACCGCGCGGTGGAGGGGTGTGGTTGTTAAAATGACGAAATTTCGCCGCGCGGATTCGTGCGGACCTCGCGGACACATCAAGCATAAACCAACCTTAACTGACTGTGGGAGCTGGTTCCAGAGTGACAGCGCTAGAAATGATAAAGGCCGGTCTCTACGAGTCCGACACCTAGTTCGAGGGACAACTAGCAGGCCCTGATCAGAGGAGCACAGAGAGCGTGATGGGACATATCATTTCAGAAGCGCCGCTAAGTAAGAAATTTCAAACAAACACCAGAAGATTAAAACGTCCGCTGTGTGAGAACAGCAACCGCCCCACATATTTATCAGAACTCATCTGATCTCAGAGTAGTTGGACTAAAATGTTCAGATTTTTATGGATAGTTTTTACTAATTCATAATTAGTAATTAGTAATTAGTAATTCATAATCAGTAATTAATGAGGTTTTACAGCATCTGAGTGAGCATCCTCTGATTGTTCTGATGAAACAACGTCCATTTCACTCGTTGGTTTTAGGCTGTGATGAGACGCAGAGACAACATCCAGGCCGAGTATGAGGTGAAGAACGAGGCCTTGGTGTCGAGGAGAGTCGAACAAGAAGGAGTGAGCGCGCGCACACACACACACACACGCTCACACACACATCAGACATACCGATGCTCTATATCGGGGTAAAGGCAGGACAAAGCATACCTTTGTTCTGCCTGTCTTGAGCGCGCTGATAAGAGCTAGTCTAAAACATCAGCAGATGATTGTCTGAGAAACAATCAGCTCCGTTTTATTGATGTGATAATCCGTTTTCTTTGGGCTGGTGTGAACCATGGACCCAACGTCAGACGGAAAATGTGCATCTTAGTTTGCTTATAGTGTTGAAAGCAAACAGACCAAATGTGTAACTGGAGAGGAAGTGTTCAAATGATAAAGTGAAAGATCAAACCGAACCGGGAGCGTGAATCTGAAGACGTGGAGGTAGTTGCGAGGAGGTGTTGGACCTTCCAGATGATTAGAAATCTCTGTTCCTTTCTTTGTTTTTAATGTGAACAAACTTTCTAAAGAGGAAGGAAGTTCTGGTTTTGGTCTTGGCCAGTAGAAGAGTTGGGTTCCATTTCCGGTCTGTTTCTAAAGCACTACTGGAACAACAAGCTGACCAAGGAGCTGTGCATGAAAGCCAAGACGGGAACGAGCTCAGAGCAAAGGATGAAACAGGCAGGCACTGGGAAGGCTGGGAGTAAAATCTGTGTTATCAAGATTTAGAAACAGGAAGTGAAGGAACCATTCCAGAGTTTAGACCTTCTATCATCGTGTCTGTGGACCCATAAAGAGCATCTGGTCTGCTGACCTTGGAGTGGGAGATGCAGGTTAGCAGAAAAACACCCAGATTTAAATCACGAGTGGATGAAAGCCAGTTAAGGGAAGCCAGAGTTAGTGTTTCTCTTTTTCCTGAACCATTTCCAGTTCCAGCTGCAGACAGACCCGACTCAGAGACGAGCTGTTGCAGTAATCAAGCCGAGAATTTTCTTTCAGCTCAGCTCCTGTGCAGACCAGATCAGCGTCCTCATTAGATGAAGTTTGTGTCTGTTGGTCCTTCTCTTGTACATCCTGGTGCAGGAAGACCTCATCTAGATTAGATTTCTCATTCCTAAGAACCCCACGGTTCCAACACTGTGTTGTTGTTGTTGTTTGTGTTTTTCAGGTTAGTTGTGTTGTAAGACTCAAACGTTCTACCATCACACCTGAAAACATGAACTTTACTTAAAGATCAGGAAACAAACCCCCCCGTCCCGGGTCTGGTCGTCTTATGTTAGTGAGGCACAGCGGGAGGTGAAACTTTGGGCAGCTGTGTTACTCTTCATGATTTTCCTGTATAAATTGTTGTTGTTAGGATGAAAGATTACTGTTGAATACATCACAAAGAAGACGCACACAGTGCTGTTTGACAAGTTCATGGGATTTACAGAAAATGTGCAATAACTGTTTAAATACAACTGCTGATTCAGAGGCTGTGAATTCTGCAAAAGGAGGATCGACTAAATGTTCAGTTAATTTCTTTTTTTGTTGCCCAAATTTATGCACCTGCCTGATTTACTTTCAACTGTTATTGCACACTTTCTGTAAATCCTACACACTTCTCAGATATTAATGTGTGTGTGTGTGTGTGTGTGTGTGTGTGTGTGTGTGTGTGTGTGTGTGTGTGTGTGTGTGTGTGTGTGTGTGTGAGCAGGACTTCAGCTTCTCAGGGACCGGTCCCCAGAACCCTGCAGGATCATCAGCTGGTTCCTGCAGCAGCTGGTGTGTTACGGTCACTGGGCTCTCCTCAGAGCCGCAGCTGTTTGCAATAAATACAATTATCTTTTTTTATTTGATTTCATTTCATAAACTGTTCCAGATTAAAATCGTTCACAGGGAGGTTCACCAGAGCTAAATGGATCCATTAAAGCAGTTTAATGAAGATTCTGTGACCTGCTCCAGAACCAGACCCTGGGTCAGAACCAGGACCTCCTGGTCCGGGCTGAAGAACAGAACCACATCGCCCTCCAACAGCAGAGATGAGACATAGAGGGTTCTAAACCAGACCCCCTCATGTCCAGGACTGAGAACCGGTCCACTAACACCACAGACTGGACCTGAGTCAGAACCATGCACCGGGAGCAGAAGCATTTGAGTGTTTCTTCCTGGTTCCCTCGTTTAAACTGGAGTGTGTGTTCTGACTCAGATTGGTTTCCTGGACCACTGAGACCTCTTCTCTATCCAGATCTCAGAAGGGTAGGAATCAGATCAGAACAATCTGTTGTTGAACTGAGACCTCGCAGGCCGTGACTCTGCTTTACTTCTAAACCCTGCTAGCTCGGTGCAAGTCAGACGTATTCGATGAGTTCTGACAGAACCGAGCCGAACTCACACACCAAGAACTGTCAGATACACTCTTTTACTGCCTCTCTGTCAAGAACACTCCTGCACCATGAGGAAGTGACACACACACACACACACACACACACACACACACACTGTACATATTTGAGTCTAAACGCAGCAACAGCTGGATGGCGTATGAACTGAGAGAGGCTGATGAGTTTGTGTGTTTCCTGGAGACGGGTACATCACTATAAACACCGTTATCTCCTCCCAGGGTTCGTCCTTGTTTCACTCAAGAAATAATCTCATTTCTAATTAATCTCTTAGAATTAAGCTGCACAAGATGCAGAAGCCGTTTTGGTCTGGAGAGATCTCCCCTTTGCTCAGATTGAAGTTGTTGCCTTAATGTGTGAGTTCTGGTTTGGAGGTGGTTCTCGACGGCTACGTTGTTGTGATGTGTAACCATAGTAACGAGGCATTTTTTCAAGAGAAAGCAGAGGATATTGACCAGCCCCAGGTCTGGGTTGTTTGGAGACGATGATCTTTGCGGTTTAATTGGGACGATAACGATGATGCGTTTGTGTCTTCCAGTGTCTGGCTGTGTGGGAGTCCTTCCTCTTGTCTCAGAGAGGAGAGTCTGTGGAGCAGACGGACTGGGAACATGGCTCTTAAACTCTGGAGAAGACCGGTTCTCAGAACCACACCAGGGTCAACCTGTGGTCTGTCCACGTGAGACCTGGAGGCCGAACCACTGTCCCGTTACAGAAAAGGACACTTTGTGTGTTTTTCTTTTCTTTGACCAAAGATGTTTGTTTCTGACTCTGAATCATTCCTCCGATCAGCATTCCTGATCTAATTATTCAGCACTGTGCTGTCCTGTATGCAGTACTCTGGTCTTTATGGCTGGAACGTTTCAGAAAATGTTGTTTTTATTTATCTGATCAGTTCTGACGGAGGAGTCAGACCCTCTGGCTGTCAGTCAGGTGTGATCTACACCTGATCTGGTTCAGCCTCTCCTCATGTCTGAAGCTGATCAAATGTAAACACTAAAACTGTGGAATGTGTTTTCATCATGGATGTTCTGATCTTCTCTACCCTCATCGTGACTTCTCTGTTCTATTGAATCATTTGTTCTGAGAAACATTTGGAGTTGTAACAAGCTGGTGTTTCTGATCACATAACTAACCATACCTGCATTGTATATTAATGTCAGCTGGGTCAAATTCGGGATTATGTAATAAAGAGACTTGAGCATGACTGCAGAGACGTGTGGAGACTAGACCAGCTGGCTCTGGTCTGAATCAGCTCAGAGTTTTATTTTCTTTAGTTTTTTTTTTTTCTCTGTGATTTGGTTTCTTTTCACGTGAAAATTTACAAATGAAGCAATGCTTCACTAATAACCAGGTGAGGCCATTCAATCTGCTGATTGGTCAGATTATTTGGAAGCGGGGCTTGGAGAGGAGAGGTTTCTCAAGTCTTTCCTACTGTATTCTCCTCACTGCTACAGGGAGCGTTTCAGACTGCTCCTGTCGGATGATGCTGAAGAACAGGAACCCAACAGGCTCTGCTCATCCCACCGATACGTCCTAGCTGGTAGTAAAGGTGACTAATCAGGCTTTCCAACAGGATAGTACACACCAGCTGGGAGATTATTGTCTGAAATGAGGTCTCCAAGCTATTGGGAAGTCGTTGAAAAGTTGCTAGGATTTTACACATTCACTGACCTAGAATGAATGAGGACTTTATGTACTAAATGTCAGGGTAAAGGTTAGAAAATATGCAATCATCCATTTTCCTCTGCTTACCTGGGGTTGGGTCGCAGGGGCAGCAGGCCCAGACTCCCCTGTCCTCAGCCAGTTCAACCAGCTCCTCCGAGGAAAATCTGAAGGCGTTCCCTGGCCTGCTGAAAAACATAGTCCCCCCATCGTGTCCTGGGTCTTCCTTTAGGCCTCCTCCCAGTTGGACGTGCCTGGTAAACCTCACCAGATCTAACCAGGAGCCAGAGCCACCTCAGCTAGGATTCTAAAAATGTATAAATATACACTAAAAAACACTGCTGTCTCTGCACGATGATTATCTGTACATTTCATGCTGGAGCAGGTTTTCCTCAAGGGGAATCTCCACGGACCCAGACCTGAGGCCAACACGCAAGTGACAACTTGCAGTTCCACCCTCATCCACTAGGAGCGGGCACCAGAAATGAGCTAATTCTAGTTGACTCCCCTGTTAAAAATGTCAAC
>SSNQ01034371.1:564596-576107 GCA_006942095.1 Nothobranchius kuhntae | reverse complement strand
TCAGTGATGGTCTGGGGTGCCACGTCAGCTGCTGGTGTTGGTCCACTGTGTTTTATCAAGGGCAGGGTCAATGCAGCTAGCTGTTACAACCCAGGTGTTTAGGGGGCCTGGGGTAACATGGAGGACACATGACACAAAGGAAAATTAACAAAGGTTTTATTTACTTTTCTCCTTTTTTTTGTCTTACTCTAGAAAAGAAACCACAGTGAAACAACCCATTTAACCAAAACAGGCTCAAGCACTAAAATGTAACATAACAAATCTCAAAAAGGTAACAGATTACCCCTAAAGCTTATTTCTTTTCGCTAATCAATATCAAAGCCCTAAGTGGGAGACAACAGACCAGAGGAAAGGCAGCTCTGCACTATTGTCCCCATTGGTGACGAGCTCCAGCAGATCCTTTAAGCAATCCGCGGTTGATGAAAACCCGGCTCAGCAGGTGCAGGGAGGAGCAAGGGTGAGCAACCAGGCCATAGTCTGCAGGCATGCTCCTCAGATGCAGCATTAATGAGAACACAACACAAAAAGGCTCCAGCCGTAACACTAGCTATCAGGAGATTTTGGAGCACTTCATGCTTCCATCTGCTGAAAAGCTTTATGGAGATGAAGATTTCGTTTTTCTGCATGATTTGGCACTTGTTCACAATGCCAAAACCACCGGTAAATGGTTCACTGACCATGGTATTACTGTGCTCAATTGGCCTGCCAACTCTCCTGACCTGAACCCCACAGAGAAGCTGTGAGATACTGTGAAGAGAAAGTTGAGAGACGCAAGACCCAACACTCTGGGTGAGCTTAAGGCTGCTATTGAAGCATCCTGGGCCTCCATAACACCTCAGCAGTGCCACAGGCTGATTGCCTCCATGCCACGCTGCATTGAAGCAGTCATTTCTGCAAAAGGATTCCCGACCAAGTATTGAGTGCATAACTGAACATAATCATTTGAAGGTTGACTTTTTTTGTATTAAAAACACTTTTCTTTTATTGGTCGGATGAAATATGCTATTTTTTTTTAGATGGGAATTTTGGGTTTTCATGAGCTTTGTGCCAAAATCATCAATATTAGAAACAAGAACAGGCTTGAACTACTTCAGTTGTGTGTAATGAATCTAATATATATGAAAGTCTTATGTTTAACAGTACATTACAGAAAATAATGAACTTCATCACAATATGCTAATTTTTTGAGAAGGGCCTGTACAATCATTAATCTGGCTACATTAAAAGTGCCTAAAGTAAGACTGACCCCCTGTGGTCAAATGTGGGTTCTGCAGTAGGTATCAAAACTAGTCCACTCTGAGCAACGGCTGCCAGTGTTGATCAGTGTTGGGAATGATATTTTAAAAAGTAATTAGCTGTAGTCTGTAATTACTTTGGCAAAAAGTCACTCAGTTAGTTTTTGAGTTACAAGATTATAAAATACTTACAAAGAAAACAAAATTTCAGAAAAATATGTAAGTAAAATTGGATCCCTCTTCATTTACTATAAGATACTACAATACTAAAATATAAATGAGTAAAAAGACTTGAACAAAATAAAACACGTCTAAATGTTTATTATACATCTTAATAAATGGACACTTAACGGGATGAACTACAAACAGGAAACACGACACTAAACATTTCAAATGTCACACAAAATGTATAAATCCACATAGAATGGTAAATGGCCTGTATTTGATATAGCGCCTTCTAGAGTCCTGGAACTCCCCAAGGCACTTTACAACACAATCAGTCATTCACCCATTCACACACACTGGTGGGGATGAGCTACGATGTAGCCACAGCTGCCCTGGGGCGCACTGACAGAGGCGAGGCTGCCGAGCACTGGCGCCACCGGTCCCTCCGACCACCACCAGCAGGCAACGTGGGTAAAGTGTCTTGCCCAAGGACACAACGATAACGACAGACTGAGCGGTACTCGAACCTGCAGCCTTCCGATTATGGGGCGAGCACTTAACTCCTGTGCCACCGTCGCCCCAAAACATAGCAGCAGTGCAGGGGTTCTGCTGTTCTCCATGATTTGTTTTATTTTAACCCCTTCGTTTGTTCGATCCTTCGTTTTGATGAGTTTAACTTTTATAGTTGAAACTCTTGAGTGATCATGTGGGATCTTGTGTTCATTGGTTTTTAAGGTTAACTTCGTTTGTTGCAATTTTATTGCATAGAAAACATCTGCAAAGGGGTCCTCAGCCTTTACGTAGTCTCTCAGTCTAGTTGAATTAATGAAAAAAAGTTATTTTGCACAGTATTCTAATTTTTCCTGTTTCACATAACTGTGTGGTTTTACTAGCGTTTCTATTACTCGTAATCTAGTTACAGTATATGTGTAAAAAATCTTCAAAAATGACATTAGAACAGGCACATCTTCTTCTTCTGGCTCTTGGAGAGTACAGACACTTTTTTTCCTCCTCTCCTCACTATCTTAGGGTTAGGGTTATCCCCAAGGCTCTTTGTCTGTCTTTGGGTGTACGGCGCTTCTGCATTTTTTCTGGAAACTGGAAATTATTAAAAATGGACCTGGTCAGTTGGTCTCTCAACGCGATTGACAAAAATTTTTCAACAATGAGAATGGGAGAAGGAGCTCCCGGGTGCCCCTCTGGGACAGATCTAGTTGGGCATATCATGGACTCCTGGAAACAGTGGAACCTGATCTGCTTATCTCAACTGTCTGTAGAGGATTCTGAAGATGTCTGGATATTCGTGGTGTTGGTGTCAGGTTTCTTGCTGTTTGGCCTGGGAGGTTATCTGGTTTACCGTAAAATTAACGAGCTGTCGAGGAATATTGGCTAAATCCCGGAGTTCAGAGATGGATTACACCACGCTGTTAATGCACAGACTCATATAATTGCCGAGATGAGTCAGAAGCTTGGAACTTTGGCTGAAATTCAGACTCTGGCACAGAAGGTGGATTCCATCAAGGAGTGAGTTGACGAATCAGCATGGATTGGGATAGATTAATTTATGCCATTATTGGATTTAGAGGGGTTGAGGACCAACAGAAATTTAAGACAGAGGAAATTATCTCTGTCTGGCCCCAAAACAATTTCTTATCTGAATCTGGTGCCCTTGAGCCTGTGAGGTTGAAGCGAATACACCCCCCTCAGAAGAAATGTGGAATGCTGACGTCACCATGGCAACGCTGTCTCCCTATCCCAGCCTGGGTGGGACTGCGACCGAAGGCCGTTGAATTGTTCCAGGAGTCACTGTGCTCTCTAAAACCCAACAACCTCCTCCCCCTTTCCAAACGGAGGTGAAGAGCGCTGCTTATTATGGCTGCATGCACTGATGTGTGGACAGTCCCAACCCTACCGCCCCACCTAGTGAACACTTATGTTGTGTGATGTCTGAAGTCTGTTGCATTTCTGTATGAGGTGTTTTTTGCATAGCAAAGCTGCCCTCCCTGTGGAGGGTAACTCTGAAGGGCCTTTTTTTCCCTCCACCTGACTCAAGCCTCATATAAACCCTCTGATCTCTATTAAGGTAGCGTGACTCGGGTTGCGAATGACCACAGTCACCAATTCTTGTCATGTGTCTATGTATGTATGTCTGATCTCAGAATTGTGTGTACTGAAACTCTAATTTCCCTCTGGGATTAATAAAGTATCTTTGAATTTGAATTGAATTTGAATCTGATCAAGCACTTAAAGAGCAACTCACCCCCTACTAGAGTCTTAACTGTGCTCCCATTTCCTGTTTGAAAAATGTGTCTCAAGCAAGTGTTGGCTGGCAGACTTAGAGGGTGGAGCCGATAGCAACTACAAACACACACATGCTCACAGCAGCATTGTGACATGATATGGTACCAGCTAACGTCATAAGGTACCTCTTAGCCAATAGCGAGGGCAGATTTAAATTCAAATGAAGTTCTGAGTTTTTGGCCAGCCATGCCAATGCTTCATTGTGGGAAGCAAAGGGTCTGGTAATGCTCCCATTCAAATAACCCCACCCCCTGAGAATTCTAACATAGCCAATCAGCACTGAGCAGCATATGTCACACACCACAAAGCTGTTTCTCATAAACAATGAAGACGGCGTCTGAAGTGGAGTTTGCTTCGGCTCTTTCCTTTGTTCCAAATGACTTAAACATGTCTTTAAAACCACAAGTACAAGCACTAAAAGCTTGTCTTCTAAAGGAAGATGTTTGCGCCAGCACCAGATGCCATCTTTGATCACGACTAAAAAAACTACAGCTCCATTTCCTTTTTTCTGACTGGTTATTTTTGAGCTGGCTAGTCACGCCCCCTTGGTGCTCTCTGCCCCTAAGTATCCAGAAACGTGGCATTAGAGACTCCAGCAACCATAGTTAAATGTTTACATGGGGCCAGAGCGGGCAACATTAAATCTTACCTGAAACTGCTGGCTAGGGATAAGCGTAAATACAGTAAGATTGTTATTCACGCTGGCGGTAATGACACCCGGTTACGCCAATTGGAGGTCACTAAAATTAATGTTGCTTTGGTGTGTAATTTTGCCAAAACAATGTCAGAGTCCGTAATTTTCTCTGGCCCCCTGCCTGATTGGATCAATGACGACATGTTTAGCCGCATGCTGTCCTTCAACCGCTGGTTGTCTAGGTGGTGTCCTGAAAACAACATGGGCTACATTGATAATTGGAAAACTTTTTGGGGAAAACCTGGTCTGATGTGAAGAGACGGCATCCATCCCTCTTTGGATGGAGAAGCTGTTCTTTCTAGGAATATGGCCAGTTTTATTAGTCCTCCATGACAACCCAGGTTCCAGACCACGAAGCAGAGTCGTAGTTTAACCCACCCCTCTGCAGCTTCTGTACTGTTACCCACCCACTACCCCATAGAGACAGTGTCCTGCCCACGGCCAAAATCACACAGACTAAATATCAGGCTTAATAAAGCAAATCATGGAAATCTCATAAATATTAGAACACATTCAACTGAGCAGAAAACTAGATAAATTAAATGTGGGTTATTGAACATTAGATCTAATTTTTCTAAGACTTTGTTAGTTAATGACTTGATTTGTGATAATCAGATTTCTTTGCTCTCTCTCACAGAATCCTGGCTGCAGCAAGAGGACTATGTTAGTTTAAATGAGTCGACTCCTAATTATTTAAATCATCATATTGCTCAAAGTACAGGGCGAGGAGGAGGAATAGCAACCATTTTTCATTCAGACCTATTTATCAATCCCTTACCAATTAATAGTTACTTATTCTTAGTTTTCCTAATCCAGATTGCAAAACTGTAAAACCACTCTTATTTGTAGTTTTATATCGTTCACCAGGCCCTTACTCTGAGTTTTTGGATCAGATCTCTGATTTTTTATCTGATTTGGTGCTAAATACTGATAAGGTCATTATAGTGGGGGATTTTAACATTCATGTGGACATTGAAAATGATAGCCTCAATGTAGCCTTTAGTAATATCTTAGACTCAATTGGTTTTACTCAAAGAATACATAGCTCCACCCACTCCTGCCATCATACATTGGACCTTGTGCTGACTTATAGCATAGAGTGTGAGGAAATAACGATATTTCCACATAATCCAGTCCTCTTGGACCACTTTCTGATAACCTTTGAGCTTTTTACAACTGAGCTCTCGAGACATGAAAGTAAATTTCACTATAGTCGGTCTCTACCTGACAATGCTGTTGCATCTTTTAAATCAACTGTTCCATCTTTACTATCTTCAGCATCTCAGAGGAACACAGCAGAGGGCAGTATTTTCATTTCTAGCCCTTCACAAATTGATGCTTTAGATTATGTAGGGTTAACTACATACTAGAATCAACACTGGTGCTATTCAGTTGTAGATTCTGAGAATGACCAAGCAGAATAACCTATGAGGCTTATATCGTGTATATATTTCCGGATACTTATATAAGCGATCTAAGTTCATACCCCAACCTGTTTGGTCTATTTTTAATCCAAAGATTAATGTTCAATTTAAGGTGATTAAATTTAATAGCAAAAGTTTATTTTTGAATTAGAAGCTAGGAATCTTTGCTTTTCAATAACCAAAAACATTTTTACCTTTCTGTGTTTCATTTCAAAGAATGAGGCAAGTTTAAAAATGAAGAATTTTATTACTAACAATTTTTTAACTTTACGATTTGAACGACAATTATAAATGACAATTCATGGATGACAATTTAATGACAACTTTTAACAGCTTTGATATTAAACTTGTATTAAAAGCAAACATGTGGCTGGATGAAAGCTAAATGAAAATACGAGTTTGGATGCGTGAATGGATTTCTCAGAAGGTTTCTTTCAGAGAGAGGAAAGCTTTCTGGGTTGGAAATGATGTTTTGCAGCTGAGTTGTTTACTTAGAGAACAGCATCAAACATCATCTGTCGAAAGTGTCTACCTCACCCAGTTTCCGGAGACCCCCTTTTGGATCCGAGATGTCAAGTGGAGATGATTTCCTCCGGGCACGAGGATGGTAGAAGGACCTCGATGCGACCAAATCAGTCCTGGGTTGTCTCCGTAGGTCACACGACTGATGAAACTATTTGCGTCTCAAAGTCCATAACTCTGAAGGAGTTTTTGCATCTTAACTTAACTCAGGAGTTTTTTGTCAGCTGGTAACAGTTTACATTTATTCTTAGCTATTCTTATCGGCGTGACAGAACAGCTTGGCAGAGGGTCAGGGCGGCCGTCCTGTCTCCTCCGGATGGTGTTGGTTCAAGAACTGACGTGAAAGCTGTTGCAAGTTAGTTTACAAAGTCCTCAGACACACCCACTCTCAGCAAGAAAGCTTTGGTCATGCATCAAAAACATGTGTTGGCAGTTACCCTTTGTGTGGATAAACTCTGTGTTAGATGGATAAGGTGGAAGCTGACCTTCAGATTTGCTGAACACATTACTGTCATCAACCATAATCATATTTATAGTAATCATTATTATACCCAAAGCATAATAATTCATTTCAGTAATTAAAATACATTTATACTGAACCAAGTGATTATTTATGATGATTAATAAACAATAAAGTCAAAGAGCTTACTAATATTATTATTTAATTATTATCGTGAACTTGAAGTGTCCTTCTTCTTAATCAATTTCCCTCTGGGATTAATAAAGTATTTTTGAATTGAATTGAATTCTGGGACGGAACAGCAGCAGATAATGAGTGCTACTCAGCAGACATCAGGGCTCCTTGGTTAATGTGTGGACTTAAAAGTTACAGCCTGGCCCAGCTGGGTAAATGTGACATTTGCCACAAATTAGAGAACCTTGATGATGCTACAAGACCCCCCTTTGTCAATGGTAGGTGGTCGCAGAAAACCACCTGTCATTGGCAACCAAAGACATGAAGGGACTCTCTTTCTGAAGAAGCTGTTGCAGTCCAGGTGAAGGCTGGAGAGAGGTAAGCATTTCCTCACCCAGTGAAGACAGGAGCATATCCTGAGAAGTTGGTTAAGTCAACAATTGCAGATCATTGTAAAGTAATCCTTGATAAGTTGGCTATTTCAACAGCAGTTGATTATCATGAGCAGTAATTCCAAAGGCGTATGCAAAAGGATAAAGTAGCCTGTGTTCCCACACAGAGCCGGGCAGGCTGTAGACAGACGACCAGCCATCAGCGGCAGGTCCCCGGATGGCCTCCATGCGACCTCTCAGCGCAGGGCACTCAGGACATCTCGAACCACGACCGAAGCGAAGCTCCATGCGACAGGAACACCAGGCGGGCAGCAACAGGTGTAGAGGACCCTCAGATGGCGAAGTCCCTCAGGCAGCGAAGACCAATGGTGTAGCTCATGAGTGAGAAGAGCAGAGCAGCAAGTGAGGCAGACACACGAAGATTGCGTTTTATGCAAATCAAAGAAATAAATTATAAACCTGTCACTGTGGGTACCTATGTACTATGTGTCAGCATTATATGGATTTAACCTTTAAATGAAGAAATGGGTGCACTGCCTATGTGTGACGCCGAAAAATGTGGTGCATAAAGCATGAAAGAAACAAAAGAAATCAAACCCTAACTGGTATGGAAAAAAAATCACCTGCACTAATTAAAGGCTTTATCTAAGAATGAAGGGCAAAATTGGCTTGTAGCCCTTTAAGAGAAATTAACTAAGTTAATCCCTAAAGTTCTCAAACTTAATTACCCTAACGAAAGCACTATATAAAGATAGAAATGTAAGTCAACACTAAAAATGTAAATCAGTGGAGTTAGTAGTCCCTAAATTTGAGGGTTAGTACCAAGATAACTGACTGAAGGCAGTTATCACCTGTTTAAACCTCAAAAGTTATCAAGACCACTAAAAATGATCAAATAAGGAATTGATTGAATTTGGATCGACACACCAGGTAGTGGAGACGTCCACTTTTAACTGTTATGTTCTGAAAACACATGATTATTGGAACCACAGCAGACCAGAGCCAAAACTCACAAAGCCTGTACGATATGTTTAGACATGGAGGCCATGCACACACATACTCACGACAGGACTCACGTGATCCAAAATCAGAGAACCCAGCGAGAGCGGACGGACGTTCACCCCCCTTTTGGCATGATTCGAGTTGGTAGTCAGCTATTTTGGTTGAAACAATATCTAAATCAATGGGATTTTTGTGCGGTTTCAATTTGGTTTGGTGGACCCATAGATAAATGGGTGCTTTATTACCTTTAGAGATCTTAATGAGAAACACGACCGGAGAGAGTGGTTTAGTTGGTAGGTCAGGACCTGATTTTTCCTGCAAAAGGTTATTAATCAGTTTACCAGAGGTGACTATTGTGTGACCAGGATTTGGAGCAAACTGGAAGTCAACATGAGAAGCCCTCAGATCATGAGGAGTCCAACTGCCCCCTGCTGGTATCTTATGCCACGTCTGTTGAACAGGACAGAAAGGATTCACAGGTATATTGATGAGGCTCTGGAGAGCCCGCTCACTAGAAAAAGTCACAGCGCCACCAGACTGAACTGGCTGGACCCACAAGTGATGGATGGACATCAAGATATCTGGTGGTCCCCTGGATGTGGCACCCAGAGGGAACCCAGATCCACGCGGTCGAGTTAGAGAATGCTGCTGAGAAAACAGACAGAGACATGTGACTAGCAAGAGAAACATCATCTGTCCTGAAAACTGAAACCAAGAATGTTTTAGGCTGTAGACAGGTGCAGGCTTACGAGGATCCGGAGCAGATGTGCTTCCAGGAAGGTCTCCGGTTGACACGCGGGCGCGTTCAGAGAGATCAGGGTCCACCAGCAGATTTACAGGGCAACATCTGACCCCCCTTTTGGTAGGTGTTTCACCCCCCTGAAGTTTAGAGGTCATCAGCGCCTGCTGTAGTGGAGTAAGGTCAGTGAGTGCATCGGCCCACCCCTTTGGTGGGTAGAGATCCCTCCTCAGAGTACTGAGCATCAGCTGGAGTCCCTGTGCCACCATCAACTCTCCCTGTGACAGGGTGTGGAGTCATCGGTGGAGCATCCCTGTCAGCATCAGCTCCACCGGGATCGGGAGGGATGCCCGATCCCTGCAGGATCTTAGCTGTCGAGGCCACAGAGGCTCTGTGGCCATCACTGATCTTAGAGATGCTGGTTTCTCCCATCAGTCCGAAGCACAAGCGGCCAACACCTGAAAGAGAGATGACACGAGCACAAGATAGAGCACACAGCTCTGGAACAGAGTCAAAATCTTGTGAAAGATGTTGAAAAGCTTTTGGGTCAAAAGGGTTCAAGATCATCCCACTGACAGCAGGATGCTGGACCTGAAGACTGACAAGGTCATCTACAGAAAAGCCAAGTTGAACAGATTATCATTTGTAACAGAACATCAGTGGTTATAAAATGGGGTCATCAGTGGGCCACAAGGGTTCCAGGGCCATGAAGTGCCCACCATCTCACCCCGAGAGGTAAGCTGGTCTGTACAAGCGATGAAATGGCTGTTGAGGAAGTTCTCTGGCGGAAGTCGAGTGTCAAGGCTGAGATTCTGGCCATCCATGTAGCTGGTGAGGTGTTCACCTGTCCACATGGTGGAAAGAGAAAGATTATTTCAATCAGGATTTTTCACAAGTAAAATTAATTCTATTAGAAACAAAATCGTTAGCATTCTCCCTAATGTGTTTTCTTCTTCCTAAGTGTCATGTTTGGATTAAGTTTCTTGACCCACGACATGCAGAATCACTCAGAGACAAAAGGTAAGTAAAAGTTATTTATTAAGATTTGATGAGGATGAAGAAGAGGGTCGGAGATCGGGCGGGTCCAGTAGTGTTCTGTGGCAGAGATAATGGTGAGTAACTGTACAACAGGCAGGGAATGAACAAGGTGAGTGGAGGCTTACGGTTTCCAGTATGACAGGGGAGCTTAGAGAGGGAGACAAGTCAGGTCTGGCTGAGCGAGAGGATCCATGGGTGGAGGTGAGAGCTGGGAGCTGAGCACCAGGAGTCCCAAGAGTGAGCATTGGAGAGCAGGTGGTCAGGGGAAGTGGCATGGCTGGCAGACAGAGAGATCCAGAAATTCCTTATTTCCTTGTGGTGAGCAGTCAGACGAACGAGGGTACCTGGGAGGAGGTCGGAGGAACAGGACAGGTGAGTACGAGCCTTAGCAGGCAGATCAGGAGGTAACAAGCTAGAAACTGGTCTAGAGCTGGTGAGATACTACCCAGTAAGAGCAATCATCCGGCGCTGTTGAATTGTCATGCCACTCCTTAAATCCCCTGACCACTGATGAGGAGATCTGCAGCAGCTGCTCTCCGGGACATGCCCTCCTGCAAACAGAAAAACTCAGGAGATGGATGTTAGCTCAGCACAGAACATGACACTCAGTAAGTGAGGCAGCATCTGAGGTAACTGTAGAACCTCATCTGTGCTTGAACCATTTTGATCCAGTTGAGCTTTCAGAGTTATTAAAAATATTAGCTTCATCTAAACCTTCAACTTGCATTTTATATCCAATCCCAACCAAATTATTTGGAGATGCATTTCCTTTGGTTACTGCCCCAATTCTAGATATAATCAATCTATCCTTAGTAAAAGGATACGTACCACAGGATTTTAAAATTGCTGTAATCAAACCTTTACTTAAGAAGCCTTCTCTGGATCCAGATGACCCAATGAGGTATAGACCAATATCTAACCTTCCATTTTTATCCAAAGTCCTTGAGAAAATAGTGGCCATCCAAGTATGTGAACATTTAAACACTAATGATCTGTTTGAAGAATTTCAGTCTGGTTTTAGAGAGTATCACAGCACTGAAACTGCATTAGTGAGAGTTACAAATGATGTTCTCATGGCCTCAGATAAGAATCTTGTGTCTGTTCTAGTCTTGTTAGATCTCAGTGCTGCCTTTGACACAGTTGATCACAATGTTCTTTTAGAAAGCCTTGAACATGTTGTAGGGATCAAAGGAACAGCACTAGGCTGGTTTAAATCCTACCAGTCTGATAGATATCATTTTCTAAATGTACATGACAAATCTTCTTCATACTCCAGGGTTACTTGTGGAGTACCACAGGGTTCAGTGCTTGGACCAATTCTTTTTACTGTATATATATATATATATATATATATATATATATATA
>SSNQ01034371.1:541039-564550 GCA_006942095.1 Nothobranchius kuhntae | reverse complement strand
ATGGATGGATGGATGGATGGATGGATGGATGGATGGATGGATGGATGGATGGATGGATGGATGGATGGATGGATGGATGGATAGATAGATAGATAGATAGATAGATAGATAGATAGATAGATAGATAGATAGATAGATAGATAGATAGATAGATAGATAGATAGATAGATAGATAGATAGATAGATAGATAGATAGATAGATAGATAGATAGATAGATAGATTAGACAGCATGGGATAAACTTCCACTGTTATGCTGACGATACTCAGTTAAATCTATATATTAACCCTGACAAACCTATCGGTTAGTTAGATAACAGGCTTGTCTTGAAGTCATAAAAATTGGATGACTCAAAACTTTTTGTTTTTAAATCAAGACAAGACTGAAGTTCTCATCTTTGGACCTGAAATTCAGAAAAGGAAATTACTTAGTCAATCCGAGAACAAAGTAAGGAACTTTGGCGTCATCTTTGACCAGGACATGTCATTCAAATCCCATGTTAATAAACAGGTTTGTAGGATTTCCTTTTTCCGCCTTCGGAATATTGCTAAGATTAGATGCATCCTTTCCAGGAGTGATGCTGAAAAACTAGTTCATGCATTTATTACATCAAGACTGGATTACTGTAATCACTACTCTCAGGAAGTCCACAGAATGTAGTTAAAGAGCAAGTAACGTCTAAATTAACTTTTTTTTTTTGCTGATGAACTGTATAAATGAGTGTCTAATAGTGTTTTAAATGTGTGTATTCATTATTTTAGCATTTTGGTGCATTTTCTTTAAAAATTAAAAATTCTGCCTAAATACCACAGTATAGCGCCACCTTCACCTTAAAACATAGAATTTGAGTCATTTTGAATAAATTTTAGCCAATGGCTAAAGAGTAAGATAGTACGTAAACCAGTAGAGTACTACGTAGTAGCTCGGTGTCAAAGTTATAAAAGCAACGAGAGTCTCGGCCACGCCTTGTGGCGAAGTGGGAGGTGGATTTGCAAGCGAGTGTAGGAGGTTAGCCGTTGTTCAGCATTAGCATATAGCATTAGGATATCCTAGACTTTAGCATAGCTTTTATGTTTATTTATTTATGTTTATGTTTATTCATTTCGCAGACGCTTTTATCCAAAGCGACGTACATTTTTTTTATTTTTATAACCTATAGGGCATGTTGTGATTTTAGTGTTATACATACTTATTTAGTGTTAGTTTGGCTGTTGGATATTGTAGTTTAGTTAGTGTTTGGCTGTTAGTGTTATTAGGAAAGTAGTTCAGGTTTAGTGCTCCATATCGTGTTAGTATGGTGAGAAGGTGTAGTGTAGTATGGTTGCAGTGGCTCTGTGGGGTTGCACTCCTTTCCGCTGGACTTAGAAATTAGGCGCCAGTGGTTGCGCGCAATCGGTGTCTGGAAAACATTCAGCTCCCGCTTGGTGCTGTAGTTTGCAACCAGCATTTTACCCGCGATTCTGCACGTCTCCATTTGAAGAGGGAGGCTGTGCCCACCGTGGCTCTTCCGCAATTTAGATGCAGCCCACCGACTCTGCTTCCTCACCATGGCGGGCTCCAGTCTGAGGTGAGTAAGCTAAATAAAAGTTTTAACATCTTCTAAAGACAATTCCCTAACTAAATGCAAAGTTTGAGAGACGTGGTTCACTTCCTTTAGCTAGTATCAGCCTGCGCTGCCTTCGGGCAGATTTGTCAAGTTCACAAAATGTGGAACGGGATGTAAGGTTAGAATCAGCGGCGAATCAGAACATATCTCGAAGCCCTGCCGACAAAACGGTCCACATGGCTTGGAGAAAATTCGGGTTGTTTTTGTGTCAGTCGGTAATTCTGCAACAGTGACTAACTAACGAAGCACTAGTTGACAGACAGCATTAACGCGTGAAATCCAGCTTGTGACCCGGTTCCGTGTGGAATTCTGTTCAGGAGGTCACATTTCAGGCTCTCCACATCATACGTTAGAATAACGATCACACACTAGGAATGTTATAAAGCGCCTATATGTTTCTTTTGTACATTATCTGACTTTATAAATTCCAACAACAAAGTGCTTCTATTTTTTTTTTCAGGTTAAATCTACCCAAGACACTGGCTGTCAGAATGCACTTGTCCAGGCTGACGTGAAGCCTTATCCGTAGCAAAGGTGAATTATTTTTAATAATCTTCTATGTAAACATTTTATTATTACCTTCTAGTTTTAATTTGCTTTACAGATTATTGTTACACATGATTTTATGCTCTTTTAAACATTGATAAATGTGCTACTTCTTTGTTTTTTACATAGCCACCCAGAATAGAGCTCACAGCCTCAGTGTGTCTTGTGACACAGGGACCATGACGGAAATTCATCTTCCAGAAAGTCCCAGAGCAGCGTCCACACCCCTGAAAAGACCAAGATGTGAGGTGTCTGCTGTTGATTCCAGCTTCCACCTCATTGACAGTGCAAGCTCAGTGAACTGTTCAAGGTAAAAAAAAAATTAAAACATTTCAGAATTTTTAAGATATTAACATTTAAATAAGTATGTGATTACATCATGAAGGAGGCTACTGATTCTGGCACTGTGACACTTGGTGGTGACGTGTGAGCTGATTGACCTGGTAAATAAATTTTACATTAAATATTTTGTTTTTGCTATCAAATGTAAATTAACTAATAACCTGCATTATTGCAGGACACTCAGCAAAATATGGGCTCTACACCATGAGGCAGGCACACGTTAATACTCTATAAGAGCACATAAGGTGAGCAACACCACTTATTATTTTTATTACTGTACACTGTCCTGGATTTGTTTTCTTTCTGCATGATTTGTTTTCTTTCTGCATCTCATCATTAGCCTGGCTGATCACCTGATAACTCCTGTCATCTGGTTATGACAGCATGAGGATGTCCTCACACACCTGTAACCTATCAGCTCATCTGGCAGAATAGAGAGAGAAGAGACAACACCACATCTCCTGTTCCTGGAAAGCCTTTAGCCATCCTTCGATGACTGAGAACCTCCATCAGCTCTGTCTCCTGTCTGCCTACAATTATTATAATAAATATTGTGTTTGACAAGTTTTTTGTGCTGCCAAATATCTCATTTTGATTCCAGTTTTGATATTTTAATGGATGTTTATAAATTACATTAATCGAATTATCACATTGTTGCATGTTTAACTAGCTCTATTGTGATGAATTAAACTAGCACCTCACTGTTAAAAGCTCATTTTAATTTCAAGCATGTTTAAGTATTTATGGACATGAACAAAAACAGGAAATATATAAATTGAGATGTATTTAATTAATATAACAAATAAGAGGGAAAGAGTCATTGAAAGGCACATTCTTCCGGAAGCTCCTGATCCTGACGACACCAGAGGAGACCACCTGCAGACACCAGAAGATCACCTACGACCAAGAAAGCAACTAGTATCAGTAAATAATGAAATCAGGGCAGTTTTAGTGGGCTGAACACATTACAGAATAATTTTCTCATGGGGTATTTTCATAACTTTCTATGCAGCAGATTGAAACTTGAGCCCAGGGCTCCTGGAGAGCTGCTATCCAGCATGTTTCAGTGGATTTCCTGCTTTAACAGGTTAGATTAGCTGTTAAGTAGCTCAGCTATTTGTTGCTGATTAAAACCAGGTGTGTTGAAGCAGATAAATCTCTAAAACATGCAGAATACTAGCTCTCTAGGGCCGTGGAGCCAAACCCTGCAGCTAATCCAATGCTATGGCTAACGGCTACTTACCATTCAGATCTGGTTCTGTTGGGTCGGTTCCGCTAGTTTCAGGCAACTCACAAGCTCAAAACAATAAGGCTCAGGTCCGCTTGTGTCCTCCAAATAGACTTGGTCCCTTTCTTCTCGAGTGTCTGGGTAAGGAGGGGGAGAAACTTCCTCCACTTCTAATAACTTCTCAGAGTGTCTAGTTAGCCATCGTCTTCGTCACTGCCGCTGCTCCGCCCTCTCTGTCCTCCAGGCAACGCCTACTAATGTTGCAGTTTTTAAAATTGATACGTGGGTGGATTAAGACTCTGAGGGGGGCATTACCACGTCTTTAAAAGTCTTCAGCTTGTCCAAAATGCTGTAGAGTTCTGATGAGACCTAAAAAGAGAGATCATTGCTCTCCTGTCTTAGCGTCCCTACATTGACTGCCTGTTAAATTCAGAATAGATTTTAAGATCCTTCTTCTCACATATAAAGCTCTTATCAAGCTCCATCATACATCAGTGACCTGATTGTTTCATATGTTCCTAATCGAGCACTTCGCTCTCAGACTGCAGGTTTACTGGTGGTTCCCAGAATATCTAAAAATAGGATGGGAGGCAGATCTTTTAGTTATCAGGCTCCTCTCTTGTGGAACCAACTCCCAACTTCAGTCCGTGAGGCAGACACCTTGTCTACTTTTAAGACTAGGCTTAAAACATTTTTATTTGATAGGGCCTATTGTTAAAATCTGATGTTAGCCTAGATCTGGACAAGTGGGGGAGTAAAGGGAGGTGGAGTGTACAGTCGGTAAAGACGACTCTCCCTTGCCCTGCCTCCAACATGCCTCCATCTAAAAGGCTAGGTTATCCAGAGTCATCTCTGTAGCTATGCTGCTATAGGCTTAGACTGCTGGAGGACACACTGGCCACTTTCCACACTCTACTACTTTCTTCTACAAGCTGCTCTTTAACTGTGTTATTTCCTGCTAATCAGTTGTTAACTTTATTTTCTCTCTAAGTGTTTTTCTCCCCAGAAGAAGCTACAACAGGGGTGGGCAATTATTTTTTCCATGGGGCCACATGAGAAATAGAAAATATTGTGGAGGGCCAGGCCAAAAGGCTGAAGTCAATTATGCATAATATTAATGGTATTTCTTTATAAAAAGCAGTAAATAACATCATTTTTTCAAGCTGGTAAGAGTAGACTATGTTATAAATGAGCAAAAAGGAAAAAAATGAGGTTGGCTTACAAAAATGTGATTTATTCAAATTTCCCAAGGCAATGGTAAACAAAGTGCGCGCATTTGGTTTTTGTTAAACATTTGTGACTTATAATAGTTAACAGTTTTAGTCACATTCACTCCAAAACACATTTTGAGTTTCACATATTGTTGGAAAGAGGTTCTTAGCATTCTACAGACACACAGTATTGTCTGTAAAATAAAATCACTGAACTGTGATCTTGAGAAAGAGGTTTAAAAAAAAAGTGTCCCAGTTCACTGCTAGTTGCCTACATTTGTGGTCCAAACACCTTATTTTGTGTTTTTAAGCAATTTTTTTCTTATTCAATGAGAGAAATCTAGTCTCTGCTGGGCTTTAAAGAGTGCATCAAAGTCAGGCTGAATGTCTGAGGTGGAGATGCGAAGCACAGCTGACAAATGATCATCAGTGAGAGAGGATCTATACCTGGATTTTGTAAACTTCATCATTGAAAATGTTTGTTCACAAATGTAGGTAGAGCCGAAGAAAACCAACATCTTCTGAGCATGTCTCCTCAGGTTTGGAAAGTTCTCCTCCTTAAGAGACGAGTAGAAATCCAGCAGAGATCCTGAATCTCTGCTTTCAAGTCCCAAACCCTCTTCAGCACTTTCCCCAGGCTGAGCCATCTGACAGCTGTGTGGAGTCCTCCAAAAGAGCCACAAACTGTCTGTGATTCATCGCCCGCGCCCTGATGAAGTTTATTATTTTAGTAACAACATCAGTAACATGGTTGATTTTTAGCACTGACTTGCACAACACATGTTGGTGTATAATTCAATGCAAAAACACCTATTTTTGATCTGCATCGATTTCTGTCACTTTATCTTGCATGCGTTTCAAAAGTCCGACAACCGTCTGTTGTGACACCTGACAGTCTCTCCCATTTCAATCCCAGAGTGTCCGTGCACGCATTTACCTCTGTAAAAAGATCACTCCCTGTCGTTGTCCCTTTCATCGACCGCATTGCTGCCAGCTCCTCTGTGAGCTCCGTTATCCCCCGGACATCACAGCTCTCGTCTAAGGCCAATGAGAAAAAGTCAAAACTTGCCACTTCACGTTGCAGCTGAAGCTCCAGGTTCCCCACGGTTCGCCTGGACAGCGGGATTTGCTCAAATGCGCCTTTTTTTCAGGGCATTTTAGCGCGGCAGAGTCCACCATGCACTCTTTGACAAACTCTCCCTCCGAAAACGGCTTGCTGTTTTTAGCTATTTTGTGGGATATCACAAAGCTGGTCCTGGTTGCTGCATCCCTGGATGTGTGAAGCTTAGTAAAACAGCCTTGCTGCTTTTGCAACGTTGCTAGCAAAGCTTCGGATGTCCGTGCCCTCTCAGCATCAGATGAGTTCTTGTATTTTTCCGAGTGTTTCTTGTCGTAATGCCGACTCAAATTGTAGTCCTTAAACACGGCAATCTCCTCCCCGCAAACCAAACACACGGCTTTACCTCTGACTTCAGTAACAAAAAAATACTTAGCAGTCCAATTTTTGTTGAAAATCCTGTATTTGGCATCTTTCTTTATTTTTCTTTCTTTTTTTTTTGCATGAGCGGCCATTTCTGGGGCTACAATCACCATGTCAACCGCGGGCACTTGTTGCTATACGTATTGCGTCATTGTGCGCGTAAAAAACAACTTCAAAATAAAAGCAATGCAGCCTTAGCCCATGCATGAGGTAAAATGAGAAAATACATTTATTTTGTAATTTCCAATTAACCTTACGCGGGCCGGTCAAAGTCAACCAAAGGGCCGTATGTGGCCCGCGGGCCATAAAATGCCCAGGTCTGATGTAGGGGGTGGTCGTATTATGTGAACAGAACCATCTGATTGGCCGCATATCTGAAGGACTACATTTGATTGGTCAAATAATACTTCCGCGTAAAAACAGAGCTGGTTTACAAAAAGGTGATGTTTTTTATTTACTTTTTTTTATTTGCACAAAATATAATGTACAACAATTATGGCAATCTCTACAAAGAATCAGTTTTACCGACATGAGATAGTACCAGAACAGGCTGAATTCCAACATATAGAAGAAGGATAATGAACAGGAAGTACAAACAACAACAAATAAATAAATAAAATAAAAACAAACCCCAAACAGAACAAATAAGCAAACAAATGAATAAAAAGACAGATAATTTAAAAAAAAAAAACATAAAAAAGTTATATCTTAGGGGCTTTCTAACAGATCTAGTTCAACAATCATATGATTCAAATCCAGGGCTTGTTTTTTGTCCATAAATTTAACAGATGAGAAAAGGAGGCAGAGTTCTTTGTGAAAAGTAAAAAAAGACGGCTTTGTTTTCAGAAAACGACATTTGTGAATGAAGAATTTGCCCATAATAATTATTACATTTAAAACATTTTCAAGCTTCTTTTCTTTTCTTAGAGAACCAAACATAATATCATTTTTAGAAAATTCAATTAAGTTTGGGATCTTAGGGAAGAGCCAGTAGTGCACATCGTTCCACAGGGCTTTACAGAATATACAGTCATAAAATAAATGTTCTGTTGATTCAATATCCCCATTACAACAAGAGCAACAATTATCATCAATAGCGAAGGGACGTCTGAGGAATTCTTTGGAAGGGTAAACACCAGAGAGGATTTTGTAGTGGACCTCCTTAGCTTTGGGAGGAATGGGAAGTTTTAGGTAATTTTTTCTGATTTCTTTCTTTTAATCACCGGAGAACAGATGTGAGATGGCATTTGGATTGGATATATAAGGGAAAAAAACATTAGTAAATAATTCCCTAATCTGGGGGTTTTTTAGACTGTTAGCTGTTATGTTATGCCCATTTACCAACAGTTCAGGGCAATCAGGGGATCTATAGTCAGGGTTTTGAAAAAGATTATATGCTGTACATAGAATGATTTGAGGGATAGCCTTAGTAATTTTTTTTAATTCTTTATTTATTTGCAGATCATAATTGGTGGTAAAATCTTCTAATAAAATTTTACCTCTATCGTTTAACAAGTGCATCACTGACCAGATGCCCTTATCGTACCAATTTTCCATAAAGATTGATTTGTTTCCAACTGTTATGTAACGACAGTTCCATAGGGGAGTGTTGTGTGGGCTATAGTTATGTTTGTATATTAATTTCCAGTATAATAAAACTTGCTGGTGAAAGGAAGAGAGCTTTACGGGGAGTTTTTTTATGTCAAAGTCACATCTAAGTAAGAGATTAAATCTGCCTAGATCTGAGAATATTTTGCTTGGAATGTGAAACCAAAGGCTATTTTGACTTCTTAAAAATGACCTAAGCCAATTTATTTTTAGGGTGCCGTTTAAGCTGTCAAATTCAATAGCTTGCAAACCTCCATCTTCAAACCGTTTGACTAAATTACCTTGCCTAATGTAGTGGGTTTTGCGTTTCCATATAAAATCAAAATTTAGCTGGTTGATAGTTTTGATTGCTTATTTAGGCACTCCTATCGCATATGCAGGGTATACTAGCCTGGAGATACTTTCCATTTTGGTAAGAAAAATTCTACCNCTTCAGTAAAAAAAAAAAACTTAGCAGTCCAATTTTTGTTGAAAATCCTGTATTTGGCATCTTTCTTTCTTTTTTTTTTTTTGCATGAGCGGACGTTTCTGGGGCTACAATCACCATGTCAACTGCGGGCACTTGTTGCTATACGTATTGCGTCATTGTGCACGTAAAAATCAACTTCAAAATAAAAGCAATGCAGCCTTAGCCCATGCATGAGGTAAAATGAGAAAATACATTTATTTTGTAATTTCCAATTAACCTTACGCGGGCCGGTCAAAGTCAACCAAAGGGCCGTATGTGGCCCGCGGGCCGTAAAATGCCCAGGTCTGAGCTACAATGATGTTCTGCTGAGCTGTGGTGGCCTCGTGGAGGGGGCCATCGACTTGAACACTGTTGCTAACCATTTAAGTGGAACCTTAGATCCACATGTGAAAACCTCCTGGCTGTTCCTCGAACCAGACTGAAAACCAAAGGGGACAGGGCCTTTCAGACTATTGCACCCAGACTTTGGAACAGTCTACCTTCAAATCTCCATCTCTCTAACACTGTAGAGGTCTTTAAAAATCATCTAAAAACTCACCTTTTCATCCAGGCGATCCCTCCCTAAATGTTTCAGAATGATGGCTTTGTTCGGGTTCACACCTTCACTTTGTTTATACTCATGATTTTATTTTCTACGTTTATCACTACTATTGTTTTTCTGATGTTTTTATTGGTTAGAGGTATTTGCCCTGATCTTTATCATGTTGTACAGCGCTTTGTGATTCATATCTGTGAAAGGCGCTATATAAATAAACTTTTACTTACTTACTTACTTAATCATTCTCCCTCTCCTGATAATAACATTTTACTTTCCTTGACATTGAATGTGCTACTACTAGTTTACCCATTTAATTTTAGATTCACTAGGATAAATACAATAAAGTTTATCTCTCACAAAATAGAATATTTACAAAGAAATCACAATGTAACCATAGAAACATTACTTGGTGTGTGTGTGTGTGTGCGTGCGTGCGTGCGTGCGTGCGTGCGTGCGTGCGTGCGTGCGTGCGTGTGTGTGTGTGTGTGCGTGTGTGCGTGCGTGTGTGCGTGCGTGTGTGTGTGTGTGTGTGTGTGGTGTGTGTGTGTGTGTGTGTGTGTGTGTGTGTGTGTGTGTGTGTGTGTGTGTGTGTGTGTGTGTGTGTGTGTGTGTGTGTGTGTGTGTGTGTGTGTGTGTGTCTGCTTTATCTTCTTGATCCCCAGTGAGTTGTGGTGGATAGCTGCTTATACTGAGCCAGGATCCTCTGGAGGTTTCTTCCTGTTAAAGGGGAATTTTCCTCTCCCCTGTTGCTGCATGATTGCTCTAAAGTCACTGACACTAATCAGTGACTCGATGCAACTTGCTGGGTTCCTCATATAGGAAACTTTTTTCTGATTGGCTTAATGAATTGACCTGTATTGGAATGTTTATTATGTGAAGTGCCTTGAGATGACTCTTGTCGTGATTTGGTGCTATATAAATAAACTTGAATTGAATTGATTTGAACTTGCTCTTTAAGTTTACTCACTTGGGTAAGACCCAAACACAGAAGAGCTGAACCTGGTTGGTAAACACACAGAAACATCTGAGCGCCATTGTCTGAGACTGATACAATCAGTGTTACAGCGGGACTAAAGAAATTACCTTTGGCATGGTTAGCTTAAAATTAGCCTTTAGCATTCTCTACCTAATAGCCTAAGTCACACCCATCTACTTCTGCACCACGGGTCCCCGGAAGAAAAAATTAATGCAAGTCAACAGGGCTAAAAATGCTATTTTCTGATTCTATTTGTTATGTGCCATGCATTTCACATATGATGCCCGTGAATTTTAAAAATACATTTTGATACCAAGAACACGCTTATTTTCAAACGGGTGGAAAAGCTATTTTAGGTTTTGTGTGAAAATAAGTCCAGGACTACAAATATGCATCACGAAAGTGAAGTCATCGAACCAGACACGGAGAAAACTGAGCTGAAATGGCTGTAAGTTGAACAAATATCAAATTTTTCCTTCAGGAGGAATGAACCACCATAAGTCTGGCCATTTGGTAAGTAGCAGCTATGCTAGGGGAGAGGAGATTATATGGTGACGTGCTGATTTCTGGTGTGTAGTCATGCTAATTACGAACTTTTACAAGCTGATAAATCTCAAAGTACGTCACAGGCGTGGTCGAAACACCCATCATTAGTTTTCATTTAAATTGAAGTACAACATATGTGTGATCCAGGGCATAAGGCAAAGCAGATTAGAAAATAGCTCGTTTAGCCCCGTTGACTTGCATACATTTTTTCGTTTGTCCAGGGACCCATGATGCGGAAGTGACTTAGGCTCCCAATGCAAGAGTAAAACCAAAGGATGCTGTGCCTTCATGGGATTACAAAATAACTTCAGGGTCACTCCTGGTAACTGGCTTACATTCTTTCTACAACATTGCTGCTTTTTGACAGAGGGTCTTGAATTACAAATGCCGGCACAACAACATGGCCTGAGCAGACTTGGCAACACTGCAGGCTTAAATATGATTGGCTCTGGAACCAGCAAGTATGAACGTGGGACAGATTGTAAACAAGGACTATATCCCTCTTTGGCCTTTCTAATAGGAGAAAAACTGAACCCCCCAATGGAAATCGGAAATCAGTTTCAGTTCCCTTCCTTGTAACATGATTAGGACATTATTCTGTTTTGTGCTTGTTTTACTGGTGAATTGTTATTTATTGTATGTTTACATAAACGTTAAAGATGAAACCCTTGCAAGTAAAAAGCAGAGGGAATGAAAATATCTGAACATGAACATTCAGTCCCAGAATGCAGTCGTGTTCGCTGCCTTAGAGGCATGTTATGTATTTATCTGTTGAAATGTGCTGACATACATGGTTACATGTGTGTACAACACACACACACACACACACACACACACACACACACACACACACACACTCACACACACACACTCCACTATGTAAGTATGCATGACCTATTTTCTCTCCTTCCAACAAAAGCTAAGGACACAGAGGTAGTTTTTTTTCTTTTTTTCCTATCTTGTTGTCGGCTTCATTGTAGATTTATTTCGTGTCGAGGAAAATAAGTCAGTGCTGAAGGTTTGTTTATTTTTTCTCACAGTTTTTGTCATTCCTTACTGAGCAGGAATCTCATGCACGCATTAACTTTTACTAAATGTCATGTTCCTGTGAAGCAGCTTGTGCACCAAAAAAACTACTACTCATATACACCGATTTAAAAGCCAGATTATAATAATGGGTCTTCAGCGCCTTTTTAAAAACCTCTACTGACGTGGAGAGTTGCACAGATAATGGAAGATCATTCCATAATTTTGGGCCTGCTACCGAAAATGTCCTGTCTCCTCTTGTTTTGAGCCTAGTTGCGGGGACTAGAAGCATATGGTGACTCTCTGAGCGGAGCAAACGACTAGGTATACATGGCTGTAACAAGTCAGATCAATATTCTGGTGCCATCCCATTCAATGCCTTAAAAACCAATAAAAGAATTTTAAAACGCACTCTAAAAACGACCGGTAACCAGTGCAGATCTGCCAGGATGAGTGTCACATGATCATATTTTCTTTTCCCTTCTAGGAATCTTGCCGCGGCATTTTGCACAAGCTGCAGACGAGCTACTGTACTCTGTCTCACCCCAATTAAGACAGAGTTACAGTAGTCTAAATGAGAGGTGATAAACGCATGTACAATAGTCTTGAGGTCCTTTCTAGTTAAAAATGACTTCACTTTGGCCAGACGTCGCAAGTGGTAAAAAGAGGACAATTCAACCGCACCCACATGTCCGTCAAAGGTGAAAGCGTTACCTAATGTCACTCCTAAGTTGACTGCCAAAGAACGTAGGTGGGCATTCATATCCCTATAGTCCAGTTTTGATCGCTCTAAATCACGATGTAACCCAAACAGCACTGCTTCAGTCTTGCTTTCATTCAGACATAAAAAAATTGTCCGTCAACCATGACTTAACTTCAGTTAGACAGTTTCCTATATGTCAGTGCGCCCCAGGGCAGCTGTGGCTACATTGTAGCTCATCCCCACCAGTGTGTGAATGTGTGTGTGAATGGGTGAATGACTGATTGTGTTGTAAAGCGCCTTGGGGGGTTCCAGGACTCTAGAAGGCGCTATATCAAATACAGGCCATTTACCATTTACATCAAGGTAATAATGGGACAGTCGCTTCTATAATCCAAGGGTAAGTAAAGTTGGCAATCGTCAGCATACATATGAAATCGAATTCCATACTTCCTCATGATGTTCCCCCAGTGACAAAATGTAAATCAAAAACAATAGTGGTCCTAATATTGAACCCTGTGGGACCCCCCACCGCAGGTGTGTGAATCCAGAACTGAACCCACCCATCCTTACACTTAAAGTCCTATCCTTCAAATAAGATCTGAACCAGTCTAAAGCCAGACCAGAGATTCCTACATTATACTCCAAACGATGGAGCAACACCGTGGTCCACAGTGTCGATTGCAGCTGTAAGGTCCAACAAAACAAGTAGCACAGGATTTCCCCTATCAGTTTCCAACATATGTACGATTAGGAAACTATTTAAGGGTGAGAATACATCAAAGCACCTGCTATTCTTCTGTTAGTTGAGATTTTTAGCTTTCACCTTTAGACACAACTGACACACATGCTGTGGCTTTAGAGTGGCGAGCAGTGACTACTGGTGTTGGGACAATGGTTGGATGAATGCAAACGTTACAAAAAGCACAACAAGTGTCTGTTTATGTTTATGCATTTAGCAGACGTTTTTGTCCAAAGCGACTTACAAGTGATGATCCGCATGTTGCCCTTGAGGCTAACAACAACAATAACAACAACAACTTGACATCAGTCATGGAGAGGAGGGAACAAGAAGTGGACAGTTGAGAGGGGGACGGGTGCAGGGAGGGTGCTAGTTTAGAAGATGCTCTCTGAAGAGCAGGGTCTTCAGGAGTTTCTTGAAAATTGAAAAGAAAGCCCCTGTTCTGGTAGTGCTTGGTAGGTAATTCATCATTTGTGGAACGATGCATCAGAAGAGCCTGGATTGTCCTGAGCGTGGTGTAGGCACTGCTAGCCGACGATCCTGTGATGACCGGAGCGGCCGGGCCGGGAAGTAAGCCTTTGCAAGAGGATTCAGGTAGATGGGAGCCGTACCATCTCGGACTTTGTATGCTAGTGTTAGCAATTTGAATTTGATGCGTGCTGCTAGCGGTAGCCAATGGAGCTCAATGAACAGAGGGGTGACGTGTGCTCTTTTTGGCTGATTGAAGACCAAACGCGCCGCTGCGTTCTGGACCATTTGAAGAGGTCTCACAGTACAGCCTGAAAGACCAGTTAGAAGGGCATTGCAGTAATCAAGGCAGGAGATGACAGTAGATTGCACCAGGAGCTGGGTGGCATGTTGTGTTAGGTATGGTCTGATCTTTCGTATGTTAAACAGCGCAAAGCGGCATGAACGAGCAACAGAGGTAACATGATCTTTAAAGGTCAGGTGTTCATCAATCACAACACCCAGATTTCGAACTGCCTTTGAAGGCGCCAGCGATAGGAAGTCATTTTGGATTGAGATATTGTGCTGTATGGATGGTTTTGCTGGGATGACAAGTAGTTCAGTTTTAGAGAGGCTGAGTTGGAGATGGTGGGATTTCATCCATTTGATATGTCAGAGAGACAGCTTGATATTCGTGCAGAGAGAGTGTGGTCGTCCGGTGGAAATGACAGATAGAGCTGGGTGTCGTCTGCATAGCAGTGGTAGGAGAAGCCATGTGATCGAATGATCTCACCCAGTGAGGTGGTGTATATGGCAAAGAGAAGAGGTCCTAGTAAAGAGCCCATGCACGGTAGAGGATTGTCCAAGCCAAGATACACTGAATGATCGTCCTGTGAGGCATGATTCAAAACAGGCATGTGCTTTCTCTGTGATGCCCATGCTAGAGAGTGTGGACAAAAGGAAGCCATGGTTGACAGTGTCAAATGCTGCCAATAAGTCAAGCAGGATAAGCACTGAGGATGTGGCAGTTGCTCTAGTTTCTTTTAAAGATTCTGTCACTGCTAACAGAGCAGTTTCAGTGGAGTGGCCCTTTTTCAACCCAGATTGTCAAGGGTCAAGCAGACAGTTTTGTGAGAGATGCTCTGTGATCTGCTTAAAAGCCACCTTTTCAATGATTTTGGACAAAAAATGGAGGAGAGAGATAGGTCGGTAGTTCTCCACATGATTTGGAGGAAGAGATGATTTTTTTTGCAGTGGTTTAACCTGAGCATGCTTGAGAGAGGTGGGAAATGTACCGGATGTCAGTGATGCGTTGATCACATGTGTGACTGCTGCGGCTACTGAGCAGCTTAGTCGGAATGGGGTTGAGTGGGCATGTAGTAGGGCGGCTGCACATGAGAAGCTTGGACACAGTTCTCAGTGACAGGGGAAAAAGAGGAAAATGAAGCAGTAGGGCTTGAGATGGTTGGGCTAGAAGGAGTTTGTGGTAGCGAATGTTCAGAAGTGGTCAGTTGAGTAAACCGTTTGCTTATAGCTGCCACTTTATCAGTGAAGAATGAGGCAAAGGTTTCAGCTGATAGATTGTTGGTAGGAGGTGGAGACAGAGGGTTGAGCAGAGCTTTGAATGTCAAAAATAGTTTCTGAGAGTCAGTAGAGCTGAGAATTTTGTCAGTGTAGAAAGCTTTCTTTGCACCAGTGATGCTGGCAGAGAATGAGGACAGTAATTCATGAAATTTCATTTGATCACCAGGATCTTTTGTTTTGCGCCATTTTCATTCCGCAGCTCTAAGATTGGTGCATAGAGACCGGAGGGTATCATTTAGCCAAGGGTGCGAGTGAGAGGATCTAGCTGGTCTAGTGGCTAAAGGGCACAAGTTGTTAAGACAAGAGCCGAGTGTGGAGCAGAGTGACTCGGTGGCATCGTTCAGTTCATAAGCAGAGAATGTGCTGGGAGATGGAAGAGTGGAGGCAACAAGAGAGGAGAAGTGGTTGGGTGCCAGATTGAGGAGGTTTCGGCTGAATCAGACCATTGGGGAGGAAGCAGTGGACCTCCCTTGTAGAGTCGTGCTGAAATGGATGAAGTAATGATTGGAAAGATGCAGCGGTGTGACAGTGTGTGTCTATGGCACAGTTTCTGGTGAAAATGAGGTCAAGTGCTTTTCCAGCTTTGTGAGTTGGAGGACTTTGTACTAGTTTTAGATCAAATGATGTCATTAGTGACAGGAAACCTGATGAGCTGGGATTGTCCAGGTGAATATTCATGTCTCCAAGGACCATTTTGGCACAGTCATGCTCAGGAATGGAGGAGAGCAGGGTGTCGAGTTCATCAAGAAAGTCTCCCAGTTGACCTGGTTGACGATATATGACAACCAAAAATATTTTTTTCGGTACAGTTACCTGGATGGCATGGTATTCAAAGGAGTTGCATTTAGTGATGGGTAGCAACTGACTGTATATCCATTTGTTGGAAATTAACACGCCTGTTCCACCACCTCGGCCAGATGCACGAGAAGTGTGGGAGAAAGTGTGGTTAATTGAGAGAGCAGATGGGGTAGCATTGTCACATAGTCACAGTGTCAGGTGAAACAAGTGAGAAAGCCCACAGGAAGTTTGACTTTACCTGGCTGAACTGGTGTTCTGCTATCTTTGATGGTTTTTACACAATCCCAGTGTAAACTGGAGGAGTTTACAAAATGTCCGTGCTGCACTCTGAGCTTTGAGCTGGCTGGACTCTGGGTTCATGTGATGGGACATTTCTGAGACCCACAAGTCCTCGTGCCTAGATGATTCAGCTCTGCGATCACACCATTAAGTGGGTTGTGTCATAGCGAACATCAGCACATAAACTCACCATATGTCTGAGACTTGAGCCATAAAAGCAACATTTCTTTATTTAATCCGCTGTAATCCGGGGTTGGCCTCTGTTCTGATGGGTTCTGATTATCGCTGCTGTAATCACGTGATGCTGATTTTCACACCAGGATGGAACGGAGTAGGAAACAGGAGGGGATCTGATCAAGGGCTCCACTGAGAAGATGGCAGCAGGGGCTTACAGTTTGTGTCATGATACTTTTGTCACTTTCATTTGCATTTGACTGAGATGAGAAACAACGTACACATCCTAATCATGTTTACATTCCAGGCGTGTTGGTCAGCAGCTTCCTCCTGTTTTCCAGATGGAGCCTGCCATTCCACATGGGGCAGGGTTAAACCTTAACCAGGTTTCAAAATAAAAAGGAGGAACCACAGAGAGAGAACAATGGCAGGAATGGGAAACAGGGAATTGGTGATTAGAAAAGAGAATTCCCTCGATGAAAAGCCATTTTCATCTGAGTGTAACACGTGGAGATGACTGACAGTCATCCTCCAGGGATCACGTCTAATGAGACCAACCCTTTACTGCTGAAGTCAACAAGAATCACGGGGCTAAAAATAAAAACTCCAGTATTTTCATCCACAAGCAGCTTCTCGGAGGACGTAAACATGTCGAGTCTGAGGCACCAGATGCTACCACAGCTAGCACTTTAGTCAGAGAAAGTCAACTAAAGATTTTTTTGAAACATCTCCGAGCCTAAAAACTAAAATATTAATTAAAATAATGTATAAATGAAGCTTTGATTAGACTAATGCATAAATGAAGCTTTGGACTGAATGCTGTGGCTGTTTTTATTAATCAGTTCCTCCTAGAGAACCTCTCTGCCACCACTGAGACTTCTTTTGTTTTAGATTTTGTTTGAGAAGTTACCAAACGTTCCCTGAACGCAGATGTCTTTCATTTTAAAGTGCATTTCTGTGTAAAACTGATGAAGAAGTTCTGTCTCAGCGCTTCCTGAGCAGCCTCTGTTCAGAGAAACGGAGTTTACATACTTCCGGACTGATGAGTTCAGCTGAGACCAAAGATCAAATCAGCTCCAACCTCCTAAAGATCCCACCATTAGTCTCACACCATGTGTTCATTTATGTGGAAGTCTGGGATTGTTTATGTGTGTAAGTATAACCAGCAGCAGATCCACAGGTCGAGTCCAGCAGCAGGTTTTAATGGGAAAAGGATGGAGGTTTAAAGACTCATAAGAGGGTTATGATGTGATTATTTATTTATTTATGTATTTATTTGTTCAAGAACAAGAGATTAAATTGTTACAAAAAGCAAAAAAGATGCTCTATTATAAGTTTCCAACACTTGGACTGGGTTATTCTGCACTAATAACAGAATCCTTAACTCATTCGCTGCCAGCAGTTTCCTGATCGCTAAAGGCCGTCGCTGCCAGTGCTTCTCGCCGTTTTTACTGTTTTTGAAAAGTGACAGAACGTTGCGCGCTAGGATGATGTCAATGCCAAAACTACAAAAGCAAAGGGTAGACTCACCTCTTACATCAGGAAGAATCCGCCTGTTTCGAGGGTTATCCACTCTTTCATAATCCGTTGTTGAATTGTGATCGGCAGAAACTTTTCCGGTTCGCGCCTCACTTTTTTTACAGGAACGGCCCAAAACGATCTCCTCACACATGGATTTTCTGCTGCCTCATTTTACATCACAACCACTCTCCTGGTTAAATTACGATTCACTTTGACAGAATAAAAACTGTTTAATGTTATTAAGGTCCGTGGACGTCTGTTCTGTTTGTGTGCTTTTCTTTAATCTGCAGCCACTAACTAAACAGCCACTGCACATGAATCAAATACTGACACATGACCCCTCTTCTGCAACACAAAAGGTCAAATTATAACAATAAAAGAAATCAGGGATGTAATACAGTTCAAGGTCTTGTTTCTGTGTACCATCAGAGTCAGTCACTCTCATTAGGTCCAATTATGTCTGTGTAGACATCAGTCTGTGTCGGCTCGAGGCTCAGAGTGGGACTGCATGATGTCAGAGATGGAGCAAACCTAGCAAAAAGAAACTGCACTATGAGATTTTACAGAGATTAGCTGTTCTGCTGTGTAGAAATAAAACAAATGCTGTAGGTGAAGCACATGACCTGGGCTGCCCTGGTTTCCTTGTTGTTTAGGAAGCCCCACCTAACAAACACAGGAGTCCACAAACAAAAACACCACTTGGTACAATGCCCCTCCTGGTCATGGTAATGGTTTATTATGTAAATTGATGTTGATGCTTAGTTTCTATGAGAGAGGAGCTCACGGTTCTCTCAGAGCTCAGAAGTCTCTACTACAGTGATGTTGAGTGTAGCTTCAACCAGATCTGGCATTCATCACCGCTTCTGTTAAAAAAAAGCATTAAAATGATCTTATGTGTAACGTCCAGAACGGGTCAGTTTTCACCTACTACATATTGACCTTCATAGTGACTGTTCATCTACAGATACAATTCCATTTTTACACCCAGAAGTTTCTGCAGTGCTTGTTGACATTCAATGAAGACAAGATTGTCAGCCTATGTTCCCAAACCAAGCTTCTTCTGATACGTGTGCAGGATTCCACACTCTGAATGAAAAGTGAACTTTTACAACTCATAATCTAAATAATCATTAAATAATCATATGATTGAATGAACCAAATGTTACATGAATAATAATAATAATGTTTGAATAATCTGTGCCTAATTCGGTGAAGATGAAATGAACATTATTACAATGAAACATGTATATGTTATGATCAGTAATGTTTGATTTAACAAGTGAATCATTATCTACACTCAAACACAACGTTCATAAGATATAAATTCAGGTTAAGGCCACATCTCACATAGGGTTAAAGATTATTTATCCACAGAACAAGAACATCTTGTATCTGGAAGGTGTGGTTTCTAAGGGATGTTTGGTAACATCGACAAACATGTCAAATTCTGATTCGCAGAAATGATAAACTCAAGATTATTAAAACTAGAGTGACTGCCGAGTTACTCAGTTTCCAGCTGACACTCCGAAGTGGCCAATTGGGAACCAGCCTCTTTTGAAACATCTCTTTGACATCTAGTCAAAACCTGTTTGCACGCTGGCACCGCTACGACTCCTTCAGAGTCCATCCTCTTAGACGCAACCAACCTTCATGCCTGTTGTTATCCCGGAGAAGACTCTGGACTGACCTGGTCGCATTGCGGTTAATCTTCGAACTTCAATGCCTTGGAGTCACCCGACACCCCCCCCCCCCCCCGACATCTCTTGACCCTTTCTGGATGTTACACATAAGATCACTATATGGCATATTATTTTTAACTCAATTTTTTATCTTTTCATCTGTTAACTTTGTTTTATTTTGTTTTGATCAATGTGAAGCACTTTGTGATTCTATGTCTGTGATGAGTGCTATATAAATAAAATTTACTTACCTGGAAGAAAAAAAACAATCAAAAATTTCCATAAAAATATTTTTTTTAAATACCAAGTTTTACGACGTGCCTCATCAGATCAGTTTAGTGACAGAATTCAGCAAACGTTGGGAATGTTTTGGTCATATGACCTGGGAGCTATAATTGTATTTGTTTATCCAGTCAGATAATCCAACATAAAGATGACTTCACTTGGTTTATTCTGCATACCTGAACATGTGGATGGTTTTAATTCCGCGTGGATTAATGGAATTGCAAAAACAGAGCGCCACATTAATAATTCATTAGATGATTTATTACTCAGAGGTTTGGTTACAACAAAGAAAATAATCAACCAAACATTTCTTTAAATATACTGATATTTATACGTTTCTTTAAATTCCATCAAAAACCTGCTGCTTTGTTTTCAAAGCAGTGAGCAATACTTCAAAGGTTAGGTTTTAATTCAAAGGTTCCAGTTTCTTCCTCATACAGTGCAAATGATTACAATCTGAACTCAGACTGAATACAGGAGAAATAATACAGATAAAGAGTGTAAAAGAGAATCAGGCTAAAAGTAGAGCAGGGATGTGAGACACGGTCTTCCAGAAGTCTGTGGGACAAAACTACAAGTCAAGAAAAGTGAGTAACGTCGTCTTGAACAGGAAACGCGGAGTATGCAGCATGACAAACATGGTGGTCACAGAGCACGGTATAAAACACGCCTGTAGTTCTGAATGAAACAGCACAGAAACAACATGAAGAAGCAGGAACATTTAGCACAGAACTAAAGAAATGACACAGTGCACAGTCATAAGAAAATAGTAGTTATATAAGTGTATGTGGAGATCTGTTCCTTTATTCATATACGGATGGTAAACGTCAGGAGTACACGTTAGAGCGGGTTTGTGTTTGTGAAGCAGCTGTGATGTGCTTTCATCGGGAGACGAGCTACAGAGTTAAGTGCTACTGTCATCGGTACAAAAATAGAGATCTGAAAGGGCACGAGGGTTTTCTCACCACCTTCAATTTTACTATACACAACATACATACATGGAACCAGAAGTCCAACAAGTAGAACGTGTGTGAAAGACTGTTCAGCATGTTATTGCTGCTAAATAAAGGTGAGGGATGAAGATGTCACAGCGGAAACTGCTGTCTTTTCATTTGGTTTTTATTTTTATCTATTTTTTCTAAACTCCTGAGAAAACACGCTTCCTCTGATGCTGCAGTAACACGTGTGGTTAGAGCGTTTAACACTTACCCAGGCCCGTTGGATCACCTTCTGTTGGTGACAGGAAACACGCTACAGGTAAAACCACCATTCTGGATTCAGTGCTCTTCACATTCTGCAGAGTTTACTGCATGGTAAATGAAAAATGCAAATGCAGTTTTTTTTTATCTTTTCAGCTGAGAATAAAACCGTCTTTAAAGCTGCATGCAGCGTTTATGTTTGGTGTGTTTGTAGACAGATTGTAGAGTCACCGGAAGATGTCTGATAAAATATGTCATCCAGAATAACGGAGTGCCGCGTCTGTTCAAAGACCAAACCAAACAATAGCTGAAAAGCCTGAAATGAGCTGGTGTGTGCGTGAGAGAGAGAGAGAGAGAGAGAGAGAGAGAGAGAGAGAGAGAGAGAGAGAGAGAGAGAGAGAGAGAGAGAGAGAGAGAGAGAGAGAGTGTGTGTGTGTGTGTGTGTGTGTGTGCTTTTACAAGCCCATGTGCTTTAGTAAAAACTGTAGTTCTAACCTGAAATTTTTGTAATAGCTGAGCCGTAAATATTTAAATCAAACACGTTTCATTCAGGAACAGTAAGGTATCTGTCTACTCTGTATAAAGTGACACAAATGAAGAAGTGATGGAGAAAATGGTTCTGATGGAAACCATCACACAACATAAGAAGAACCGTTCTAGAGTTTGTTAGAGTCTCACTCCTAACTCATAGATCCTCAGTAAAACTGTAGCACCTTTATAATAAAGACTCACGCCATTTAAGACTTTTAAAGTAAAAAGCCCAAACACCTTACCCCCTCTCAGCCAAGGGAGTGGACTCACACTAGACTCAGAGCAGCCGTAAATAAAGAACGGTACCTAAACATCCTCCCAGAGGAACGCCTCCAACTCTCCTACAGTTTGATGAGGAACATTGTCTTCTCCAGCATGATGGAGGAAAACAACTTTTAGGGCCAGAAAACTCTCCAGACCTTAAGCCCGCTGAGTTTAATCCTCCAGAGGCAGAAGAACAAACAGACCTACGAATTCTGACCAGCTCCAAACACTGATGATGAAGAGTGAGCATCACCAGTCTGACTGCACATGAAGGGGAACTGCAGACTAAAGACTCTTTGGATCAGCTTCATATAATAAAAGTCTTTGAAACTTGTGCAATGCCATATTTCTACTGAAGTATTAAAAGATCTGATCCAAAGACCTTTACAGACTAAATCAGGGTCAGAGTTGAGGAACCAACACTGATGCCAGTCTCAAACATCTAACCACATCTGTGGGACTCGTCTAACAAACACAGAAATGATTCTACTTTTAGATATTTGGATCACAACAAAATGATATTGAATCCTATATATTTAATGGAGAGAAAGGATTGACAGCTTTGGGTCAGGGGAGGTAATGTACCTCGGGGTTTTGTTCATGAGTGAGGGAGGAGCTGTAATGATGAGCTCAGCCAGAGAACAAAGCTCCTGGCCCTGTGGCCCAGACACAGGGACCAGGCAGACAACCAGATGCTAATAATAGGCTTTGTGTTTTTGTAGCAGTCTGATAGGCAATGACGTTCCCGCCTCCATCACAGGAAGTGACTCTGCAAAGACCCAACCAGCTGCTGCTAATCTGAGCCTAAGGTGTTCCACCAGCATCGGTGGTTAGATCATGAACACGTTCAGAGACTCTCACACAGGTGTCAGAATATTACAACATCAAATATTGAGCCTTTATTGTGAGAAAAAGAGTCCTTATGGTATTGTCTGTGTTCCGGCCCCTCATGTAGGATGGATGGTGGTCACGAAGAACAGATGACCTTCAGGCAAATCCTTTCACCGCTGTGTTTGGGTCGGGTCTATCGGACTAGGTACACATGAGTCCGCTGGAATTATCTTTAGGATTGAAGTCAAGAGTCCAAACTCTGATGGTGAAACATGTTCTCAGCCGCCAGTGGTCCATCTGACATCTGTATGGGGGGGGGGGGTCTGGAGAGGATTGGGATTGGTGCATAGATGGAGAACACAGAAGCAGCTCGTCGCACCAAGTGACTCCTCTTTAACTCCTCGGATACTCAAAACTGCACAGAGAACAACACACACACACACACACACAGATGATGAATTCAGTGCTGCTCTCTGGTTAATAGGATTGGACGGTGAAGAGCGTGGACGTCCAATGGGTCTGCCACACGGCCGACTCCACGTCATGTGACCTCAGCGAAGGCGATGTGGTTCTAGAAAAGTGCAGGAGAGAAAAAACAGATCAAATCATCATCGGAAAACATGCATCTGCTCTGAGCCATAAAGGGTTTGGAGGAATTTCCAGGTGTTTTTCAGCCTGGTGGACCAATAACAACAGTCTGAGGCTCTCCAGAGGGCTTTCTGGTTTAGAGGTAAAGTGGTGTAAAATGCACCAGGCTGAAGGTTCCTGAACGTTCCTGAACCCCAGTCAGTCCACAGCACCGCAGCACTCCAACTCAACAAACCCCGAGCTTTCAAACTGAAAATTGTTGAATAGTAGCAGGTAGAAGCAGAGCTTACATGCAGTGTGTGTGTGTGTGTGTG
>SSNQ01034371.1:489081-532916 GCA_006942095.1 Nothobranchius kuhntae | reverse complement strand
TCCTCCTAGCACAGTGGTTTCCAATTTGGGGTCCATGACACCCCAAGGGGGTCTTCAAAGCAATCAAGGGTAGGAACCACTGGTGTAGGGGGTCGTTTATGTTTAGTGTAAATAGATTAATTACCTAGTTACTCTTTCATTTCGACCTTAACTGCTCTTTTGTATGACAGTTGTGTCTGAAGGGTCTCCTCTCGCTGCTAGGTGAACTCTGACTGGCGGGGGCTTCCCAGTCTGATAAACTGGCTGTTCAGAAACCTCACAGACTGACTCAGTACTGAACTTGTAACAGGGGTCCTGTGTGGGGAGACAGATTTAAATCTCATTTCCATCATTTTGGGACATTATTTAGTATGGCATTAAAATCCTTTTTTCTGGATGTCTAGAGTTAAAATGTTTATATTCATTTGTTTTTCTTCACTGCTTTATTGCACTTATGTGAATTCTATGTTCATCATTTAAAATGAACATTCTGGATGGGTTCAATGAGACGATGGACTTTCTTTTGCCCTGGCTCTTCTCCTCTCTGGTTTGTTTAGCTCTCATGCATCTTTATCCAGTGCTATTTTTAGGTCATGCAATTTTGCTCCATGTCCATCAGAGCTGAGGTGCTGTTTGTGGACTCGCTCAGCACCAAACCGAAGTGAATCATCATGGTTGAGCTTTGCATTTCTTATTGCAAAAGACCAGAATAGCCAGAAGCAAGCTGACAAACTTGGAGATTTAAAAGGACGTAGAGTTAAACTGATAGAGAACACACACACACACACACACACACACACACACACACACACACACACACACACACACACACACACACACAATTCTGGACAGGGGCACAGTTGGCTTTAAAACAGTTTAAGTGGTTAAGTTTGAGCACAAAACCCAAACCCCTCCAACTGGCTCATTTGACAAGGAGGTACAGAGTTCTACTCTGAGTAGAGGGTTAGGGTTAGGGCCTAACCACTCTGCAAAGGAATATTTAATTCATGTAAGAAAATTTGAGAAAAATAAATGGTTTGTATTTGTATAGCACCTTCTATGGTTTTACAGCCCCCCAAGGCGCTTCACAACACACCCAGTCACTCATCCATGCACACACACTTTCACATGCTGGTGATGAGCTAGCCCTGGGGCACACTGACAGAAGCAAGGCTGCTGAACATTGGCACCATCGGTCCCTCCCACCCCCACCAGCATCAATGTAGGTTAAATTCTTGCCCATGGACACGATGACTGCAACAGACTGAGCAGGACTTGATCCCACAACCCCCCGATCACAAGATGGGCACCGAACACCTCTGCTTATATGCTAATCTTATTCTTTTGCTTACAGCAAAATCTCATGACCACAGTGGAGAACTGGAAGGTAACTGACCAGTAAATTAAGAGTGTTAGCTCCCTTTTCACTACAAGAGACTGGCCCAGAATTCACATCATCGTCAAAAAGCAAAAATCTGATCCTGCCACCCCCCTCCCTAAGGCTCTGCTTAGATATTCTTTCCATAAAGTCCTGGCTGGATACAACCCCCACCTGAACCAGGTTCGACTTACTACTGGCAAGATGGAAAAAACTCACACTTCCTGGACTGAGTGGATCTTGACAAAGTCTCATGCCCAACGTCCTGAGTGCACCCCACAGGCTCTGGAAACACACTAATACGCCTTCTCCAGATGCACCACAAACCGTTGGACTGGTTGGACAAACTCGCTAACCTAACTCCAGAGCACTCGACCGCTCTGCTTCCCACCTCTGGAATTCTCTACCCCTGACCTCTTTACCACTGATTCCCTCCTACTTTTCAAATCAAGACTCAAAACTCACTTGTTTAGACAAGCCTGTGTCCAGAGAAATGGTAAAGTTTCTGTTCAAAACAACTTTAAATTTGGTTTGCCTTTTCTTTCTGAAATGCCGGAACATGCTGAGACCCTGCAGCCATTGCAGGAAGGCCTGGAGGCACTCCTTAATGTAGCAAGACTCCTCATCTTCATCATATGTCTCCTGCAGCAGCAGTATGTGAGATACAGCAAGGACAACATTCAGTACAAACATTTTTGCATTTGAACATTTCTTCTAAATAATGGGTGATCATATCATCTCATATGTTAGCTCATCTACTCCCAAAGGGACAGTTTTAGTGTCACAATCCAGAGTACTCCGATGACCCTCAGATACTATCCAAACCTTCTCAAGTTCCTTTTTCAGCCCTTGTTATTTGCCTGACTTCTTGTGTTCCCTCTTGACATCAACACCACTTCCTTGTTCTGTACTTTGTTGACCATCATTATGTCTTGTTGGTTAGCCATCACCTCTCAGTTTCAAACTGGAGACGATCAGATGCTGCTTTACAGTCTTTCAACTACTCTGTTATGGCTTTCCATTTATGCTTTGCTTGCCTGCATCTTACATTCTGCCATTATGTTCAGGATTATCTCAGGAGTGTCAGCCCAGTCAGCATCTTGGGTCCTATTTGGTATGGTAGACCCCATCATGGGTCCTATTTGGTATGGTAGACCCCATCATGGGTCCTATTTGGTATGGTAGACCCCATCTTGGGTCCTGTTTTGTATGGTAGACCCCATCTTGGGTCCTATTTGGTATGATAGACCCTATCTTGGGTCCTGTTTGGTATGGTAGACCCCATCTTGGGTCATATTTCATATGGTAGACCCCATCTTGCGTCCTGTTTGGTATGGTAGACCCCATCTTGGGTCCTGTTTGGTATGGTAGACCCCATCTTGCATCCTATTTGGTATGGTAGACCCTATCTTGGGTCCTGTTTGGTATGGTAGGCCCCATCTTGGGTCCTATTTAATATGGTACACCCTATCTTGGGTCCTGTTTGGCATGGTAGACCCCATCTTGGGTCCTATAGAGCTCCGGGAGTTGACGTCACTTCTCCCGGCATGCAACAGTTCAAATCGAAACAGCGCCATCTTGGCAGGTAGAAGCCGGCAGCTGGACTATTTGTTATTGTCAGAAAGCTCAATCAGACAGGAAATATGGTAGATTCCTGTTGTGCCCCAGGATGCAGAACAGACGCGGACAACATAAGGAATGAGCCATCTACAGGATTCCCCAAGATCCGGAGCGCCGCAAACGTTGGATCATTGTAATAAAACGCACTAGTGACCGGGCTAAAATGAAACTGTGGGATCCCGAGAGTAAAGGTTTTCGCTAATGCTTTGACCACTTCATATCAGGTATTTAAACCAACGTTTCCTCAACTGTGTATGGTATTTATTTTAAATGCTTTTATTACGATTCTTAGTGGGCTTCCTAAACTTATTTTGGCGTGTCTTTTTCTGTCTTATTACTCATAGCAACAAGTAAACATCACGTAAAACGTTGCCTCGTGATTTCTGCGTGCTGCCGTTTACGTGTTTTACGATCACAGCAATTAACCGGCTAAGCTGTATTTAATTTTTAAGCAATGGTTGATCAATTGTCAGATCACACATAAAAAGCACTTTGGATTGCTATTATCTGTCTCACTGAGACAGATCTCAGACAGATCCGGAGACGCTCCTGCCTGACATATTTATTTCATTCACGGAAAACAATCAGACTAGTGATTTCTCTTGGCGTTCAGTTTATATATTCAAACAGAACAGCACTCTATTTAAACTACTTACGTGTAAATCTGTTATTTGTCCATCCATTTTCATCCGCATATCCAGAGTCGGGTTGCGGGGAGCGGGCAGTAGCGTCGAGAGTCCAAGACTTCCCTCTCCCCAGCTGCCTCCTCCTCCGGGGGAATCCCAAGAGGTTCCCCGGCTAGGTCCGGTAAGAAGTCCGCTCCGACAGCTTCTGGCGTCTTTAAAAAGTATCCCAGGGGCACGGTAAGGGTCGGAGATGTTTAGTCTATTTAATTTCTGACTATATAAAACGATTTCTTCGGTTTTAAAATGTGAAGTAAACTCCGACGAAGTAAAATCCAAGCTGATCCCGTTCACTTTCATGGTTAAGATCCGTGTTTGTTTAGCTTCTTTTACCTGCCAATATGGCGTCTACTAACTGAGAGTCACGTGGGGTCTGGAGCTCTATTTGGTATGGTAGACCCCATCTTGGGTCCTATTTGGTATGGTAGACCCCACCTTGGGTCCTATTTCATATGGTACACCCTATCTTGGATCCTGATTGGTATGGTAGACCCCATCTTGGGTCCAGTTTTTTTATTTTTAGTTTTTTTTTTATTTTAATTTCATTAAAAATTTATGAAATAAACACAAGCAAATACAATACATAAACATAATGAAAAAAAATTGAATGAAAAAGAGCAGATAGAAGAAAAATCTTATAATTTCTGCCCCTTTTAACAAAAGAAAATTATCCATAAAACATACACAGTATAACCTCAGTCCCTTTCTAATTTTTATATATAATCGTTGACATTTTAATTTACCTTTTCATAATTACTTAATACATTAAATTTTATACACTTTTTAAATATAGCAAGTGAGTTAGATTAATTTCTCTGTTAAGGGCATTCCACTATCTTACACCATTTACAGAAATATTATATTCCTTCAATTTGGTTCTGAATTTAGGTTTTTAAAGACATCAGTCCCTTTTAACATGTACCCACTTACTCTCTTATGAAACATTTTCTGAATATTAGTTGGTAAATTATTCATATTCGCTCTGTACATTATTTGCAATATTTTCCCTCTACCAAGTCAGGAAATTTCAATATTTTATATCTAATGAATAATGGATTAGAGCGATCTCTGTAGTTTCTGTTATTAATGATCCTCAATGCTCATATTTGTAAAACAAACAAAGGTTGAGTAAAAATTTTGCATGTGGCTCCCCTAATTTCTAAACAATGAATTAAATTTGGTTCAATCAGTGAGTGATACAACGTTAATAACCAAGACGAATTTAGTAGAAACTTAACTCTATATAATACTGCTATGGCTTTGGCAACTTTCCCCTTTATATTACTCATATGTGATTTCCAACTGAGACTCTCATCAAACATGACTCCAAGAAACTTGGTTTCTTTTACTATTTGAATTGCCATTTAATCTATCGTTAAAGATACATCACAGCTTCAATTGTTATTAAACAGTATAAAGTTTGTTTTGTTCAGGTTCAGTGACAGTATTTATATTAACCACTTTTTTTTTTTACTTTAATCAGTTCACTGTTTATTACTTGAGTTACTTCATGTATATTTAATCCTGAATAAAACTATGTGGTATCATCATGTTTGGTATGGTAGACCCCATCTTGGGTCCTAGAGCCTGGCATCTACTTTATTGTACTGAGGACCTGTTAGGCCTATATCTGGTGTTTGAGATTGTGTTTATGTTTCATCAGTCAAGGCAACATGCCTTCGTCACAGTAGATTTAGTATTTATATTAACTTTTGACTCATCTTGTTATCCATGGTTTCACTGCTGGGTTTTAGGCCATCATATGCTTAGTAACAGTGCTTGGTTTCACTTTTTATGACTATACTCTTATTGTTTTTGCATTTTTTCATTGTTTTATGGTGGTTTTCTCTGAGCGTGTTATTTTAATATTTTATATTCATATTGGTGGGCTCTTAGGTCATGTGTAAGGCGCTTCATAACTAAATTGAAATGGTATGGGGTGATTCTCAACCGCAAGGCACCTTGCTTGTGAGGACACTGTCCTTCCTTGGTCAAATGGAACAGACTGGCATCACGTGACCACGGAGTAAACAAACGGAGAACAGACGCCACGGTAGAACTTGAACAATGGAACACGCCTTGGCAGTTCCTGATGATGTATCTCCTAGGCAACCGGCGCAGGACCAAGACATCAAGGTGAGGTTCCTTGACATTGAGAAAGACGCATGGTTTGAACAAATTTGAGCTATCACATGTCACTGGGCGATTTGTATAACTTTTCCCACCGCCAATCATCAGTCTAATAAATGACGATGGGCAAGGCGTCTGTGCATGTGACTGTCATGATGCACGGACTGATTTGCAAACCCAGAAGTCCAAACACCGATTTTTTTAAAAATAGAAGTGCAGTGCATATGTATGCTGGAAGACAACTTAACATTTTTCTTTTTGTTTAATTTTGTATTCGTTATTTGGTAGAGTGATGTATAAACGGCCCACGTTAAACACAGTTCAACTGTTCTTTGTTTCCCTGTGGTGCCCACTATTGTGGTATTTTATTTAAGCAAAGTTTTATTTCCAAACACAGTATACTGGGTTTCTTTCTTTTATGAGTCTGAGTAGGAAATGAGCTGAATCACTGCAGCATTTGGACTCTGATGAGGGAGCATTAATGCAGCCAGAGGTTGCATGATCTTATCCCCGTCACTTTCTGTTTTTCAAATAATAAATCATTATTCAATACCGTTAAATGTACATTCACTTTTTCACCAAACGCACATTCCTTCTGCTCCGCGTAAACCAGAGCTGGTCACCTGCAGCTTGTGCGTAATCACTTGTCCCCAGAGAGCTTGCTGAAGTTATGAGGTTCTGGATTCTTGCCTCACAACAACTCTGTTTAAATGTTTTTCTGGATGAATCCACGCTCCGCTGACACACTCGAAGCAGGTTCTGAATAACGAGTGCCATTTAAGCCAAAGTTTGAAAATCAGGACACTTTTCTCCAAATGAAATAACAAGAAGTCTACCAGGCTCTCTGAAAGATAGAAGGGTTTCCATTTTCCATTCGACACTGCTCTCTTGCGCATGATGTTGAGAGCGTCACAGACGAGCTCCTCCTCAGCGCGCCGCTTGTGCGTACTGTCAACAGCGAGAGGCGGGGAAAGTGTGAGAAAATGCTCAGATGCGCTCAAGGAGATCTTTTCTTGATTGTTACCTCTGCGATGTTCTCTGTGCATAACTTGTAAAATATCTGTCATTAACAAACTTAGTCATGGGCAAACAAACAAATAAACAAATTAACAACTCGCCTCTCATAAGAACAACCATAATTGCTCAGCCCATCGTCAATGGTCGAATAATTCGTCGCATGACCCAACCCTACATGTGACTCTAAAATACTTAGGAATCAGAGGAGTTTATGGTGGACTTGGTGGGTTCTGTGGCTGAAAACTAGCCCAGACCATCAGCACTCCACCACTGTGCTGATATGTTGTATTTGGTTTGCTCCTTTGGCCTTTTGGGTAAATGTACAAACATTGTCTGAAACATTTTAATCCAGATTTGCTCTTTTCAAATAGAAACATGCTAATGGAGGCTTGTGAAATCTGAGATTTATTTTTCTTGTTTAAAACAAACATTTCTGTGTTTTGCCTCGGTAAAAACCACCATATATTATCACTTTTCATTAAATATTTTATCCTAGGTTTGGGCCTGAGAGAACAAGAAAAGTTTTTATGATCTTGACACCAAAACTGTTTTTCTACTCTTCCTGCACACACAACACCGCTGAACTGACCTGAGAGGCGATGTATTTCTCCAGCGGACTCTCTACTCGACCCATGCTCAGCATGCCAGTGTTGGGCTGCTGATCTACCTGTGAGTCCTCGCTGAGCAGCAACTTGCCTTTGAAGTTATGCACCACACACACCACCTTTAAAAACAGCACAATACGTTGATTATTGGCAAAACGTCTGGGTAAAATGCAATTCCATGATTTCCTTTGAACGCTATGGTTGTGGTGGGTAAAACTGTTGTACGAAGCTCCTCCGATAACAGCATGCACAATTAAAAGTTTGCTGAGCAGATGAACAGCCAAACAACAGTGTGTTTATTTTAAGTGTTTTTTAAATTAAGCAAAGAGGGAATGACAAAAACAGTCATAAACCAGAAAATGTCTAATTAATGTTTATCTCACCTCCTGTCTGCTGTGATGCTTTCAGATGTGGAACAATACTTGTCAGCCTACAACCCACACTTAACAGGTGCTACAGTCTTGTTACAATAAAAATACACCAGCATTGCATTATTTTTTGTGTTGTACTACCTGCACTGTCATGTGATTATAATGCTGATAAGCAACAAAACACAAGCTTATTCTGCATGTGATGTGATGGCTAACGTGCATAATAATGCATGTGGGGATTGTCTTTGTGTTTATTTTGAACATGCGTACATACACATTGTAATTCACACAAGTAACTTCTCCTGTTTGTTTTTTTTACACATGTTCAAAAGGGAGTAGGAAGAAGCATCAGCTTATTTAATCCCACCCCTTTCTCGACATCAAATGACTAATAGTTATTTAATGTTGTCTGGTAGGTTTTTGGCAAATTACTTTGCAACATATTCACACAAATGGCACATGGTTTATCAAGATCATGTCATAAATACAAACATTTTGTGTTTAGGCACACACTTTTGGACCTTCTTCCTTGTATTTGGTGAACATCATAAGTTGAAGCCTTTTTTTAAACAGCATCATGTTTGGACATTGCTTCAATTCATCACTCATTCTGTTCCACAGTTTCACACACGTACACACACACACACACACACTGAAAGTCTTTAATGTTGTTCGGACTCGAGCATGTTTGAATTTTAACTCCCCTCTCAACTGTTACCTCCCCTCCCTTTTATGAAACAGTTTTAATATGTTGTCTGGAAGTAGTTTATTGTTTACTTTATACATTAGCTGTGCTGTTTTAAACTGAACTATCTCTGGAAATTTTAAGATTTGTGATTGTAAAAATAATGAGTTTGTATGATCTCTGTAACCATTGTGAAGGATCCTTAGAGCTCTTTTTTGTAACACAGATAATGATAATAATGCACATTTATAGGTGTTTCCCCAAACCTCTGTACAGTAATTTAAATATGTGGAAATAAGTGAAGAGTACAGAATGTGGAGTGACTTTTGGTCCAGAATGTGTTTGACTTTATTTAATACAGAGATGCTTCTTGAGATTTTATTGCTTATGTGTTTAATGTGAGCTTTCCAGCTCATTCTATTGTCTATTATTACACCAAGAAATCTGATCTCCTTCACTATTTCAATTCTCATCCCATCAATTTGGATTTGTTCTTGTAAATTTAGGCTGCTGTTCCCAAACTACATGATTTTAGTTTTATTCAAGTCTAGTGATAATATTTTCCATTCAATCCATTCAAACCCTCCCTGGCGGTAAGGCGTTTCCTGTTTTCAGTGTTGCACTACGTGTAGCTGTTTGGTGTTTGTGGCTTGCTAAAACTGATTTAATTTCTCTGTACTAGGATATCTCTGAGTTATTGTAGCACATAAGCACGCTAAAACACACATTTTCTGTTGTTCCACCTAGCTTTTAGGGAACCATTTGAGTTCGCACGCAGTTTATTTGGTGTTGAACGAGTTGCTCGTCCAGTTAGCTTAGCCTTAGCATGGCTATGGCTACTTCTGCTTCTCCATCTCCTATCTCTTGCTCTCTGTGTCAGATGTTTAGGTACTCCACTGCCTCCTTCAGTGATAATGGTACGTGTAATAAATGTGGGATTTTTGTAGCTTTGGAGGTGAGGGTGTCGGAATTGGAGGCCCGGCTCTGCGCTGCTGAAAAGCCCGTAAACAGCCATAGCTACTTAGCTAGCGTGGGGCTAACTAGCTTAGAACCACCCCGTAGCAACCCTTCAGCAGAACCCGAGCAGCCGGGACCTCAGGCCGGCTGGGTGACGGTACGCAGGAAGCATAGAACTCAGCCCGTGGGCCACCACCAACCCGTCCACGTTTCTAACAGATTTTTCCAGCTCAGTGACGCACCCACTGACAAGCCGACTCTGATCATTGGCAGCTCCATAGTCAGAAACGTGGCATTAGAGACTCCAGCAACCATAGTTAAATGTTTACCTGGGGCCAGAGCGGGCGACATTAAATGTTACCTGAAACTGCTGGCTAAGGATAAGCGTAAATACAGTAAGATTGTTATTCACGCTGGCGGTAAAGACACCCGGTTACGCCAATCGGAGGTCACTAAAATTAATGTTGCTTCGGTGTGCAAGTTTGCCAAAACAATGTCGGACTCAGTAATTTTCTCTGGCTCCCTGCCTAATGGGACCAGTGACGACATGTTTAGCCGCATGCTGTCCTTCAAGCACTGGTTGTCTAGGTGGTGTCCTGAAAACAACGTGGGCTACATTGATAATTGGAAAACTTTTTGGGGAAAACCTGGTCTGATGCGGAGAGACGGCATCCATCCCTCTTTGGATGGAGCAGCTCTTCTTTCTAGGAACATGGCCAGTTATATTAGTCCTCCATGACAACCCAGGGTCCAGACCAGGAAGCAGAGTCGTAGTTTAACCCACCCCTCTGCAGCTTCTGTACTGTTACCCACCCACTACCCCATAGAGACAGTGTCCTGCCCACGGCCAAAACCACACAGATTGAATATCAGGCTTAATAAAGCAAATCATGGAAATCTCATAAATATTAGAACAAATTCAACTGAGCAGAAAATTTGAAAAATTAATGTGGGTTGTTGAACATTAGATCTATTTTTTTCTAAGACTTTGTTAGTTAATGACTTGATTTGTGATAATCAGATTTATTTGCTCTCTCTCAAAGAATAATCAGATTTATTTGCTCTCTCTCAAAGAATCCTGGCTGCAGCAAGAGGACTATGTTAGCTTAAACGAGCCGACTCCTTTTAATTATTTAAATCATCATATTGCTCGAAGTACAGGGCGAGGAGGAGGAGTAGCAACCATTATTCATCCGGACTTATTAATCAATCCCTTACCAATTAATAGCTACAGTTCGTTCGAACATCTTACTCTTAGTTTTCCTAATTCAGATTGCAAAACTGTAAAACCACTCTTGTTTGTAGTTTTATATCGTCCACCAGGCCCTTACTCTGAGTTTTTGAATCAGATCTCTGATTTTTTATCTCATTTGGTGCTAAATACTGATAAGGTCATTGTAGTGGGGGATTTTAACATTCATGTGGACATTGAAAATGAAAGCCTCAATGTGGCCTTTAGTAACATCCTAGACTCAATTGGTTTTACTCAAAGAATACATAGCTCCATCCACTCCTGCCTTCATATATTGGACCTTGTGCTGACTTATGGCATAGAGTGTGAGGAAATAACAATCTTTCCACGTAATCCAGTCCTCTCAGACCACTTTCTGATAACCTTTGAGTTTTTCATGACTGAGTTCTCGAGACATGAAAGTAAATTTCACTATAGTCGGTCTCTATCTGACAACGCTGTTACATCTTTTAAATCAAGTGTTCCCTCTTTACTGTCCTCTGCATCTCAGAGGAACGTAGCAGAGGGCAATATTTTCAGTTCTAGCCCCTCACAAATTGATGCCTTAGTTCATAATGTTACTTTCTCTTTAAGTGTGGCATTAGATGATGTTGCCCCTTTAAAAAAGAAGGCAATTAGGGACAGGAAGTCGGCTCCCTGGTTTAATTCTCACTTATGAGCTTTAAAACAAAACTCTAGAAAATTGGAGAGAACATGGCGCTCTACGCACCATGAGGAGGCCTACCTATCCTGGAAAAATAGTCTTGTGCTATATAAAAATAAGCTTTGACAAACTAGTACTGGTTATTTCTCAGCACTAAATGAGGAGAATAAGAATAATCCCAAATTTCTTTTCAGTATAGTTGCCAAACTTACACAGAATGGTAGCTCTGAACCATCTATTCCCTTAGCCCTCAGCAGTAATGACTTTATGGGATTTTTCCCAAGTAAAATTAATTCTATTAGAAACAAAATCTTTAGCATCCTCCCTAATGCGATTTCTTCTTCCTCAGTAAGTGGGGCAGCATCAGAGGTAACTGTAGAACCTCATCTGTGTTTGAACCGTTTTCAGAGCTTTCAGAGTTATCAAAAATATTAGCTTCATCTAAACCTTTGACTTGCATTTTAGATCCAATCCCAACCAAATTATTTAAAGATGCATTTCCTTTGGTTACTGCCCCCATTCTAGATATAATCAATCTATCCTTAGTAAATGGATATGTACCACAGGATTTTAAGGTTGCTGTAATCAAACCTTCACTTAAGAAGCCTTCTCTGGACCCAGATGAACCAATGAATTATAGACCAATATCTAACCTTCCATTTTTACCCAAAGTCCTGGAGAAAAAAGTGGCCATCCAAGTATGTGAGCATTTAAAAACTAATGATCTGTTTGAGGAATTTCAGTCTGGTTTTAGAGTATCACAGCACTTAAACTGCATTAGTGAGAGGTACAAATGATATTCTCATGGCCTCAGATAAGAATCTTGTGTCTGTTCTAGTCTTGTTAGCTCTCAGTGCTGCTTTTGACACAGTAGATCACAATGTTCTTGTAGAAAGGCTTGAACATGTTGTAGGGATCAAAGGAACAGTGCTAGGCTGGTTTAAATCCAACCTGCCTGACAGATTTCATTTTGTAAATGTACATGACAAATCTTCTTCATACTCCAGGGTTACTTGTGGAGTACCACAGGGTTCAGTGCTTGGACAAATTCTTTTTACTATATATATATATATATATGTATATATATATATATATATATATATATATATATATATATATATATATATATATATATATATATATATATATATATATATATATATATATATATGTATATATATGATCCCAATTGGTAAAATCATTAGACAGCATGGGATAAACTTTCACTGTTATGCTGACAATACTCATTTATATTTATCCATTAACCCTGATGAACCTAATCGGTTGGGTAGATTACAGGCTTGTCTTGAGGACATAAAACATTGGATGACTCTAAACTTTTTGCTTTTCAACCAAGACAAGACAGAAGTTCTTATCTTTGGACCAGAAATCCAGAAAAGGAAATTGCTTATTCAATCACCTGACCTGAATTGCATTAAATTAGTGTCCGAGAACAAAGTAAGGAACCTTGGTGTTATCTTTGACCAGGACATGTCATTCAAATCCCAGGTTAATCAGGTTTGTAGGATTTCCTTTTTCCACCTTCGGAATATTGCTAAGATTAGAAGCATCCTTTCCAGGAGTGATGCTGAAAAACTAGTCCATGCATTTATTGCATCAAGACTGGATTACTGTAATTCATTACTCTCAGGAAGTCCACAGAATGTAGTTAAAAGTCTTCAGCTTGTCCAAAATGCTGCAGCTAGAGTTCTGATGAGAATTAAAAAGAGAGATCATATCTCTCCTGTCTTAGCTTCCCTACATTGGCTACCTGTTAAATTCAGAATACATTTTAAGATCCTTCTTCTCACATATAAAGCTCTTAATAAACAAGCTCCATCATACATCAGTGATCTGATTGTTGCATACGTTCCTAACCGAGCACTTCGCTCACTGACTGCAGGTTTACTGGTGGTTCCCAGAGTATCTAAAATTAGGATGGGAGGCAGATCTTTTAGTTATCAGGCTCCTCTCCTGTGGAACCAGCTCCCAATCTTAGGCCGTGAGGCAGACACCTTGTCTACTTTTAAGAATAGGCTCAAAACATTTTGAAAAGAATAGGTTATCCAGTGTTATCTCTGTAGTTATGCTGCTATAGGCTTAGACTGCTGGAGGATACACTGACCACTTTTCACACTCTACTACTTTCTTCTACAATCTGCTCTTTAACTGTGTTATTTCCTACTACTTCAGCTATTAACTTTATTTTTTCTCTAAGTGTTTTTCTCCCCAGAGGAAGCTACAGTGATGTTCTGCTGAGCTGTGGTGGCCTCATGGAGGGGGCCATCGTCTAGCACACTGCTGCTAACCACTTAAACTTTCTCCCTCTCCTGATAATAACTTTTTGTTTCCTTGACGTTAGATGCGCTACTGCTAGGTTACCCATTTAACAATAGATTCACGAGGATAAATACAATAAAGTTTATCTCTCGCCAAATAGAATATTTACTAAGCAATCACGGTGTAACCATGGACACATTGCTTGGTGTGTGTGTGTGTGTGTGTGTGTGTGTGTGTGTGTGTGTGTGTGTGTGTGTGTGTGTGTGTGTGTGTGTGTGTGTGTATGTGTTTGCTCTGTCTTCTCGATCTCCAGTGAGTCGTGGTGGATGGCTGCTTATACTGAGTCAGGATCCTCTGGAGGTTTCTTCTTGTTAAAAGGGAGTTTTCCTCTCCACTGTTGCTATATGCTTTTCCTCTCCACTTTCGCTATATGCTTGCTTAGGATGAGGATTGCTGTAAAGTCACTGACACTAGTCACTGACTTGATGCAATTTGCTGGGTTCCTTATATAGGAAACATTTTTTCTGATTGGCTTAATGAACTGACCTGAATTGGAATGTGTATTATGTGAAGTGCCTTGAGGTGACTCTTGTCGTTATTTGGGGCTATATAAATAAAATTGAATTGAATAGAATAATTTATTTTTTGTAGTTCTCAGTTGAGAGTATGTAGGAGTTCCTTGAAATTATTCCCAGAACAGAAAAATATTTGTATCATCTGCAAATAAAATTAACTTTAATGATTGTGACACCTTGCAGATTTCATTAATATAAAGACTGAACAGTTTTGCACCAAGCACTGACCCTTGGGGAACACCGCAATGTCCACGCATGAGTTGATTCCATCCGACTTCACAAACTGCGTCCTGTCGGTCAAATAATTCCTGAGCCAGTCTAGTGCCACCCCCCTAATTCCATAGCGTTCCAGTTTATTTAGTAGGATGTTATGATTGATCGTGTCAAATGCTTTTTTTTACATCTATGAATACTACTGCACACTTTTTCTGATCTATAGCATTTGTAAAGTCCTTTAGTATTTCAATTAGTGCCAGTGATGTTGAACAATCCATATTGACTGTTGGTAAGTAGTTTATGTTTTTCTAAAAATTTATCTAGACGGTAAGTAAACAGTTTTTCTAGTATCTTGGCAAATTGAGGAAGTAAGGAAACAGGTCTGTAGTTTGTGAAGTGATGCTTATCCCCACTTTTATACAGTGGTAAAACTTTCGCTATTTTCATTAAGTTAGGAAATTTACCGTTCTGGAATGATAAGTTGCAGATGTAAGTTAGTGGTTTAGATATTCCTTCAATCACTCTTTTAACAGTGGTCATATGTTTATGTTTATGTTTATGTATTTAGCAGACGCTTTTGTCCAAAGCGACTTACAAGTGATAATCGGCATATTGCCCTTGAGGCTAACAACAACATTGAAATCAGTCATGGAGAGTATGGAACAAGAAGTGGACAGTAGAGAGGGGGATGGGTGCAAGCAAGGTGCTAGTTAAGAAGATGCTCTCTGAAGAGCAGGATCTTCAGGAGTTTCTTGAAAATTGAAAAGGAAGCCGCAGTTCTGGTAGTGCTTGGAAGATCATTCCACATTTGTGGAACGATGCATGAGAAAAGTCTGGATTGTCCTTAGCATGGTGGTGGCACTGCTAGCCGACGATCCTGTGATGACCGGAGCGGCCGGGCCAAGACGTAAGCCTTTGCAAAAGGATTCAGGTAGATGGGAGCCGTACCATCTCGGACTTTGTATGCTAGTGTTAGCAACTTGAATTTGATGCGTGCTGCTAGCGGTAGCCAGTGGAGCTCAATGAACAGAGGGGTGACGTGTGCTCTTTTTGGCTGATTGAAGACCAGATGTGCCGCCGCGTTCTGGACCATTTGAAGAGGTCTCACAGTACTGCCTGGAAGACCAGTTAGAAGGGCATTAGCAGGTTCTTCCGGCACTCGCAGAGTACAGACGCTTCTGCTTTTGCTCCCTTATCTTTTTTTCCCAAGGCTCTTTGTCCTGTCTGCCCACAGAGCGCTTCTCTGCATTCCTTCTGAAAAACCCTATTTTTTAGAATGGATTTAATTAATTGGTCATTCAACGTGATTGACCAAATTTTTCTACGATGACAACGGAGGAGGGGGCTCCCACTTGCCCGCAAGGGACACACGCAGCGGGATATATGCTCGATTCCTGGAGGGAGTGGAAGATCGTATGCCTCTCTCAGTTGTCCATTGAGGATGTCGAAGATGTGTGGATATTTGGCCTGATGATCACTGGATTTCTTCTGATTGGAGTGGGAGGATATCTGGTTTTCTGCAAATTTGGGTAGACGGGAGCAATTGGAGGGCAACCCGCACCCACGGAAAGCACCCTCCATGTGGAGACCTCACAGACTGGGACGTTACTCAAGGTGAATTATAAGCTGGACAATGTTCTAGCTGCGATACTGGTATTAGTGCGCAAAATGGATGTCATCTCGGGGAGGGTCACTGGACGGTGTGGAGATGTATAAAACCTGAATTGGCTTCACTGGAGGGCTTGAATGATCAGTTACAGACTTCAAGGCAGAGAGGAAAATTATCTCTGCCTGACCCAAACAAAGTCTTGTTATCCAAATCTGACGCCATGGCTGCCTTGTGAATGCCAACAACAAACCCCCCACGAAGGAATGCAGACAGATGCTGTGACAACCCGACCTACCGCCCCGTCTTCGGATTGGTGGACTTCAGCCTGGCGATGTCATCAACCTGCAGGTGTCAATGTGCTCTGCACTCCTCCCAAGATCTCCCTCCCACCTGTGGCTACAGTGGCTGAGCGCCATAGGGCTGCTCTCGCAACTCTGGTATGCCTTTTTTTCCCCTCCCCCTATTTATCCTCATGTGATACCCTTTTCTTCTAATTAACGGTAGCACAACTCTTGTTGCGAATGACCACAGTACCAATTCTTCTGTACTGAAACAATTGCCCCTCGGGGATGATTAAAGTTTTTTTGAATTTGAATTGCAGTAATCGAGGCGGGAGATGACAGTAGATTGCAACAGGAGCTGGGTGGCATGTTGTGTTAGGTATGATCTGATCTTTCGTATGTTATACAGCGCAAAGCGGCATGAACGGGCAACAGAGGCAACATGATCTTTAAAGGTCAGGTGCTCATCAATCACAACACCCAGATTTCGAACTGCCTTTGAAGGAGCCAGAGGTAGGAAGTCATTTTGGATTGAGATATTGTGCTGTATGGATGGTTTTGCTGGAATGACAAGTAGTTCAGTTTTAGAGAAGTTGAGTTGGAGATGGTGGGATTTCATCCATTTTGATATGTCAGAGAGACAGTTTGATATTTGTGCAGAGACAGTGTGGTCGTCCGGTGGAAATGACAAATAGAGCTGGGTGTCGTCTGCATAGCTGTGGTAGGAGAAGCCATGTGATCGAATGATCTCACCCAGTGAGGTGGTGTATATGGCAAAGAGAAGAGGTCCTAGTACAGAGCCCTGGGGGACTCCTGTGGCAAGATGGTGCACGGTAGAGGATTGCCCAAGCCAAGATACACTGAATGATCGTCCTGTGAGGTACGATTCAAACCAGGCATGTGCTTTCTCTGTGATGCCCATGGTAGAGAGTGTGGACAAAAGGAAGCTATGGTTGACAGTGTCAAATGCTGCCGATAAGTCGAGCAGGATAAGCACTGAGGATTTGGCAGTCACTCTAGCTTCTTTTAAGGATTCAGTCACTGCTAACAGAGCAGTTTCAGTGGAGTGGCCCTTTTTGAACCCAGATTGGTAAGGGTCAAGCAGACAGTTTTGTGAGAGGTATTCTGTGATCTGCTTGAAAGCCACCCTTTCAATGATTTTGGACAGAAAAGGGAGGAGAGAGATAGGTCGGTAGTTCTCCACATGATTTGGAGGAAGAGATGTTCTTTTTTTTAGCAGAGATTTAACCTGAGCATGCTTGAGAGAGGTGGGAAATGTACCGGATGTCAGTGATGCATTGATCACATGTATGACTGCTGCGGCTACTGTAGGAGCAATAGCTTGGAGCAGCTTAGTCGTAATGGGATCAAGTGGGCATGTAGTAAGGCGTCTGCACGTGAGAAGCTTGGACACACAGTTCTCAGTGACAGGTGAAAAAGAGGAAAATGAAGCAGTAGGGCTTGAGATGGTTGGGCTCATATCTAAATCATGACAGTCTGTGGATGTTTTATGTCTACATTTATTAATAATATCAATGACTTCCTGTTCTTCTACTGCTGTGATGAACATGGACGTAAAGTTCTTCTCTATCAGATTATTGGTCCAATTTTCAGAGGTTTGTGGTTCTAGAATGGTCGCTGCTAGTTTTTGGTCTGATGTTTATAAAGAATTTATTGAAGCTATTGGCCACATCCTTAGTGTTGTCCTGTACGATATCATTTTCAATAAAGTATTGCGGATAGTTTTGTCTAGCATTATTTTTAATGATGCCATTTAATATTTTCCACGTTCCTCTTATATTGTTCCTATTATCATACACTTGCGTGCTAAAGTATTTTTTTTACACTGCCTTAGAATGTTTGTCAATTTATTTTTATATTTTTTATATTTATTTTCTGATACTTTTGTTCTTTGTTTTATAAATTCCCTGTACAGGGTATTTTTCTTTTTACATGAATTTATTAAACCCGTTGTCATCCATGGCTGACCTGCTTGTTTTTGTTTTGTACTAAACTGAATTACTGGACAATTTTTGTCATACAGGGACCTGAATGTTTGTAAAAATGACTCATATGCCTTGTCAATGTCCCTTTCTTTGTATACCTTTTCCCAGCTCTGAAGCAGTAGATCATTTTTAATGCATTTATGTTTTCCTGTTTTCTGATGGTTAACGGAATGATTTCTCTTATAATTTCTGTCATAAATAATAAAAACTTGTATCATTAATCAGCAGTCCACTAGTAGTGTTGCTTTCCAAATCGTTAGTAAAAATTATGTCTATTAAAGTGGCACTATGGGATGTAATTCTGCTTGGTCTGGTGATTCTCGGATATAAAACTAAGCTGCACATTATATGGGTACATTTATCTGTCAGTTTATGTTTACTAGGATTGAACAGGTCAATGTTAAAATCGCCACAAATGAAAAGAACTTTCTGATTGGTTCCTGAAAATGTTCCTTCAATCCAATTGAATTGCTGAATGTCAGATTCTGGTGCTCTGTAGATACAACTGATTAAAATGTTTTTCTGGTTTTCTTTACAAATTTCTATTGTTAGACATTCCAATAAGTTGTCAGTTGCAGTTGTCATATTGGTCCACATATACAGCAACTCCCCCTCCAGTCTTATTCTTTCTGTTAACAAATTTAACAGATTCATGGGATTCGTGCAGTCCTTTCATGGGTGTCTACTGGGAAATACTTCACACATGATAGAAAGTACCCTCTTGACCACCTCTGTCTTTACCTGATTCTAGTGCTGCAGACTGGATCAAATACAACACTTAATATTCTAAAGTAGCGATACATATAGATTTACTGTTTATCTATATTTCAAATGTGGCGTAGATTTAACTTGTTTATGATCTTATATTAATTAATTGGGGCACCACCCAGTTTTGTCTGTGTGAACTGGGACACTGGACTTAATATTTATATCTTGTCAAAGTTTACACCACATTTTAATCTGAAGCTGAGTTCTTGTCAGAATATGCTGGCTATTCTGACAATCGCTAGGCAATAATCAGGCATGATTTAAGTTTTGTGAATTTATTACAAACATCAGTTGTGACACTTGACAAAGAGAACCAAACACAGCTTATTGTTTCATGCATGAGAATAAGTAAGTGGATAAACACAGGGCTTTATGGCAGTACTATGACATAAATAGTCCGTAATAAAAGTGGAACTTTGGTGACACATAGGAATACAGTAATTATTAGGAATAACTTCTGTAAGGAGAACAAGTGAGCGTGTGTGTGTGTGTGTGTGTGTGTGTGTGTGTGTGTGGTTGTGTGAATAAGGGTTTGTGTACAGCAGAGAAATAAGATAAATCTTGAGAGATAAACGAGAATTTGGATCAAAAATAACAAGCCATAAAAGTTTAAGTCTGAATTCACCAATCGGGCTTAGCAGGAAAAGTCAGCCAGATGAAAATGATTCACAGAGCTTTTCTCCGTCGCCAAAGAGGTCTCCTAAGGGCTGGAATTCAGCCAGTCCATAAGCTTGAAAGCAGCCTTCAGGGGCGTAGGACTTTTTGGCACCTCAGCTTAGGTCAACGGTGTCTGGACTTTCGGTTCCTTCACTTAAGCGGCCTCGAAACGTGGAATTCAGATCGCTGGCCCAAATGATTCCAAACGGCGCCGAATCATCAAACTGTTCCAAATTGTTCTTACTCTTAATATGAAAACTTGACGAAAACTCAGACTTCCGGTTTCACGTAGGAAGTCAAAACAAAACAACGGCATTGCTTCTAAGTTTTTACCATAACTTTTGAGAGCTAATTACTTTAAAGCGCTGGGTTCTGCTAGGCCAGATGGAAAACAGCCCGCAGGGCATGAGCTTAAGGCGTCCTTTGTTCTTAAACTGCCGCCACAAGGTTCGGATGGGTGCTTATATAACCTTTTGGGCATGCCCTCCTGTATCTTACTCAAAAACCACTGGAGGGCAGTGTGGCTCTTCAAAATAAACTCTACCTTCTCCAAGATGGAAAATCCATTATCACATTTTAACACAGTTATTCATATAAAGCCTCAAAAAGTATCACTTTAGAATCAAAGTATTACTTTAAAGGGAAAGAATAAAATTCATGTCTTAAAACTGAACAGTTTTACCACTAGCATGAATTTTAACTGGAGAAACACCAAATGACAGAGGTTTAACATAAAAGAAAACACAAAACAAATTGTTTAGGTCTGTGTCTGATAAGATTTTAACTTAGAGCACCTTGATTTCAATTTTAAGGGTGAACAACCTAAACACTTTCTTTGATTATAGTTAAACAGAAAAATGCCAGGGTTTTGATAAAACGAGATCCTGGAATCTTCCAGAATGACCCTTGAGAAGTTTTAGAGCACCTGGCCTGGGGGGGATGAAGAGTCAGTTATTGGCAGGTTGAGGTAAGACAGACCAAATCCTGATAATGTCCGGCTTAACAAGTCACTTGGTAAAATTTACGTTCCTGGGAGAAAAATGTAGGAGAAAACCAGAATGCCCAACTGCGGGCCAGTTTCTAATTCCCCTCTTTATTTTCTTCTGCTAAATGTGAAAGAACCTTTTGTGTGAAAACGTTATTGTTCTTTTCCATGTAAATCCATACAAAGTTAACCTGAGGATATAAAATGTGGATTTCCGCTACACTAAATATAAACAACAATTGCATTGTTATTCATTCATTTTTGGGGTAGAATTTGGTCAGAGGGTGTGTCTCACCAGAAAGGTGGCAATAGCCATTCCAATGATAAAGCCGGCGATGACGTCAGACCAGTGGTTTCGATATTCAGCCACACGATTCAGACCAGTGAGGAAGGCCAGGCACATGAAGCCCAGAGACAAGACTGGTTTGACCAGATGAGTGCCCCTTGCCTGAAATGTGCATGTCACGTACATCTACAGGGAAACAGAGAGCTCTGGATTAGAACATTCACAGGTTTTATCTGTTCACAAAATATGGGTAGCTGTGGTTCAGGGGTTAGGAGTTCAACCTATTACTAGGGGGTTGCCGGTTCAAACCCAGGAACTATCTGGGTCATTTGTTGTGTGTGTGGGCAAAACACTTCACCCTGCTGCCTTCTGATAGTAGTCAGAAGGACTGGTGGTACCTAAATTTTCTGATTTCCTTGTATGAAATGAATATTTGGCTTGATGTCAACATCTGCTACAAATTTTTTTGTCAATGGCCCACATAGAAATACCCTTACTGATAAAATGCTCATGTGTCAAATACTTGTTTTCCCTGCTGTATACATACATACATACATACATACATACATACATACATACATACATACATACATACATACATACATACATACATACACTGGCCACTTTATTGGGTGCACCTTGCTAGTACTGGGTTGGACCCTCTTTTGCCTTCAGAGCTGTCTTAATCATAGACTCAAGAAGGTACTGGAAACATTCCTCAGAGAGTCTGGTCCATGTTGACATGATAGCATCATGCAGTTGCTGCAGATTTGTCGGCTGCACATCCATGATGTGAATCTCCTGTTCCATCACATCCCAAAGGTGCTCTATTGGACTGAGATCTGGTGATTGTGGAGGCCATTTGAGTACATTGAACTCATTGTCAAGAAACCATTCTGAGATGATCTGAGCTTTTTAACATGGTGAATTATCCTGCTGGAAGTATGCATCAGAATATGGGTACACTGTGGTCATAAAGGCATGGACAAGGTCAGCAACAATACTCAGGTAGTCTGTGGCGTTGCAGCGATGGTCAGTTAGTACTAAGGGGCTCAAAGTGTGCCAAGAAAATGTCCCCCTTACCATCACACAACCACCAGGCTGGACCGTTGATACAAGGCAGGATGGACCCATGATTTCATGTTGTTGAAGCCAAATTCTGACCCTACCATTTGATTGTTACAGCAGAAATCGACACTCATCAGACCAGGCAACATTTTTCCAATCTTCTACTTTTCTATCTTGGTGAGCCTGTAAGAATTGTAGCCTCAGTTTCCTGTTCTTAGCTGACAGGAGTGGCACCTGGTGTGGTCTTCTGCTGCTGTAGCCCATCTGCCTCAAGGTTTCACGTTCAGAGATGCTCTTCTGCATACCTTGGTTGTAACGAAAGATTTTTTTGAGTTACGGTTTTCTTTCTATCAGCTCAAACCAGTCTGGCCATTCTCCTCTGACCTCTGGCATCAACAAGACATTTCCACCCCTAAAACCGCCACTCACTGGATATGTTCCCTTTTTCGGACATTCTCTGTATCCCAGAAGATCAGCAGTTTTCGCAATATTCAGACCAGCCCGTCTGGCACCAACAACCATGCCACGTTCACAGTAACTTAAATCTTCTTTCTTCCCCATTCTCAAGCTCGGTTTGAACTGCAGCGGGTCGTCTTGACTGACAACATGTGATTGGATCATTATTAATTTGCGTTAGTGAGCAGTTGAACAGGTGTACCCATTAAAGTGGCCAGTGAGTCTATAGATATTTAGCTAACGGTGGGATCAGATGTCCTGAAAACCAAACAGCTGAAGTTGTAAGACTTCATTTGTCCACTCAAAACTTCCTGTTGGATTACAACAGCAGTGAGGCGTGCTTCAGCTCTTTTACTGATCAGAGACGAAGTAACAGCCATGTTTCTGTTCACATGCAGCTTGTTATTAAATTAAATCAGACCAGATGCACATTTAGGAAACACAGCAGCAAAAAAACAAAAAAATAACTGGAAGCAATACAACCAAAGACCAATCAGAAAAAAAATACATTAAAATTATTAATAAAACTAGCAAACTGGGGTTTCCGGTGGCGCTCAGGACACGATGGCAGCATAAAACGTGAGCTCCAAACTGACTAATCAAAAATCCCCCATTTTTTAAACTAGGAGATTTTGTTTAATACTCTTGACGTGCAACTATGCCGGGGGGAGAAGGGGGGCCTCCAGAAAGACGTTGAGGAGCATGAAGAAGGGCGAAAACCCGCTTGACTTCGAGAATGCGGGCAACGAGGAGGCTAAGCTAGCTGAGACTCCCTCGCTAACCTCTATCCGAGAGGCCATCAACGACACTATGGCCAAGTGTATGACCGAATGGCAAGAGAAACTGTCTCAACAGCTGCAGTACTTTCAACACAATTTCTCAGAGGATGTGAAAAAGCAGCTTGGGGAGATACGGAATGAGCTTCGGCAGATGGTCGAGGATACGGCTGGGAAGATGTAGGCTACATCGCAGAGACTAGATGAAGCCGAGCATAGCATAGACGCGGTGGAGACACTTGGCGTGGACATAAAAGAATGCTTTGCACACATGAAGAAAACTCAGGAGGATTTAAAGGCTAAGGTGGCTCAACTCGAAGGCCATTCAAGTCGAAATAACATCCGCATATACTCCCTGAAGGAGGGTGTCGAGGGAACCTCCATGGTACACTTTGTGGAAAACTTGTTTAAAAATGAGCTGTCGGAGAGTGCGGGTGTCACAAAACTGGAGATAGAGCGTGCGCACAGAGCCCTGGTCCCCAGACCACAAAACGGTGCACCCCCGCGGTCAGTCATTGTGAAATTCTCAAAATATACCACAAAGGAGAAGATTATCAGTGCCACCTGGAAGAAGAAGATATGTGTCGATGGGGAGAGGGTTTTTTTCGACCATGATTATGCCACAGACGTGATGGACAAGAGGAGAGAATACTTGCCTATGAAAAAGATGTTAAAACAACGAGGGATTCGTTTCCACATGACTATGACCAGGCTGCGTGTGTTTCTAGACTTTGGGACAGTCACCCATAACAATGCAGACCAAGCTGCGGGGGACTTGCGTACAAAGGACTTCCACGTACAACTGACGCCCACGCGGAGAGGACCAGAGGAACTGACTTTCCCCTGGGAGTGAGATAAGGCGCAGAGAGAGACGCGTGTATGGTGTGGCCATATTGATTCCTATCTCTGTTCACTTTGAATTCCAGTCAGAATCGAAAGATTATGATGGCAGGTATGTCATGGTCAATGGCAGGATAGATGGAAAGGAGGTTACCTTACTGAACGTCTATGCACCACCAGGTAGTAAAACGAATTTTTTCAAGAAAATCCTAGAGTTGATGACATCACGAGCCTTAGGAATTGTGATTTGCACAGGGGATTTCAATGTGATTTTTTCAAAATTAGATACTACTAATAACAAGAGAAAGCTTACAAATATTGTAACATGGTTCAAAAGGAGAATCGAAGATTTAGGTATATTAGATATCTGGAGGGACTTTCACAAATATGGTAAACAATACACATTCTATTCACATAGACATAATGTTCACTCTAGAACAGATCACTTACTTATGTACAAAAGTGAAAGACACAGAATACAGAATATGAAATCACTCAAGAGACCTATCAGGCCACTCCACAGTGTATCTAAAATTGCACCTGGATAGAGCCACAAATCAACATCATGGAGACTGAATGTTGGCCTACTGAATGACTCGACTTAAAGAGAGAATGAAACAGCACTTACAAACATATTTAGAAAATAATGAAGGTACTGTAAACCCTGCTATACCGTGGGATGCTTCTAAAGCAGTCTTGCAAGGCTTCATAATATCAGAAACTGCTACCGCTAAAAAAGAGAAAATGAGGAAATTAACCAATGCGCAGGAACAACTTATGTAACTGGAAAAGCAGCATAGTGAAACAAAAAGTCAACAACTACTGATAAAAATGAGAACATTCCGGCAAGAAATCGATAAATTTTACAGTGAGGAATTAGAAAAGAAACTTACATTTACGAAGCAAAGATATTATGAAGCGGGAGCCAAAGCCTCTAAAACACTTGCCTGGAGACTGCGCAAACAGCAATCAGATGCCAGTATTTACAAAATCAGAGACCCTATAACTAAACAATTAGAATATGACCCAGACAGAATATGGAAAGCCTTTTAAACTTTTTATCAGAACTTATACGACCAGCCATATGTTGTTGATAGTTGTACAATGGACAACTTTTAGAGTCAATTAGACCTACCCTCTCTCGGCAAGATACATAATGAAACATTAACCAAACCTATAACTGAGGAAGAAATAGACAAGGTAATTTCCTCTCTAAAGCCTTCAAAGAGCGCGGGTCCCGATGGGTTTCCTGGACAATGGTATAAATCAATGAGAGAACAACTCATTCCAATGTTAGTAAGAAGTTTTAACTATACTCTCAAGGTGGGTTTCCTGCCCCCATCTTGGAGGGAGGCCATAATCTCAATGATTCCAAAAGATGGCAAGGATTTGACCCAGTGCGGATCCTATAGACCTGTCAGCATTTTAAATCAAGATTAGAAGATTTTCACAACTACACTAGCAAAAAGATTGGAAGAGAGCATGGAATTCTTGATCGAAGAGGACCAGACCGGGTTTATTTCAGGAAGGCAGACACAGGATAATATAAGGAGGACCCTTCACATCATAGAACACATACAAAAGCAAAAATCACAGGCTATCTTACTTACACTAGTATGGACGCAGAGAAAGCTTTTGACTCCGTTGGTTGGAATTTTCTCTATAAAGTTATGGAAAGGTTGGGCTATCATCAGGATTTTATTAACACTATTAAAACTTTGTACACAAATCCTATAGCAAGAATCAAAGTAAATGGAAGTTTATCTAAACCCATACATTTAAGACGAGGATGTCGCCAGGGCTGCCTGGTTAGTCCGAGCCTGTTTAACCTTTTTATTGAACCGCTGGCACAATTGGTACGACAAGACTCAATTTTGCAAGGCATAAATATGAACAGCGCAGAATATAGAATATGCCTCCATGCAGATGCAAGGTTGTGATGAAATTGCATCTCCCGACTCTCTCCAAAAGTTCATCGATGCGAGGCATTGGATAGGGATCAAATTTAGAGACAGCATTAAGATACCTGAAATCAATGCAAAATCTCAAAGTGCCATCTTTCTTGGGCACTGTCACCACTGGACTGCACCATTCACTCACTGAAGGCTTGATAATGCCCAGCTGCAACATGAACTCAATTTCCTTCTTGAGTTGTGGGACAAGACGCTTTGGGGTCCTATAGAACTTCCTACGGGGCGCTGCATCATCTCTGAGGTGAACCTTGTGTTGAATCAGATTGGTGAAGCCAGGCTTTTCCTGAAACAACTCTGGATCCAGTAGAGGCTTTAAACCCTCTTGCTGAGCTGGCTGGAGATGAGAGAGAAGTGAAGCTGGTTCCGAAGCACTGGCAGGGAAGAATAGCTCACCTTCCTCGTCATCCTCCACCACACGCACAAAGAGTTGAGGCAACACTGTCTCCGTGGGCTTCTCCTGTTCCAATGGCTCCGGTTGAGATGGCTGTGAAGCAGATGACATGGCAGACTGGGGCTGTGCACTGTGGTACTGCTTCAGAAAATTCACATGGAAGGTTTGATGTTTTTTCTTCCTTTCAGGCAAAAACAGTTCATAATTAAGCTTCCCAATACATCTTGTGATCTTATATGGCCCCTGCCATTTAGCAAGAAGCTTACTGTCAGTGGTGGGAAGCAGTAACAACACTTGCTGTCCAGGATGAAAACTCCTCTCTGGCATTTTTGTCATACCAGGCCTTCTGCTTGGTTTGAGCTATTGTCATGTTTTGTTGCGCCAGCACAGCCATTTGTTCCAGTTTCTCCCTCATTTTTATCACATAGGAGACTACATTCTCTCCAGATGGGCTTGGGCTCTCCCATTGCTCCTTTAGAAGATCTAGAGGCCCCCTCACCTGTCGTTCATATAACAGTTCGAATGGGGAGAATCCAGTTGAGGCTTGTGGAACTTCACGATATGCAAAGAGCATATAGGGCAGCCATTTGTCCCAATCTGCACCAGTCTCTGAAACAAACTTGCGTAGCATATTTTTCAGCGTTTGGTTAAAACGTTCAACCAGTCCGTCTGACTGGGGGTGGTATGGGGTGGTTTTTATACCCTTTATACCTAACAGCTGATAAATCTGCTTTAACAGTTTTGACAGAAAGTTAGTCCCACAGTCTGTAAAAACTTCATTAGGAATGCCTACATGTGAAAACAGTTGCAGTAAGCAATTAGCTACTTGTTTAGCCTTCACAGATCTTAACGGAAAAGCTTCAGGGTATCTTGTAGCATAATCACAAATCACTAGAATGTAACGGTTGCCAGAGGAACTCTTCTCTAATGGACCTACCACATCCATTCCTATTCTGTGAAAAGGTGTTTCTATAATTGATAAAGGCTGTAGATGAGCTCGGTTAACACCTCTGTTAGATGTCAACTGACATGTGTGGCATGAAGAACAGAACTGTTGAACCTGAGTGTACATGCCTGGTCACACAAACCGACTTGCTATTCTGTGGAGGGATTTCTGAAATCCAAGATGCCCAGCCCAAGGGACAGAATGACCAATTTCCATCACTTTTTGCCTCAGCTGCTGTGGTAAAGCAATGGCTTCCGTTTTACCTTTAATCTGATAAAGGACACCTTTCCTCACAGCATAGGTTGTCTATTCCATAATGTCTACTTTGCCACGTTTCTGTCCCTCCCCCTCTGTTACTTTATCAAACCATGGTTTTAATGTTGGGTCTGATCTCTGATGTGCAGATATATCAGAGGGAATGTCAAAGTCAAGTGAAGAGCAGGGCTTACTCCTTTCTTCCACGGCTGGTTTGGGTGACACTAAAAACTTTTCCTTTCTCCTTTGAGCTCTAGATTTTGCTGGCTTTACTGAACCTGCTTCCAATTCAACATCATAAAATGGCAAGTCCTGAAGTGGGTTTTGTGCTTTCTGTGCTCTAGTAGTAACCAGACTACACAGGGGAGCAGGAGGTTCCAGATTAGCCATGGGGACTACTTTTTGTAACCCTGCAGCTTCCTGACCATCTGCAAAAGTCAGATCATCAGAATCTACACTGGACACTAAGTCAGGCAGAGTGGGAACATCTAGACCCAAAATGACAGCATAAGGCAGCCTTGGAGCTAATGCCACCGGTAATAAAAATGTTTGACCTCCTATAGTCAAATAAACCTCTGCTACCGGATACTCCATCTAATCACCATGAATGCAACTTATGTTTGTTCTAGCATCACCCCACAACTCTCTTGGCACCAAACTGGAAAGGACCACAGACTTAAAGCTTCCTGAGTCTAATAAAACTACTTCATGCTGACCATTTACTAGCACAGGTACTGTTCGGGCAGGTTCATGAACAAGGGATGGAGAAGTTGGTCTTGGGACTGAACACAAAAGGGAGGGTTTACTCTGTGTAGTGGCAGGACATGTATACTGTGTATGACCTATCCGATTACATTGAAAACACCTCACATCTTGCTTTGACGATGAAAATACACATTTAGCAGGATTTTGTTTAGCTACAGGAAATGATCTGTTACTTGAATAATTCCTAGCCTGAGCTGCACCACCACCCCTTTCACCCCCATCAGACTTAACTTCTCTGCAGGAAGAAGTTGTCACGCCCAAAGTTGGTTCTTCTGGCACCCGTCCTCGCTGATAGAAAGACCTCAGCCAAACTTGCCGCTTTTTCTGCAGAATCTGGGGCTCGTTCTTGGATCCACACTTCCAAGTCAGGATTCACCATCCTCAGAAACTGCTCCATGATCATCAGTTCTGAAACATCCTTCACTGTGGACTGCTCTGGTTTGACCCACTTGTAAAACAAGTCTTTGAGTCGAACATATAATTCTTTTGGTGTCTCACCCTGATGAATGTCCAGGGATCGAAACCTCCTCCTGTAGGTGTCGGCGGTTATTTCATATTTGGTGAGAATGGCATCTTTAACNCTTGTCGTATCTGTGAGTATCAGCAATGTCCATCAGAACGTACGCACTCCGTGCTTTCCCAGTAAGTAGAGAAACCAGTCGGACAGCCCACTCCTCTCGAGGCCAGTGGCAGACCTGAGCAGTCCTTTCAAAAGTTGTTAGAAAGTGCTCAATGTCATCATCAGAGGTTAGCGGAAGCAGCTTCGGCTCCCTCTGGGTTGCTGGTGGCTGGAACATCACCTGGCTTGGTCCTTCGTCAGGGTGGTCTCCTTCCTCATCATAGCCATGAAGGTTCTCCATGTTGTCACCATCATGCTGCTGTTCCTCTCTCCAATTCCTCACTTGGGTCTGGAGTTGCTGAAACTGATATTGCATACTCTTCCATCTTTGGTCCTGGCGTGCTGATTCTTTCTCCATCTCCCGGTCCCATCTCCTGGTCTCCATTACAGTTAGATCCATGAAACCAAGAATTAAAGAGACTCTAAAAGTAGAAAGGGGTTCGACCAGTTTCTAGTGAGGTGGACCTAATAAAGTGGACAGGATTGCAGAATTACACTGATTCTCATCAGAAGTAGAAAAAAAGAAGAAAAATCATTTTGTGTAACAGAAACTCAGTCAGATGTTTGGCCCTTTATTTACTACAATACAATCTGTAAAAACTTCCTCTACTTTGCTGATCCTAACCTTGTAACCATAGCAACAAGAACCAAACTACTGGGTTAGATTAAAAATGTGATCTTTATGACTTGTTCCTAGAGAAAGTCAGCTGCTGTTCTCGCTTATAAAAGCCCAATAGGCTTCCAGTGGTTCTGGTTCTGTCAGGAGTCAGGAACACATGCTAATCATGGGCTGTTACTACAGCAGCCATGTTCTGGAGAACAGCAATATAAAAATACAGATTCACTGATAAAAGAAAACTATAAATAGACACACAGCATATTTCTGCACCATGAGCTAAGGGAGGAAGAGCAGGATTTACTGAAAAATAACAAGTGAAGGAATTAATTAATTGGAAAGAAAATGAGCTACATTTGATCTGGCTTTGGAGGAGATTTTACACTCAAGTGAAGAACACATTTAGGTCCTCGGAGGCATTCTGCAGCCTCAACATGAGATCAGAGCCAACAACAAAGACTCGGCCCCTCCTCCACCTCCTTTCTGCGCATCCATTTTACTCCACTGGCTCTGAATCAAGGCCGGATCTGTTATTAATGAGACACATTTGTTGTTTCAGAATCAGCGCAGTGTGTATTCACTCGAATAAAGTGTGACTGCTTGGGTTTCTGATTACTGCACCTCCGTTCTGTGGGTAAGCTTTTACCTCAGAGTTTAGGACCACCACTAGTATTTGCTGAATATGTAGAAACCTTCTCCAGGAGCAGATACTATAAAGACCTCTGAAGTCAGGAAATCTTTGTGATACATATGAAAGAGTTCAGACAGAAGTGTGTAAAACACAGATGCAACAAAACATACATGTTACTCTCCGAGTCCCAGTGACTGCTAACCCTGACCAGCAGAAGCAGAATCAAAATGCAGTCCTTCAGCCATATTTAAAATGTTTTCTGGTCATCAGAAACAAGCAACATCAGCAGCTCAGAGCTTGTTTGACCCATAAAACCAAACACTGATTGGAAAATGACCACAAGGAGTGATCTTTGTCTCCTCAGAGCTTCAGGGATCTGACTCTGTGTGTGTGTGTGTGTGTGTGTGTGTGTGTGTGTGTGTGTGTGTGTGTGTGTGTGTGTGTGTGTGTGTGTGTGTGTATGTATGTGTGTGTGTGTGTGAACTGTATGCACATTCAATAGCCACACTAAATGACCTAGATAACAGAAGCAACCTGCTCCCCCATCACGCCCAGAGTCATTTATGGCTCATACAGGAAAACCTCAAACCAGGAGGAACCAAGACCTGATGTGACAGTGGGACTTTAAATGGTAGATGACCTGTATTTGTATAGTGCTGTCAAGGGTTCTAGAACCCCCTAAAGCCCTTTACAACAGAAACAGCCATTCACACACACACACACACACACACACACACACACACACACACACACACACACACACACACACACACACACACACACACACACACACACACGCACGCACACACACACGCACGCACACACATTCACATGCTGTTGTCAGCTGCAACATAGCCACAGCGACCCTGGGGGTCACTGACAGAAGCGAGGCTGCCGAGCACAGGCGCCATCCGTACCTCTAACCACCACCAGCTGTCAAGGTGGGTTGAGTGTCTTGCTCAAGAACATAACGACAGCATCAGACTGGGCGGGACTCGATCCCACAACCCTGCAGTTATGAGACAGGCACTTAAATCCTCGACCACCTGCCACAAGTCTTTAAACACAGAATAAAAGCAGCTGCTTAAAAAAATTCCAATTATTGATTTCCTCAAGTCAACAGAAGACCTGAAAGTCCATGAAGGGTGACCATTTAGATGTTAAGGGTTAGACCCCAAACTTTAACTCGTGATTTGGGTAAGTATCATGATGGTTGAGAGGAGGTTCCATGTTGTACAGGCGCATGTGATTGGCTCTTTCTGACTGTCCAGCTTTGGGTCATCCACTCTGAGGGGCATCTTTCAATAAGTCACTGGTTCATCTGTGCTGCCAGGTGTTTATGCAGATCTGTCACCTTCTGGAGTCAGGAGGTGTGGATAATGTCAGGGTCTGGTGTAATCCAAGTTTTTATACATGGGACTCGTTCTTGGATGTCTGCCACTAACTCTACATGTTTTGTTCTGGGTGTGTGATGGGCTCTTTCTGCAAGATGCCTCTCCGTTATTGTTCTGTCTCAGTTCTTTGTGGGTTTGTTCTCATGTTCTAGCCCTGCCATTGAGAGTACACCTTAGATGCTGGAGAACAAGCTGTTAACTGCCTCAGCTCCTCTAGTTGATCTCTTCAAGTGAGTAGTCCCAGCTGTTAGATGACTGAAACCAGCAAGCACTCACTCACCCAGACTCACGATGGGGAAGGCTGTTGTTCGCCTAGCATCCAGGAAACAGCAGAGACCATCTCGGCTAGCAGAAACTAACCATTAGCATTAGCAAATGCACTACATAGCAGAACTCCTCCACTGTGTTATTTGTAGGTGAAACATCAATGCTGCAAAGCAAATGGAGTCAGTGGTAGAATTGTGTTGCTGTTAGCCAATCAGAGGCAAGGTGACCAAATATCAGACTCGTAAGTCCTGCCATGTGAAGCTACGGTACTTTGTCCTCCAGCTGAATTCTCTGTGCTGATTCAGGTGCTTCTGGGCTTTTCTTCCCCAGAGTACGACTTACAAGGCACTCAAACCTTCTAGAGACCACTGCAGTAGTGACTAAATGAGTGTTCCACACATTTAAATATAACGAACAAACGTATTATGCACTGGACCAAAAATATGTAGGGTGTAGGTAAATAAACTCACAGCCAGGTAGAGAGCAGCATAGACACTGAGAGCTGCCTCCTTGGAGGGGAAGGTCTTGCGGGCCCGCAGGATGTCATCCTGGTTTCCTGTGCAAGCTTCCTGGTGGCTGATGTAGCGTAGGGCCTGTTGGCAGCCCAGCGCAGTGTAGTTTGGTTTACACACAGTCAGAAAGTAGGGTGCTAAGTTTCCTGTCACCACCTGCCCTGCGTTGACAAAGATGTCGACAGTGAAGAGGCCAAAGGTGTAGACTCCTGGCAAGGAACAAGAATACGTTAGAAGATAGCCGTGCTTTTTATGATGACAGGAAAAATAGACCCAGATAACAAGGTGATTGAGCTGCTGGTGGTGGTGTGTGTGTGTGGTGGGGCGGTCATTCAATATTGGCATCCACCTTAATTTTTTATGTTTTTTATGGAGAAACGATGATGGTAGCAACCCAGTGAAATACCGGAACTAGCACATACCCTTTGGTTTACCTGGTGAGGTTTTGTTGCTAGTAGCGGTTTATTTAAACTGTAGTAAAGCAATTTGACAGCATTCTCACAAGGACAACGTACGTTTAAACTGCCGTTAACTTAAAAGTGCCATCCTGCAGTTTGATGAAGAAACTAAAACTAAAACCCAGGCTAGGTGAGTCGGCTCTACGTCTGCTTTTAAGTATCACCTCTTTCAACAAACTCGACCAGCCTTGTTACTATGTAGCTACTGATAAGCCTTGGAGATGCTACGTAGTAGCTAAGTAGCTAAAATGCTAAAAATAGCTTTGGCCAGATTCTGGTGCAGCAGGCAGGGTCCTGTTTGAACTGTAACAGCTGGTGTTTAAACATGTTCTGTCTTTAAAAGCCCATAAGGGTCTAAGGCAGGGGTGACAAACATTCAGCCCGCGGGCCGAATCTGGCCCGCAAATGGATTAACTCCGGCCCGCGAGATGGTTGTGTAAACTTTATTTTCATACTTTACGACGTAGTGAAAATAAACTCAATTTTTTCTATAAAAAACTGCTGTTCCCAATACATCCACTAGATGGTGGAATAGGCATTGTGTTAAGCAAGTGAGTCCTTTAAATCAAACATTTTCTAAGTTAACACGTCTCTTTTAACAATGGTAGTTTGTTGCTTCAGCCCTCCCCCCNCCCCCCCACGCAGCGGCGGCAAACTCACTGATGCGCCTGCAGCATCTCAGAGTTCCTGCTGCTCTAAATTAAAATAATTATTTAATTTTCTGTTCCTCACTTCTGACTTCCTTCAATGGTGTCTGTTTGTTGCAACCACCAGGTACAAAAACTAACTTGTTTTTATTTGACTATTTTTCTGTCCTGTCTGTTTATTATCTTCCTGCATCTCCTCTCAATCCTAAAGAAAAACTGCTACCTGGGTTCATATATATTCACCTTATGAGTTACCTTTGAACTGCAGTTCTAAAAGATCTACCGACTGCAAAAACAGCGGAGTGCGCCCCATTCCACAGCAGTGAAACGCATCAGGCACAAATAAAAGACAGAAAACATAAAAGGAAATGAGCCGGCATGAACGATCGTGTGTTAAATTTGTTTTTGCGGTGGCGACACTTTGAGAATGTTACTGTGGCCGTGCTCAGGACGCATCTGTCTGGAGCACGTCAACGATCAGAGCTCTGCACCTCTCAGCTCAAAATAATCCCCGGAGAGTCCACACTGAAAAAAGTGTGTGCGTCCTAACATGTAGCGGTTCAAAGATAAAATAACGGGACTGTTGAGGGAGTTTGAGCTATGCTTTCAGATTTTTGGTGAACTTCACAAGGACTTCCAAATTTTTTGCTCCCCATTCGCCGTGAATCCCTCTGATCTCCCCGCCAGCATCCAACTTGAAATAATAGACTTGCAGAGGTTGGAACCACTTATCTTTGTGAGCAAGTTTTCTCTGTAACGAGTATAAATAAAACAAAGCTGCGCTCAAGGCTCACACACAAGAACTTGAGTCACATCCTGAAGTTGGCTGCCACTCAGGATGTGACTCCTGATATTGATGCTCTGGTGAAAGCTAAAAGATGTGAAGTAAAATGAGTCAAATTAACTTAAAGTGCTGCATAAAACTGATTTAGCCATGTGATTTGTAAGCTCTTTGAATCACTGAGGAATTTTATTTTTTTTATTTTTTCAAATTTTCAAGTACACTTTAGGTGAACGTGCGTTTGTCCATGCTGCCCCCATGCTTTGGAACTCATTGTCCATTACAGTTAGGCTGGCATCCTCTCTGCCTGTTTTTAAATCTCGTTTAAAAACCTACTTTTATGACTTGGCTTTTAGACAGTGATTCATGTTATCATATTATGATCTTATAGTTTTTATTGTTGTGTTTTACTTTCTTATTGCTTTTTTCTTTGTTTTAATTGATCCTGCCTGTTCACCACTTTGGTCAGCTCTCACGCTGTGTCGTAAATTGTGCTATACAAATAAAGTTGGTACGGTACGGTATGGTAGGTATCGCATTGTCTCAATGTAAACTAACGCAGACTGGAAGTTGCTACCGTCTTTCATGCAAAGCCTGATAGGACATAGGAAAAATGTGGATAATAAATTCTGAAGCACTAATTGGTCTTCAGAAAATGCTGTGGACAAAAATGTCTCCTGAGAAGTGAGCATGATGAGATGAATTTAAAAATCTTGAGTAAGTTGCATTAATCACAGCAGGATTTGTTTCTGTTTCGGAAACCTTTAAGGAGAATCACCTTCAGCACACAATCGTACATATTCTATATTATTTATTCAACAAAAATAAAGGATTTTAAAAGACCGCATGTGATAATTAAATAAGCCATGGATATAACAGTTTTGGTCCGACACACAAACTGCTTTCACACATAAACTATCCCAGCTTAAACGGGAAATCCTGATTGATCAAACATGACTTTGAAGTAAAAAAAAAAACATGGTGGAGGAGGAGCAAGCAGTGTGCTTCCATCAAGCTAGCTCGGCTCTGGGCTTCCAACTTGATTCAGTTGAAGAGACGTGTGAAAGTTTGTTGTTTTTAGTGGTTTAAGGTTACAATAGTAGTTTACTACCTTTGTGTGTCTACCTGTAGTCTTGTTATTATTTTTCTTCTTCCTATTCATGTGTGCTGCTGTAGCAAGTGTATTTCCCCACTATGGGAATAATGAAGTACAATGGTGCACTCTCTGCAGTATCCTCTGGAAAGTATGCAGCTTTAAACATCGCAGTACCGTGGTCTTCCTTTGACCCAACATTTACACCAAGACTCCATAAACCTGAGGAATTGGGTCTGATCCCATCAGATCATTGGTACGTCCAGAGAGCTTTCACACTTGATCTTTTCACTTCTACAGGGATCACAGGTGTCAGTGCTGGACCAGAACCAGGCCTTTGCTCTGCTGCTTTGCTCCATTTCCACAGATCCTAGCCAGGCTTTATGGCTCTTTGATAACAGAATTAATCTGGCTTATTGTCTATCATACCGAATTACCAGTAAGTAAAGTTCTCCTCAGATCCTGGGAAGAGGAGGCCCCCCTGGCACAAGGAGGTGGCTTGGGTCCGAGTGCTGCTGTCTCACTAAACGCCATCTCTCTGTAAAGCATTTCAATGAGACAACATCACAGCCATTGAGGCTGCGTCCTCTTCCTTCACAGGAGTTTACGAATTAATCTTCTTACATTTCTCTCCTCATTTCCCACCAGCCAACAAGAGGAGAGCGGTCAGGCCGTGGATGCTGACAGATCCATTTGCTAACAAGCATCAAATAGGTTTTGTCAAGGCCTGTGTGAGTCAGTTGCTGAGTGGTTACTGCACAGCTCATCTTTCTGACATTGTCCCAATTTCTCTGATGTAAATGTGGAAATATGAGCGCTCCGTGTTTTACGGATGACTCCCACCCCCACGGCCCTTTCATCCTGACACCGAAAGATGGGCAAAATTGCTTAGTAGAGCGTGAATCTAACTCCTTTTGGGTGCAGAGCTGCTGGGTAGCTGTGCTTGTCTCTGTTCTGACTAGCCGCAGAGGCTCATTGATCCTCTTGTTGGATTGTTTACATTTACAGGATACATAAGTTGTTGTTCTAAAACCATAATCTCCACTGTGTCATGCACAAGTCGACATTGCTGCAATCCCCTGAACTCCCCAAGCACCGTTCACACACACAACACTTGGAAAGTCAAGGCCAGGGTGTTGAATTGGGTGTGACACAGTGTGAAAGTGTTGGTTCATATTTTATGAAATGCATTCATCTGACATTTTATTTCAACACTTGGTAGGACGAGCCTGCTTGACGCGGTAACACCAAAACAGCATGCTAATGCTTCTGCTCTGAAAGGTCAAAACTCTACTCAAAGCAGCCCTGGTCTTCCAGAGGATCCTCTCACAGTTCTGAGACTGACCCAAGTGCAGGTCCCCACAAAGCGTTCCGCTTTCGTGTTTCTAGACCTTTCTCTAAAGTTGTTTCTGGGTACCTTTGACATTTGAATCGATTCGGTACTAATACCCGGTACCTAGGAATCGATACCGGTACTTAACGGTACCAATTTTAGATACTTTTGAGTGTTTAATATTTAAATTCTCTTTTATAATTAAATACATATTTTTCTCAATATATAACCATATTTGATAAATATCACGATAAGTAACATACAACTATTTGTATTTAACATTGTCCTTGTAGTTTTATAAGCTGATAATTAAACTGAAGCAAACGTCTTTACTGTGAACTAAATTTACTGTGTATCTTCATTCCTTTTGCCGTCCTTTTTCAAATGATTTTTCCTATTGGGAAGTTAGAATTTCCGAGGAGAAAGCGAACGCACCATTAGCTGATGACGGTGGCAATGGAAGCTAACATATCAAGCTAACGTTATCTTAAACAGTTAATTTAGCTGCTGGAGCAGATTAAAACGATGATGCCTCACACTTAGATCGTTGTCACTGGTTTCATCCTCACCCAATCACCCGTCGCATTTAGTAAAGTGAAGCCAAACTTTAGAGCGCGTTCATGTTCTTCTAGTCGGAAAATCGGAGTTTTGAGGAGAAAGCGAACGCACCATTAACGAAACGGAAGCTAACATATCAAGCTAATGTTTTCTTAAACATTTTATTTATATTAAGATGAGGATGTCTCACGTAGATCATTGTCGCTGGTTTCATCTTCACCCAGTTACCCATGACATTTAGTGAAGTGGACCCAAGCTTTAGCGTGCGTTCTTTCTACCATGCTGCTCTGTTTACAACTGGCTCTCAGCGAGCGACGACGTAACGNTCTTGCGCATGCGCAGCTGTCTAGGCAAGTTCTCGTTATGAAAGACGGGTACCGAAATGAGGCACCGTTTCAAATGACGTGAATCGGTGCTCAGTCGGTACAATGGAATTCGGTCTGTACCTTAAAAAGTACTGAATTCGGTACCCATCGCTAGTTTCTATAGTAACTGAAGGACAGAATACGAGACACAGATTTACTAAAGTACATGCAGTACTGCACAAATATTAAACACATACTGGATATTACTATGTGCCAGGATAATGCCAGCACCGGTTAAACTGATGATTTATACACTCTTACTGCAGAGACGGCGAATAGGCCGTGAGGTGAACCTCGTTTTCGTTTCATCTCATTCTGACCTCCTATGGCTACTTGCTCTTCGCTTCATGAAAAAGTACATTCGTACTGGTTTAAAGTAAAGTTTCTCCTCTGAAAGTCCCGCAGTTTTATTACGATCATTGTTTTAATTCGGGACTAATTTCTTTTGAGCGTAATGAGAAAGTAGTAAAGCGGCTCTCGTGTGATCGCTAGTTTAGACCAATGCGGTGCACGCATCCAGTAAACAGAAATCCATCATGGCGGTGTACTAAGAGTCAGAGAGTAGCAGCGGTTATGATTTAAATACCTTAAAACATATACATTCGTGCAAAAAGTGATTTTTATGGAAACGTGGAGCTGTCGCACGTGCAAAGAAACATTAGAGCGAGATAATGAGAAGCTTTACTCTGCATGTATCACGTTTGAACAGTGTAATCTGACATTCTCACTGAAATGTTTCACGTTTTTACGGTTATATTAACTTGTATAAACAGAATAATAACGAGGCGTTCGCAGCCCTTTCACTGCTCAGGCCTGATAATAATAACAACGTACAAACATGATATTGTTTGTTGTTTGCTCTATAATGTTTTTACAATAGAGCAAACATGAAAAATATCTATATTGTAAGATTGTGAAATTACATTATTAGAGCAATAACGATAATACCGATAAGCAATATTCTATGAAGATATAAACATACTTTCATTTAGCCCGGGTTCCAGCTCTACCTTGCCATGATCTATCTTACTAAACTAGTATTTGGTTTTCTAAAGTAACGACTGTTTATTTGGATGAAATGATGTCATTACTTACTAGAGTGTAATGAATGAATGTAATTACAATCATATTCAGATACTTCAGTTGAGGTTATTACAATTTGAGAACTTAAAAGATCACTTTGTAAGCCATCCCCCCGAATGAAATGAAGATAAGCATTAATGTGACAGTGTGTATTTTTCATGGCTATAGGGGGCAGTAGATACCTAAATCGTTGCACGCAAACAGTATGTTTGTGTTGGAGTAAGACCTCACCAACGGATGCCCATTAGGTCAAAAAGCCCAGAGGCATGCAAACTTTAGCAAATAGCAAGAACATCAGACTCCCTTTCATCACTGGCAACAAGAGAATAGGTAAATGTGTAAAACAACAACATTTAAGAATGACGAGAGTTTTGTAACTGTTTGTTACAATTTAGTAAATGCTTTTTGTCCTCATGGGCTCCCATAGAAGGAAACATGGCTTCTAATATGGCGTTGCCCAGAGGGTGTGTCTGAATCCATGGGTAGGATGCTTATGAGTACGGGTCCTCGCCGGTCTAGCAAGGCCGGGTCCTTGCTAGACTGCTGAGACCAGAACCCAGCGGCTCTGAATTCAGACAGTCCAGCCTTCACCTCTACGGTGGCCCGTAGGTCCCGTCACAGCCGTGGCGGCAGCTACATGCACAAGAAAAATGCTAAAGCTAGAGAAAATGGAGCAGGAATATTAAGGAGCTACAGCAGCTTCACGTCCATCAGCAGCGTTTGTTCACAACCGTTTTCAGGTAAAGTAACTTTGTTTATTCTAGAAGCTTTCAGGACTTACATGTTAACTTACATGGTTTCATGTATGTTTTAAGCTACAGAATGAACTTGTTAAACATAAACACATTACTACAGAGTATTATCATGTAGGTAATTAATATAAACCAAATGCATTATAAATGTTGAATGCAGTAGGATGTTTTCTAATGTAAATTGGACCTTAGAACTTCTTATTTTGCATCAAATGAGGGTAAAATAGATTTAAAAAACAGGCTTTTAAATAAAATAGCATTGAACTGTTTTCAATGTGCGTTTGTTTATTCAACTTAAGCCTAATAATGATTAAATCTGCCTTAAAAATGTAAATTCTGTAGTATTCCCTGCTGCTTTTCTTTAAACTGAACAGAACCAGTGTACTGCAGGTTATAGGTTTGTTTTACATTTTTCAATTTAAAAAACTCTTTTAATCTATTACAGGTCAGCATGCACTGTGCTGCACATCTGCCTCTGTGCTGGTGAAGTTGTGGGTCTGGAGGATGAGCCTGAGGAAGATGTGTGTGGAGGAGGTCAGTGGTGCTCTGTCCTGGAGGAGGTACCAGCAAACCACCACTATTGTTAACAGGCAAGTCTTTTGTGTAGGAACCTCTATTAAAAGCAACACTGTGGTTTTATTTGCTGAAGAGTCACAATTGTTATACCAGTGGATCCATAAACCATCTCCTCATTTCATATTTCTGAATACATCTTAGAGATGTAACAGACGTCGTCTGAGCCAGCCCAGCAGGCCCTGTAGATGGACGATGGAGTGGACAGTGAGAGGAAGCGTCCCAAAGCTCTCTCTGCAGACCGTCCTGTATGATGTTCCTCTGACCAGAAACGTCCAGTCACGGGTCTGTTCCAGCCCTCCATCCACGTCTGGATCCTCCTGCAGCAGATCCAGCTGCACTGTTAAAGACTTCCTGCTCACTCAGTTTAAATAAATGATCCAGGAAGAGTCACTCAGGTTAATCCTGCTTTAACCATACATAACTGGTCCATACTGGTTTTGATCTGTAAATAAGTGTAACCTATTATAAATAATCTTGTCTCCTTACCATCTTTTCATTTTCTGTTCATGTAACATGTTCAAAAACATCTGGAATAATAAAACTGGTGATAAAATCAATGACCAGAAAGTTATTAGTATTTGTTTTAATAAATGTGTTCAAATATCAAACAGCTAAATAACATCAACATGATGACAGTAGAAGGCCTCTCTCCCAGGATGACCACCAGGTAAAGCCTCTCCTGACCCTGGACACCTGCAGTCCTACAGAGAAAATCAGACTACAGGTGACAAAAAGGCAATAAACCCATTTTTACATTTATCCACATGAGAAGATAAACATTATATTCTTCACACAAACTTTTTACTTCATTAAAACGTGTCAGCTGTGTAAATCCCTGAATGTAAAACTACTTTTCACAGCAGAACTTCTGTGGTTGTGTGTAAACAGCTTCACTCTTCACCTCTAAGCTTAATAAAATCGCTTCTTTGCTCCGTTGTCCTTAAAACAAATGACAAGTTTAATTCGCCACACACACACACACACACATGGGAATAACTGGGACCTGCGAAAAAAACTGATTTCTGCCTAAAATGTAATGTAAAGAACAAATATACAAACGAAAAATGTCTATAAACTGAACCGCTTTAAGCTTTTTAGGTTTCTACGGCTTGTTTTTAACAAACTTACGTTTAAAACTTCGTAGCTCTCCCCATTTTCTCTTCCTGTTGAAAATCCACAGCCGGCGCACAAAGCATGCTGGGATAGCCTTGTTCTGTGAGGATACAACAGACCCGTCCTCGAAATGTGGGCGGAGTGAGGACGCATTTGAGGACGCGAGAATGAGTATTCTTGGAATTCGGACAGTACTCGTCGCTGCGCTGTGACGTCATCACACTCTTACAAGCATCCTTCCCGTGGATTCGGACACACCCTTAGACCTGCTTCCATGTATTTTATGGTTATGCCACAAAGCCGTAAGTATTTTTCAAGAACTGGGCCATTTCCTTCATTTTCAACAACATTTTGATGGATATTTACGGAGATCAGTGGTAAAAACTACACATTGTCTCTTTAATACAAATTATTTTTCATGAGCAACATTTATACAGTCTATCCACAAACGTCAAAACAAATGTCGAAATCAATAAATCAGAACATCAACTTTTTTACAGAAAGATATTTTACAATAATTGCATGAACGTGGTTTACAGATGCACAGAAAACACTTTTTTTAATGGTGTGCATTTACTGCATCACCCAGTCTTCCGTGCCGATTTCCTCAAAGATTCACAGAAGATTTTTTTACGAATTCACACAAAACATTTTTACGTATTTACAATAACTGAGTGTACAATTGATCATTCATCACTGTTGCGGTCAGAGCTGTAGTCAGATGTGGCTGTTTTTTTTATCATTTATCATTTGCATCATTTTGGCACCAACATGAATATGTGCACGACCGTCCTGCGGACGTACAGCAACACCTTCCTGTCTCACGTGTACCTTTCCTGCAACTGCAGTGGACTACCTGCATTACACTGTCAGGGGCAGGCTTTCTAGTCATCCAGATGTTGATACAGGGCATCATTTGTAGGGGGGGTGAAAAGCTGATGAAGCCATACAGAATGCTTTGTATTTGGTTTTATTTACGTTTTGAGCAGCTGGCTGGTCATGCAGTTACAAACAACAGAACATGTCGTTCTTTTGGCCTTCCCATAAAAAGCACTTGCGGAGTCACAACCTGAATCCCAATAAGCGCTGAACACAGGCTGTAGCCAGAGGTAGAGGAAACCTTAGGGAATTCAACGCTTCTTGTTCTGTTACCAACTCCTGCGAGGTGTCTGACAGAACAAACAGCCTGTCTATCAGCGTTTCTGTCTACGTCTCCACAAAAAGCAGCTCTGTGCTTGCCAGAGGCATGAGACACCAGCTCAACCTCCTCTTCAATGTGTCTCGTCTGAAAAATATAAATACAGTAAAAGTTTGTTATAAGGATTCAAATAAGGGTATATTTTCACATTGACCTTTAATTTTTATAGATTTTTTACTTCCTAACACTTTCTAATACTCTCCAACAGGCTGCAAAGTTACTGTAAGGACAGACGGGGGTGCCTCGCTGGTTTACAAAAGCAAAACCGTGTAAAAATACTGTCAGTCTGTAGCAGAACTTGTTGCAGTCACCTGTAGTTTGAAACATCACTATCTTCATGTTGTCTTACCAGATCTGAAAAGGACTTAGTCAGCTGGTTCAAGCTCAGCACCTCCTGGCTCTCAACTCCTCTCTCCTCTCCTCTCCTCTCGCAGAAGATCTGGTACCCGACGTCAACGCTGGGCTCATTTCTGAAAACACAAACCCAGACAGGTAATACAATAGTTGTGTAGCGTCCAGCAATGGCCAGTTTAGGTACAGCCTGACCTTTCACCATCTATTCAACATCTGGTCAGAAAGGAGACTTCATAAAATACATCAAGGGAATTTATGAATACAAATGCAATCAAAACAACAACAATAATAAATATAATAACACATAACTTACCGTTGTTGTAGGTCTTGACAAGAATTTGGTGCACTGTCTGTAACAGCGTTTGCGGGACCAAACCTCCAGACACACACACTCTTTATCCTTATGAGCAACAGAATGTTATCCTCTTGCTTTATCTCAGCAGCTTTATGCACCTGGCCTTCAATTCAAAAATTCAAATTCAGTTCATGAAGAAAAATGTTGATGTTTTTCCTCACATTTAAATTTCTGTGTGTGTGTGTGTGTGTGTGTGTGTGTGTGTGTGTGTGTGCGTGTGTGCGTGCATGCGTGCGTGCGTGCGTGTGTGTGTGTGTGCGTGCGTGCGTGTGTGTGTGTGTGTGTGTGTGTGTGTGTGTGTGTGTGTGTGTGTGTGTGTGTGTGCGTGCGTGTGTGTGTGTGTGTGTGTGTGTGTGTGTGTGCGTGCGTGTGTGTGTGTGTGCATGCATGCGTGCATGCGTGCGTGCGTGTGTGTGTGTGTGTGTGTGTGAGTGTGTGTGTGCGCGTGTACGTGTGTGCGCGTGCGTGCGTGTGTGTGCGTGTGTGCGTGCGTGCGTGCGTGCGTGCGTGTGTGTGTGTGTGTGTGTGTGTGTGTGTGTGTGTGTGCGTGTGTGTGTGTGTGTGTGTGTGTGCGTGTGTGTGTGTGTGTGTTCGTGTGAGGGTGTAGGGGTCTGTATGAGGGTGTAGGAGTCTGTATGTGAGTGTAGGAGTCTGTATGAGAGTGTAAGGGGTCTGCA
>SSNQ01034371.1:464356-481754 GCA_006942095.1 Nothobranchius kuhntae | reverse complement strand
GTCACTGCATCTGTCACGCTGTTCCATCGTCTGCTGTCTCTGTCGTAGGGAGTGAGTTTTGTGAGTGTTTCTGTTAGCGTTTGCTGCCTGGAAGAAGCACTAGCCGCTGCAGCCGCAGGCTTTTTAGCTTTAGCTGCCAGCTGGCTCTCATTGTATTGTTTGGGATGCCTTCTTTTCAAGGGATTATTCAAGTTTGTGGTGTTGCCATCACTTGCCTTGACGCTCTCCTTGCATACTTTGCAAATGGCGTTTCGCTGCTCTTTGTCATCCGGTGAAAAACCAAACCAGTTCCATATAATGTGGATAGGGATGGTACCTTTGACATTTGAATCGATCCGGTACTAATTCCCAGTACCTACGAACCGATACCGGTACTTAACGGTACCAATTTGATACTTTTGAGTGTTTCATATTTTAATTCTCTTTTTATAATTAAATATATATTTTTCTCATTATATAACAATATTTGATAAATATCACAATAAATAACATACAACTATTTGTATTTTAACATCGTCCTTGTAGTTTTATAAGCTGATAATTAAACTGAAGCAAACATCTTTACTGTGAACTAAATTTACTGTGTATCTTCATTCCTTTGGCCGTCTTTGTTCATTTGATTTTTCCTACTGGGAAGTTAGAATTTCCGAGGAGAAAGCGAACGCACCATTAGATGATAACAATGGTGGCAATGGAAGCTAACATATCAAGCTAACGTTATCTTTAACGGTTTATTTAACTGCTGGAGCAGATTAAAACGATGATGCCTCACACTTAGATTGTTGTTGCTGGTTTCATCTTCACCCAATCACCCGTCGCATTTAGTAAAGTGAAGCCAAACTTTAGAGCGTGTTCACGTTCATCTAGTCGGATATTTGGAGTTCCGAGGAGAAAGCGAACGCACCATTAACGAAACGGAAGCTAACATATCAAGGTAACGTTATCTTAAACATTTTATTTACCTACCGGAGCAGATTAAGATGAGGATGTCTAACTTAGATCGTTGTCGCTGGTTTCATCACCCAGTTACCCATCACATTTAGTGAAGTGGACCCAAGCATTAGCGTGCGTTCTTTCTTCCATGCTGCTCTGTTTACAACTCGCTCGCAGGGACCAATGACATAAGACTCTTGAGTATGCGCAGCTTTCTTGGCAAGTTCTCGTTATGAAGGACGGGTACTGAAACGAGGCACCGTTTGAAATGACGTGAATCGGTGCTCGGTCGGTATTATAGAAAAGGCGTTCCTCTTCGGAACGAAAACCTAGTTGTCGCTCTCAGCCGCGGCCGAAGCCATGTTTGTTCACACACAGGTGAAAACAAGCGGGGCACTAATATGTTACTATGACTCACTCTGATTGGTTAAGGGTCAAACAAAGGCGTGTCATTCGCCTGGGGTAAGTTCCCTTTTCATTCAGAGGCAGAAATTCGTGATATAAAGGTCTCTCAAAAATGACAGACCGTCAGATGTGTAGATCGTAAAATGGTCTAAAATCTTCATATCGCCCAGCCCTAACAAGCGCCTGACATGAGTTTTCTCCACAGGGTGCCTGGGCTCTCCCTTAGAGATAGGATGAGAAACTTGGTCATCCAGGAGTGGTCCGGAGTAGATCTGCTGCTCCTTCACTTTGAGTGGAGTCCTCGCAGCCGGAACCCAGAGAAGCGGACAAAAATGGATGGATGCACTTCGCCGAACCACATCTCACTTCCTATCTAGCTCATGTTATTTCTTCAACCCCATGACAATCTGTATGTGGCGTCCGGAAAAATCAGACCATATGTGGAAACTTCCTGGAGGATCAGCAGCACTTTTTGATTTCATTATGACAACATTATCAAAAATGTCTTTATTAATTGGGGAAAAACGAGCCAAAACTTCAATGAGCCTCAAAATGTAGAAAGGTTAAAGTGCTGCTCAGCTGGCAGCTAGAGAACAGCAGAACCCTTGGCTGGGTTCTAAATTTAATCCTTCAGCCCCTGCGAGTCATTATGCAAAGCAACACCAAGATGAATGGGAGAAGGAGGGTGGAGCAGTGAGATGGCTCTGCTCGTAATGCGGACAGCAAGCGTGTGCACTCGGACACACTGTAGTTTTAAAAACATTACATAAACATGCCTTCTGTGGACGCTGGCTAATTCTGAAATGAGCAACAACATTTTAAAAAATGAACAAAAAGTTTCTGAAGCAGCTGGAAGTGTTGGCTGACGTCTGAAAGCTGGAGGACAGACGAGCATCATGGGTGGAAGATTAACAGCTTCTCAGAGATACCGCTCGTTTTCTGCTTTTGATTTAATTATACAAGAGATTAATGACACAGAAAGACGGATTTACAGACTCAACGTGTATCCTGCTGGCGTAGGAAAAATCTTCTAAACGCTGCTGTGTTGAGGTGAAGTAATGAAAGTCCAAAAGTATAGGAAGAAGAAGCAGCCTGACAGAATTTAGATGATCTTTGCAGGAATGTTGAGTGTCTGGGGTATAGGCAGAACATAAAAGGTGGTTCTCTGAGCATGAACAAACTATCTGAGATTTTAATGAATTTTTACCATGCTAGCAGCATTCGAGGGTCCTTTTGGCACCAAATCCATGATGTAGACCAGCAGAGACCAGTGTGGACCAGTTAATCCAGTCCATGAACAGTCCACCCACCCTTTTTTGTTCACTTATCAGGGCAGCTCCAGGACAGAAGCCCAAACAATCCTCTCAAGCAACATCAACCAGCTCCACTGGTGGGATCCCAAGGTGTGGCCTGCAGGTGAGTCCTGGGCCAACCTGGGGGCCTCCTGTCAGCAGGACGAGCTTCCTTCCTAAACCACCACCTTAACCCTCCCACTGTCCTAATGGGTGGCTCCATGAGGAAAGTTGACCATTGAGCAGGTTTGATGGTTTATCCCTTGAGGTCCACGTGGCAGGGGTGAGGAGTGAGCACCACCCATTAGGACAGTGGGAGGGTTAAGCCTCATTTCCACCGACCTTTTTGGCATGGAACAGGGAGGGTCAGCTTGCTAACTTTTCTGTCCCCATTGTAAAACCAGTACAGACAGCCTGCCTGGTTAGCGCCAAGCCACAGGACTCTTTTTGGCCCCTTTCTGTTGTAGGTCCAGGAATTACTGGAGCAGTACAGTTAGGTCGGTTAAGGACTGAAACAGCCAAGTGGATTTTTTGTTTTTGGATTGGAAATGGGAGAAATACATGGAGGTGCTACAATGCACTAGATGCTATTTAAAGCCACAGGCCAGCAAACTGAGGTAGCGACAGCATTCTGGAGTCACTTGTGAAGCCTGTATAGTAAGCATTTCATTTTGTTGTCTAGCTGTGCAGACAATTTACTGCAGCATAAAAACACTGAATAGTTGCACAACTTATTTATAAAATCTCACATGACGGTTCATTTAACCCCCGCCTGCCGACATGAGAGCCCCTACCAGAACACGGCAGGTTTGTGACCTATAAAACATGGAGTACGCACAGCTTCACGCAATCTCCGCTTAAAAATCACAAACTTCCTAGGAATGTGCTCAGCTGTTTTTTGATCACGCTCGCACGCCCACTATCTGCCATAAATAATAAATGCAAAGTGGCTTGTGGATCTCAGGCATATACATGAGCCGGCTCGTTGCAGTGCTCCAACATTAACGATCGCGACCGCAGATCAAGGAAGCGCAATTTCACAAGCAGAAGTTGAGGTACTTGTGGGTGAGGTGGAGAAATGAAAGGAAGTGCTTTTGCAAAACAAATAGAAAATCCACGGAGTTGCACAGCGTTGCTGAAGCCGTCAATGCTGTGAGTTCTTCAGAGAGATCCGTGGCAGATTGAAAAATATGGCCCTATCAGGATTCGATTCCCAGACTACCAGGTGAGCGTCCGCGCACTAACCAGTCAGCCAAACAGACATCTCCCTTGCATGCTTGTTTTGTGTGAACACGAAGCGGTACGAGTGATAATGCTGCTGGAATTCATAATTGTATCCATCTCAGCAGGAGCACTGCAGGTGCTCTCCATGTCCAAAATGCACGTAAGCCACGTCCTTAGTCAACTTAAAGTTGCGAACATTTTTCTGCTACGTTTTCTTTTATGAATCCCAAATTTTGCATGCAAAGTTGCTCTACGCAGTTTTCCGACCCCGTTTTGTGCGTAAGCAAGCTTGATAAAAGAGGCCCCTGGTCGTTACCTATCATCTCTTTCCAGCAGTCAGCACAGTTACAGTGGGTTCAAAATTAACTGAGTCATTTAAAGGTTCCAATAAACAGCAGCCACCTGAAAATGAATCTGATTCAGCTCCAACTCTACAGATCAGGCTTATCAGAGAAAAGGAGACAACTTAAAAGTCTGATGGATGAGAGAGATCATTATTACACAGATTCTGCAACAATCAGGTATCCTTAGAAGCTCAATAAGTCAGCAGTTAGTAATCAGAAGTCGCAGATCTAAGGCAGCATGAATCGCTTCAGATGGATTAGCTATTTCCCTCTGGGATTAACAAAGTATTTTTGAATTTGAGTTGAATTGAGGTGAATTCTGATAATATTGTTGTTAACACCCACCACACACACATCAGTTAGTAACACATGCTGCATGTCTGCTGTAAGCCTCACTGAGCTGAAAGCATTTCATTAAAGGATAAAACTGCTTCTCTGTTTTTATTCATCACATTAAAATACATCTCAGACAGAACATGGTGTACTGTCTCTACTGAAAGTAGGCTGGAGGATATAAAGCAAGTGGCTTTACTAAACAATATGCCTGATGTTCAGCATCATTCATAGAGCTAACGGAAGGTCACGTTTCCTGGTTTATTGGCTTAATCTTACACACACACCTTCATTGTGATCTTGGAGGACATTCAATTCTCCATTTTCGGATCACATGTTTCAGACTAAATTAACACACTTGCTAGTGTCAAGCACCTTGACACTAGCAAGTGGATTTCTCGTCAGAGATCAGATCCTCGACGACTGCATGAAGAAGACAGGACCAGGGTTCTCATACATGTCTGTTTAACAGCCAGAGACTGAATCTGTGTCCCAGGTTTCACCAGCAAGTAGTTCTCTGACATCTATAGCCCCTTCAGCTATACGTGCAAACATAGTCTGATCTTGGTAAACTACCGTAAATCCTCTAATACAGGCCGGTATTCAATTAAAGGCCGGGTCTCCAATTTTGGCCGGTGTCAGAGTCAGCGGAGGTAAATAATGGCCGGTCTCTTATTGTGGCCGGATGGAATGTGGTAACACGCAGGTACGAGCGTCCCAGCGGCAGGGTTATAGTTCCCAAATCAACCAGCAGGAGGCAGTAGGGGTTCACGCAGACCTTTATTAGACTTTTTTTCAATGCTTTGTAACGCTACAGACATGATCCTCTATCACGCTCCTACCACACAGAGTCACGGTGTCAGTTAACCATGCTAATTCAACCCGCTCCACAGAACACACATCACCTTCCCTGTGGCTTACATAACACTCACACAACACGCAAATCAGCACATAGGAACTAGCAGAACGATAGGAAACACATATAACACAATACCCAGAATGCACCTGGCTTACAACACCAGCCAGGTCATTACACTATCAAGTTCAAAGAGAACGTGCTGATTACACTGCAGAACACTCTGGAGAGCAGCAGTAGGGGGTGTATGAACTACAGTAATCCCTCGTTTATCGCGGTAGATGCGTTCCAGACCTGGCCGCGATGGGTGAAAATCCGCGAAGTAGGGACTCCCAGCATGCCCCTCGCGGGGATTCCCTCTACGTCGCACCTACGTCACAAACCGCGGCTATAAACCAAACGGAAGTCGCCTTTCCAGCTCACCACTCAGTCATCGTTTCTTCAGATTCATGATCAGAGTTTCCAACCTACCAATCAATCCAACGAACTATCAGCTCATAGTAAGTTATCTTACTTACTTCTGGAAAGCCCGGCATTTCCGTGTCACTTCGTTGACACTCGAACGCTCAGGGGTTTCCTAGAGCAGCCGGCGTTTCACCGACGCGTATCACTTCCGCGTCTGTGAAACCACGCTCCCTATTGAATTATCGTATGATCACATTCTCTGTGATCAGCAACGCGCTGTGCCAGACCTTAGCTACTGACACGCGATCGTTCATGTCGGTTCATTTCCTTTAATGTTTTCTGTCTTTTATTTGCACCTGATGTGTATCGCTGCTGTGGAGCGGGGCGCATCAACTTGTCCTCCGACGCACAGATCCATGATGCGGCCNAAATTAACACACTTGCTAGTGTCAAGCACCTTGACACTAGCAAGTGGATTTCTCGTCAGAGATCAGATCCTCGACGACTGCATGAAGAAGACAGGACCAGGGTTCTCATACATGTCTGTTTAACAGCCAGAGACTGAATCTGTGTCCCAGGTTTCACCAGCAAGTAGTTCTCTGACATCTATAGCCCCTTCAGCTATACGTGCAAACATAGTCTGATCTTGGTAAACTAGATGGACAGTGTTAATGGACTTGTGGTTATACAATAAAGGTATTCCACTTTGTATTAGATGTCTCGGACAAAGAAGAGAAACTTTTATAGAGATGAAAAAAAAACATGAAAATTACTGAATTTGATGAGCTTACACTTGTTTATAATTTGACTTCCAGCCTAGGAGCTAAGGTCCTCTACCAGAGGCCTGGGAGCCTGGGTCCTCTAAATCTTTACAAGAGAATGTCATAAAACAAGATCATGTCCTAGAAGGGAACATGAATTGTTTTTCGGGACAATACTGAATATTTGTCTTTAATTATTTGATTCCAGATTCTCCATTGCTTCTGATTCAAAACAGAGTTTATTCTCTAGCACAGAAAAGCTCTACGGGACTTACCAAGGAAGCGGAAGGTCCGGCGCACCAACGGGTTGAGGTAGCAGCAGTCCCCAGTAGCCACCGTCTTCTCTGACCGGTCAAACTCTTTAGACGTATACTGAACCAGGAACAGAACCGTCTCTGTTATTGTGATCTGGTGGAGTTGGGAGGGAGAAATAAAAAGAACATATTGAGAAGAGAGGACGTTAATCAGAGGCAGAGTTGTTAGCAACCTTATTTACACTCCGCCACACCACCCAGAGCTCATATGCCTCCATCTGTACCGACAGCTGTGAAAGGAAGGGGCAGAAGTCTCACAAGCACGACAGCTAGAGGGTGTGTGAAATCTGTGGCTCCAGGAGTCATTGATTCATGTTGTAACCCAGTTGGATCGCTCTGCAGATGTTGGTGTGTATCCCAGAATTAGTGTCAACAAGGAATATTTGCTCTGCACACTGCACATAAGCTAGAAACAGAGAACTATCCTTTTACTAAACTCACAAACTTCTCAACAATCCTCAACGCTTACAAAAAAAAAAAATACATGAATAAAGAAGGGTAGAAAAAAAAGAAATTAATTATCTCAAACAAAACCACTAGAAGATAAAACCATGTTATGCAGCAGCCATCCAACACTAGAACAAAATAAGGTTATAGATGGTTTAGGGCACAATAATTCAGCGATGCACCTTCACCATGTAGCTACATGCCTCTGGTCCTCTCTTTTTTAGGTTCTGGGGATGATTCAAGTAAAGTTTAAATGTTAGCACTAATGAATACACATAATCACATTAAAGCATCAGGGAACAAAGTTTTGTACTTATTTTTATCAGAAAATAGAAAAGGAAAACAACTAAAGTCCACTGAATAAACTAATCTGGTTGTTCTGTCTGTTTTAAACCACACAGATTTAAGGTTAAACTGGAGAAGGCAAAGTAGGAAGTGACGCCACCGCAGCGTCAGCTCTGAGGATGTTTGCAGATGCAAACAAAACTGTTACTAAGGTCAAGAGAAACCTTTCCTGTGTTTTAAAAAAGAACCAAAAATGGAATTAGAAGCCAAACACAGAAAGAACGTACCAAAGATGTTCTTTTCGTGTCTGTGTTGAGTTAGCATGTATGTTTTCATCATGCCTGTGTTGAGTTAGCATTTTTCCCCATGCCTGTTGAGTTAGCATGTTTTCATCATGCCTGTGTTGAGTTAGCATGTTTTCATCATGCCTGTGTTGAGTTAGCATGTTGTCCACCTGCCTGTGTTGAGTTAGCATGTTTTCATCATGCCTGTGTTGAGTTAGCATGTTTCCCCATGCCTGTTGAGTTAGCATGTTTTCATCATGCCTGTGTTGAGTTAGCATGAGCTCCTCATGACTGTGTGGATTCAGCATGTTCTGCTTGTGCATATATGGGTTATCTCTAGGTAGCCTTGTTTCCTCCCACAGATCAAAAATATGCCTTTTAAGTTAACTAGCCTTAACTCAGGGTGTGTCACAACTCCCACTACTGTAGGAGTTAGGAACCAGCTCAATGGGTCCATTACAGAAGATGAATGAATGAGTGAATGAATGAATGAAGTTCAATATAACACTGAACACAATTCTGTATACAAACCTTTTACAAATCATATTTTCATCATTATCACAGCTGTTTTTCCTCGAGGGAACACGGGGGATGCATTAGGAAACAGAAACAGGCCAAAGCTAACGAGCTCAGAATGAAGACATCATCTTTCCTCACTAACGCTCAGAAAATCAGCTGAACTGTTTGTGTTGTAATATGTATACATGTAGCACAAAGTGAGAGACTGTTTTTGTTTTGATTTAATCAGTCTCCATAGCAACATGGACTGATCCAGCTGGACAAACTAATGTCTGTTCCTCACAGAGAAGCCAGACCTGTACCTGCAGCAGATTTCTAGAAGAGACAATGACCCTCAACTGCCCTGACCTCCACCACAACTGGAGTACTGACACCACTATTGGAAGCTGGTTACCATGGAGACTGTGGACACAGGCTGGTATAATGGGCTGGTATAATGGGATCACATACCACAACGCCTTTGCTATATCATAATGATGTCACTATAAAATTCAGCGTTTAGCATTTTGGGTACTTGGGGCTAACGTAGCAAGTGTTTTAAATTGCATGGATCTGGATGAAGTTGGGGATAAAAGTGTGCAGCAATAATCATGACTTGGTTCCATCTTTTAACAAATCATTTGATTTAATATCTTCATAGATATTCATAGGTTCTCACATGTATACAAACGTGACCCTCCACACTAAGTTTTGTAAAGTGCAATGGTCTTGATTTGATTAAAACTCAACTGAAGATGTTTTTTTTTTTTCTATGTGAGATTCAGATGTTATACCTCCTAGCTCTAATCTAAAAGTTCATGTTATATGTAGCAGCATTTTGCTAACAGCCACAACAGAATCAGGGCAAGTGAGAAGTCTCTGATTTACAATAACACAGAAGCTTAAAGAGCGAACGCTTTGTTCCAAATCAGCAGGTGGAAACATCTCCAAGTGATCCACAGCAGCGGGGAGTTACCTGCTGCTGAATGGCAAGCCGTTATTAATGGTAGATGGTCAGATCAGATGAAACAGATAGAAATTAGAAACACAATCTGTTTCAGGTTGACCAGATGGTCTGCTGGCTATATAATTCAAAAAAATGTCACAGATATGACAGGAGACTAAAAATATAAGTTTTAGTCTATTTTTATATAGTGTTCAGAACACATTTGTATAGCTTTTGTTCACCCAGGTAAACTGGAGGTTATATAAGACTCAGCAGCTTACATAAGACAAAACTGGAATAATTTCAGATAAAAACTAGAAACGTACACTTTACATTATTTCAGTTTTGTTTCAGTTGAATGAAAAATACCAGGTTCTTATTTTATTACTACACATCTTTGGGATTTTCTAAGTATGGATGCTGGGAAATATTTATGTTGCAAGTTGCAATTTGTAAGATTATCTCTATGGGAAAATTAAGACTCTGCCTGCCTCTCTGCTCACATGCCATGATACATCTGTCTGCCTTCATGTCTGTCTAATATTCTGAGACGATGATGTCATGTGGAAGTTATGTGGAAGCTATGTGGAAGTTCTTTGTGACTGGATTTACAATCTCAGTGAATATACAGGGTTTCCCCCGGCGCTTTATAAGCCTGGCCCGCCAGGCTTTGCTTGCCCACCCACCTAAGCGTCATGCCCCGCCCCCCGATCCGACCCTACCGTGTCCGCTGACACAAACGGCGCAGCGAAACTAGAGCCCTGTGCAACCACCCCACCCCCAGCCCCTCTCTCACAGAGGAGCGCTTTGGGACTGTTTTTGTTTTGATTTGAGCAGTGTTGTGTTACTGGACTTCTGTGCATGTCATGGATTGTCCATAATGAACACCATTTTCTAGCATAAAGGTGTCCATATGAGCTCTTGGCACCAGGAGACCTTAGGCCGCAGTTCAATGATCAATTTTGTTGTCAGTTAATCTGATCTGTCTTGAACATTCGGGTGAAAAGAGGGACAGAGCTGTCAACTGTCCACTACCTGGTGATAAGTTGGCTTCAATGGTGGGGGAGGAATCCAGTCAGACCTGGCAGGTCTAAACATATTGTGAGGGTCTGCTGGGAATGTCTGGCAGAGTCTTCTGTCAGAAGGAGCTTCAATTCCCACATCCGACTGAATTTCAAACATGTTTCAAGGGAAGCGGGGAAGTGAGCCATGTTCCATGCTTCTGTTTTTGAGGTGGCTGACCGGTGCTGCGGCAGCAGGGTTGTCAGTTCCAGTCGTGGTGGCAACCCTCCAACCTGCTGGTAGGCACCAGCAGTTAGGGATGCTGTCAAGCTGAAGAAAGAGTCCTCTCGCATATTTTTGGCTGATGGGTATTGGCAGTCCAAGCATAATGCAGCTCGAGTGGTCAAGGAGGCAAAAACCCGGGCGTGGGATGAGTTTGGTGAGACTATCGAGCAAGACATCCATATAACTTCAAGAAGATTCTGGTTTACCATCCGGCATCTCAGGAGGGGAAAGGGGTGTGCTACCAACACTGTTTACAGTGGTGACGGTTTGCTGTTGACCTCTACTCGGAACGTTGTGGATCGGTGGGCGGAATACTTTGAACACCTCCTCAATCCCCCCAGGAAGCAGAATCTGGGGACTTTGGGTTGGACTCTCCAATCTCTGGGGCCAAGGTCACTGAGGTGGTCAAAAAAACTTCTTGGTGGCAAGGCACCCGGGGATGGATGAGATCTGCCTGGAGTTCCTTAAGGCTTTGGATGTGATGGGGCTGTGTTGGTTGACGCGGCTCTGCAGTATTGGGTGGACACCGGGGACAGTTCCACTGAATTGGCAGACTGGGGTGGTGGTTCCCCTATTTAAAAAGGGGGGCTGCAAAGGGGATCACAATTCTGAGCCTCCTTGATAAGGAATATTTAGGGGTTTTGGTGAGGAGGGTTTGTTGCATTGTCAAATGTCAGATTCAGGAGGAGCAATGTGGTTTTCGTCCAAGTCGTGGAACACTGGACCAGCTCTATACCCTTGGGGGGTCCTGGAGGGTGTGTGGGAGTTTGACAACCAATCTAGATGTGTTTTGAGGATTTAGAGATGGCATTTGACCGCGTCCCTTGGGGAGTCCTGTGGGGAGCACACCGGGAGTATGGGTACAAGGCCCTTTGATTTGGGTTGTTAAGTCCCTGTATGACCAGTGTCAGAGCTTGGTCCGCACTGCTGGCAGTAAATTTTATGGACAGGATTTCTAGGTGCAGCCAATGTGTTGAGGGGATCTGTATTTTGCAGATTATGTGGTCCTGCTGGCTTCATCGGACAGTGATCTCTAGCTTTTGCTGGAGCAGTTTGTCGCAGAGTGTGAAGCAGCTGGGATGAGAATCAGCTCCTCTAAGTCCGAGACAATGGTCCTGAATCGGAAAAGGGTAGAATGCCTTCTCCAGGTCAGGGATGAGGTCCGGCCCCAAGTGGTGGAGTTAAAGTATCTTGAGTTCTTGTTCACGAGTGAGGAAAAAATGTGTGAGATTGATAGGTGGATTGGTGCTGTGTCTGCAGTGATGCTGGCGTTGTACCGGTCTGTTGTGGTGAAGAGAGTGCGTAGCCAGAAATCAATCATCTTGATTTACTGGTCGATCTATGTTCCTACCCTCACCTATGGTCAAGAGCTTTGGGTAGTGGCTGAAAGAATGAGATTGCAGCAACAAACGGCCAAAATGTGTATTCTCCACAGGGGGGCTGGGCTCTCCCTTAGAGATAGGGTGAGAAGCGTGTTCATCCGGAAGGGGCTTGGTGTAGACCCGCTTCTCCTCCACATTGAGAGGAGCCAGTGGAGGTGGCTCGAGCATCTGATTAGAATGCCTTCTGGACGCCTCCCTGGTGAGGTTTTCCGGGCACGTCCAACTCTGAAGAGACCCAAGGAAAGACCCAGGACATGCTGGAGGGACTATCTTCTTCTGCTGGCCAGGGAATGCCTTGGGATTTCCTCAGAGGAGCTGGCCTTTGTAGCTGGGGAGAGGGAAGTCTGGGCCTCTTGTCTTCGGCTGCTACCCCCGCGACCCGACTCCGGATGAGCGGCTGATAATAGATAGATGGATGGATGAATGGGTACACTGAAATGTTTAGTCTGAAGCAGGATTAAATGCTTGGATAACCGGAGAACCACCTGAACCCGAAGATCTCTGCATAGCATAGCATAGTTTATTTATATAGCACATTTAAAATGCAGCATGGGAGCTGCCCAAAGTGCTGACAGGGAGCCAGTGAAGAAGTTCCAGGACAGGGGTAATGTGGCTACGTCGGTGTGTACCCGTCAAGAACCTGGCAGCAGCGTTCTGAACAACCTGCAGCCGATTCAGGGCAGAGTCCGGAACACCAATGAGGAGGGTGTTTGCATAGTCCAGGCGAGAGGTAATGAATGCATGAATGATTGACTCCAAATGCCTCCGTTTCAGGATTCGTCTGAGGTGAGTAAGGCGGCGAAGCTGATAAAAACAAGACCTCACTACAGAGTTTATCTGTGGGGCCATTGTGAGTCCAGCATCCAGCTTGACCCCGAGACTCTTCACACACTGTTTGGGGTTAAGGGTTAAAAGGTCACAAACAGGGTGAGAGCCATGGTGGTTGCGGGGGTCACAAACAATAAACTCAGACTTCTTTTCATTCAGTTTTAAGAAGTTGGATGCCAGCCAGCCCTTCACGTCATCCATACATGCAGCCAATTTCGAGCCCGCATTTTTCTCGTCCATTTCCACGTATAGCTGACAGTCATCTGCGTAGATGTGGTAGCTTAGGCCATGCTGATTAAGGATATTGCCCAGAGGCAGAAGGTAGATTGAAAACAGCAATGGCCCGAGAACGGAACCTTGCGGCACCCCCCAAGGCAGTGGAAGACTGGAGGATGCACAGTCACCAATCTGTACAGAGATGGTACGGTTTGATAGGTAGGAGCGGAACCATTTAAGCGCCACCCCCGTCACCCCAACCCAAGACCCAAGCTGATTCAATAAAATTTGGTGATCGACCGTATCAAAAGCCGCTGAAAGGTCCAGCTGGAGCAGCAGTACCATAGACCCAGAGTCAGATGCCACCAGAATGTCATTTAGCACCCTAATCAAAGCAGACTCAGTGCTATGGTTTGTCTAAAGGCTGACTGAAATACATCCAACAACGAGTTGCTATTCATATGGGCAGAGATCTGGCCATGCACAATTTTCTCAAGGACCTTCGAGAGAAACGGGACTTTCGATATAGGGCGGAAGTTCTCATAAGTGGAGGGATCCAAACCAGGTTTTTTCAATATCGGCTGAACAACCGCATCTTTAAAAACCTTAGGGAGCACTCCAGTGCTGAGGCTAATGTTAAAAATGTTCATGAGTGCCGGGCTCAGCGCAGACACCGAGTCACGCACCAATTTAGCTGGGAGGCAGTCCACCGAAGAGCCAGCTGGTGCCGCAGCATCCTCTGACTCTACATGAGGATCCCCAAACGGGGTGAAAAGGCAGCAGCATCACTGTGGAGTCTGTTTGGAGGAGGGGTTGTGTTCCTGGCTGATTTGTCTCACTGTGGAGGAAACAACGTTTGGTATTTTCAGTCACTGGAGGCTGCTGCAGCTGCAGGGACCAAAATAACCTGAGCTTCATGCTGCCTCATCACTCATCACAAACACTTCATCATTTTGTTACTAAGCTAATCGACTTTTTTATCTCATGTTTGACCTGGTTTCCTGTCATGATATACAGTAAATGAAACACCTGCAGTACATCCCAGAATAATCAGGTCTTTAGAAATAAATGTTCAGGATTTGGTGGGTTTACCGAACCAGGATCTGTTTCTGTTGCTGATTGAGTTTGTTAACCTCTGTGGGTTTTTATTGTGGATCATTTATACTTTGTGTTAGGGTTAATGTTGGTTTCTATCATTTCACACCTGTTTGATCCTGATCTGTGTGTTTCTGTGCTGGTTGCTCTGGTTTGTTTCTCCCACCAGTCAGTTAGTGATGAACAGGTTTTTGGCTAACCCCACTCCAGCAAGTCAGTAAAGCTAAAGAACAGCAGGAATAAATCTAGAGTCTATTCTGATCCCTGCTGTCGGGTCAGCAGGCCCAGCTCTAGAACAGAACCCTGCTGCTGGCACCAGGACAGGGGTTGCTTTCTCCCATACTCAACAACATGGTTTCACACTCCTTGCTCTGATGTGCTCATCTTTAATTCACATGTTTCCTCACAGGGATTTGAACCAGTAACCTCCTGACCCACCTGGACTCATTGTGTCCACTTGGCTACACATCCAGAGAGTTAAGTTCTGATACGATTGTGCAGCCATGTGTGCGTGGACGTGTGTGTGGTCACAAGGGAGCCCGAGTCCTGAGCTGAAGCCCACAAGAGAGCCACGGGACCATGTACCAAGTCAAACTGGTGACAGCACAGAAACATAAGTCAGTTTCACACCGAACACTGTATGGAGGCTGTCCGGTTGATGCACGGCTTATTTTGTCAAAACACACTGAAATACCCCTTAACTTGCCTCTTCCCAGCCAATCCATGGAGCCAAGTCTTCACACTCGTGTATTAGGTTTAAAAATGTGTGTCAGCACAAGAAACAGCGAGTCTATTCTATTATTTATGCTATAGTTGTGATAAAACACCAGAAACCCTGAAACCACTCAGATATAACTCAGGTCCACCTTTGAGCGTTGTTGCTAGCTAATGGCTGTTTGTCCTAATGTCCGATTAGCTGACATTGCCACACTAACAATGTGTTACCTGTTCATTACCTCCATGCCTTCTGACACCTGCAGGCCTGAGCCCTGCTGCCTGAGTCAGGATGCCATGACTGGCTAACTTGCCTGGCTCTTCTCCATCAGCCATGTCTGTTAAACTGTCCCCTCCTTTGTTTCACACCTTCGTAAGAAAGGACACATCTGTTTCCATCATCGAGGCAACTGACGAGAACACAAACAGATCCTGGAGCAGAGTTAAAGACGGCTGCAGATACTGTCTCTGGTGAATCTGTGTCTCTTTTCTTCATACGGGTCATTTTGTTTGTAGTGGAAACGTGTCTAACTGGCTGATACTGGAGTGTGCTTTTGTACATGTGACGCCTGTTCTGTGGAATGCCTTACCTCTTACAATCCGCCAGTCAACATCTATTGCTGCCTTCAAGTCACGACTGAAATGCACTTTTATGACCTGGCTTTTTTACATATTGACTTGTTTCTTGTTAAATTATTACTTTTAGTTGTTTTTAATTCATATTTTATTAGGTTTTATAAATTTTTTAGAATTGCCATTTTGGCAGTTTTACTTGTTTTATCCTTAGCTGTGTTTATGATATGTAGCGTGATGGATTGTCCATTTCTGACCTAAAGGCTCTGCTCTATTTGCTCTGCCCAAGCAAAACCATAAGTTTCTGACACAAGCCTAATCTACAAGATGTAATGGAATGAAATGACTGTTTCCCCTCTCCTCTGACACAGAACTAGTCTGCATGAGATATGGCCTCAAGGTCTCATGCATTTGCTTATAAACTGCTTCTTTTCTGCTCAACAGAAGAATGAAGAATGGACTCTCCTTTTAATTAATCAAAGAACTCGATTTTAATAAGCTAATCACGCAAAGTGTTAGTCAATAAATAAGATGTGACCAATCTGTGAAATCAAAATATTAATTACTTTATTATAATTAACAAAAGCCTTTGACCTCGTCAATCACTATTTACTTTTAGATAAATTATATGCTTTTGGTCTGTCAAAACCGTCTGTACTTTGGTTTAGTTCTTTTCTTCATCATCGTTCTCAATTTGTTTCCTTTAATGGTTCTGAATCAAACACGCGTGGTGTCATCAGAGGTGTTCCCCAAGGCTCTTCACTTGGGCCATTATTATTTTCGATTTTTATTAATGATTTACCACAGTGCTGCAGATCCTGTTCTGTTCAGTTATATGCAGATGACACAGTCTTATACTGTTCTAAGTCGAGTAAAACCGAATTACAAGAAGCTCTTCAGCCTAATTTTGACGAAGTGCAGCTCTGGCTAGCACAGAACAAACTTCTTTTAAATAAATCTAAGACTTACTCCATGCTGTTTCACAGATGTAGTACTCTATCTGACAGTGACAGGACTCTTAATCTTTATTTTTTGGATTCCTCCCCGGTTCAACCGTCTGTTAAAATGAAATATTTAGGAGTTTGGCTAGAGCCAGAGCTGTCTTTTAAATTTCACATTCACACAACATGTCTTAAGGTCACACGGTGTTTACGTATCCTTTATAACTCAATAAATTGCTTTGAACCTATTGTACGAAAGCGCATCGTCACTCAGCTTCTGTTACCGATCATTGATTATTCTGATATTTTATACCAAAACTCAACAGTTTCTAGCCTGCGGTCTCTTGATGTCGTCTATAACAGTTTGTGTCGTTTTATTTTGCGGTGTTCATTCAACACTCATCATTGTTATATGTATGATCTCCTTGGTTGGCTTCCTTTAAAAGCTAGACGACAATTTCATTGGTTGATATTTATGTTTAAGTGCATTTATTTTGATTTTCCACCTTATCTAAAAACACATTTGGTTCCCATTGATTCCTTGTATTCCACCCGCTTAACTACTCTTCCATCATTTGTTGTTCCTCGTTTTAAAAAGGAGGTGGGTAGACTCGCCTTTTGTGTTAAAGCTCCTCAGGACTGGAATAAATTACCCACTGAATTAAGATCCATCTCTACAATTCGTAAATTTTCCCGCACTGTTTATGCTTATGTAAAGCCAAGCTGTAGTTGCTTTGTTTAATATTTATTATGATGATTTTGTGCATTCACTGGCTAACATGCTGTATTTCGTGGCCAAACTTTGTATTCAGTTGGGATACTACTTCACTTTAGGTTTATTTACAATGTAATTTCTTGCCCTTATTTCTATTTTTGTGCCTCACAGCAGTTTTATTTAATTTAATTTGGTATATAGGTATGTATGTACGTATGTACACGTGTGGGTTTCTATGTATCCATGCTTATGTGTTTATATTTACGTGTGTTTATATATATATTTATACATATCGTTGATTTTACTATTATTTACTTTCC
>SSNQ01034371.1:440298-456991 GCA_006942095.1 Nothobranchius kuhntae | reverse complement strand
GCAGTGATTTTTTTTTTCCCGCGGTGCCTCCCCCTATTGCTGCATTTCCCGCGGTTTACACCCCCGGGGCTGAATCGATCACCAGCGGAGTTTTCACCGGCCCACCACATCCCCCACCACCACCACCACCACCACCACCACTTTTTGTTCCTGTTTAAAATAAAAGGATTTTTCTTTACTCACCCATTGAAGTCGTGTTGATTCTGCATGTCTTGGGTTAAACATCTACCTCGAGTCATGACAGAATCATCCGGCCATAACATTAACCCAGCGGAATCAGCACTCGCCGATCTGGCTAACAGGATGTCCCAGCAGGAGCAGACTCTTCCGGTGCTCATGGAGCAGCTGACAATTGCTAACCACCGTTAGCTAAGACATTGTCCAGCTTACAATTCACCTCGAGTAACGTCCCAGTCTGTGAGGTCTCCGCCCGGACGGTGCTGTCCATGGGTGTGGGTCGCCCTCCAATGGCTCCCGTCTTCCCAATTTTCCGGAAAACCAGATATCCTCCCACTCCAATCAGAAGAAATCCAGTGATCATCAGGCCAAATATCTTCGACGTCCTCAATGGACAGCTAAGAGAGACATACGACCTTCCACTCCTTCCAGGAATCGAGCATATATCCTGCTGCGTGTGTCCCATGAGGGCAAGTGGGAGACCCCTCCTCCGTTCTCATCATAGAAAAAATCTTGTCAATCATGTTGAATGACCAATTAAATCCATTTCTGAAAAATAGGGATTTCCAGAAGAAATGCAGAGAAGCGCTCTGTAGGCAGACAGGACAAAAGAGCCTTGGGAAAAAAAAAGATAAGGGAGCAAAGCAGAAGCGTCTGTGCTCTGTGAGTGCCAGGAGAAAAGAGGACGTCCAGAGGACGTCAGCAGTGGATTTTCCACCTTCTTCTACACATCACCATCCTACCGCTAGACCTCCTCCCGTGGAGTCATCGGAGGAGCCTACGCAGTTGGGAAGAGCCCATATAACCCCGGAGGAATGACAGCAGCATATCAGCAAAGGTCTCTGTTTATACTGTGGACTTTCGGGACATTTTATTTCGACATGCCCGTGGTGCCAAAAGGTTGAGCCCACCAGAAGGACCCGGAGTCCTGGTGGGTTGTAACACAGGAAATAAATCCTCCCAGCTTCTCATCGAGTGTGCTGTGACTTGGGTCAATCAACGCCACCAGACTACTGCCTTAGTAGACTCGGGGTGCGAGCAGTCTCTGGTGGATCCACAACTGGTCCGTGAATGGGTATCTCAACTGAACTTTTTCCTGAGCCGTTGTCAGTTACCTCACTGGACGGAAGAGATCTGTCCACCATCATCCACAGGGCATTGCCTCTCCAGCTCCAGGTTTCAGGTAACCACACAGAGACACTCTCGCTATTTGTTTTCCCATCCCCGCAGAACCCTGTGGTGCTTGGACATTCGTGGCTCCTGAAACACAACCCGCTTCTGGACTGGCGAGCCAGCAGAGTCAAAACCTGGAGTCCGGAGTGTCATCTCACAAGTCTAAACTCGGCACCTACAGTGTCTAAGGACTCCGGCTTGGCACCAACTGAGCCTCCCGATCTCTCCCAGGTACCTCCGGTTTATCACGACCTTCAACAGGTGTTCAGCCGGGACCGTGCTGCCACTCTTCCTCCTCATTGCCCTTATGATTGTGGCATCGATCTGTTACCGGGTGCTCCGTTGCCATCCAGTCGTCTGTACAGCCTCTCAAAACCTGAGCGTGACAGCATGCAGACCTACATAACTGAGGCTTTGGCAAACGGGACCATCAGACCATCTACTTCACCCCTGGGGGCGGGGTTCTTCTTCGTTGCCAAGAAAGATGGATCTCTCCGCCCTTACATTGACTGTCGGGGTCTTAATCAAATAACTGTCATGCACAAGTACCCCCTACCCCTACTGTCATCCACTTTCGAGCCAGTCCAAGACGCTACCATCTTCACACGGTAGGATCTCCGTAACGCCTATCACTTGGTTAGGATCTGCCAAGGGGATGAGTGGAAGACGGCTTTCAAAACAACTTTGGGGCACTTCGAACACCTGGTGATGCCTTTTGGTCTCACCAATGCTCCAGCGGTGTTCCAGAGACTGGTGAACTCTGTTCTGGGTGATTATTTGAATGACTTTGTGACTGTCTATCTGGATGACATTTTAATTTTTTCCAGGTCCATCACCCAGCACCAGAGACATGTTCGAGCTGTTTTACAACGGCTTTTGGAGAACAGAATTCTTGTTAAAGCAGAGAAATGTGAATTTCATGTACCTGTTGTGAAATTTCTAGGTTTTGTGTTGGAGAGCGGGAGACTGAATGCAGACCCACACAAGGTGCAAGCTGTGACAGAGTGGCCCACTCCTACCACCAGAAAACAGTTGCAGCGATTTCTGGGCTTTGCCAACTTCTATAGAGGGTTCATTTGAAACTATAGTCAAACCGCTGCTCCACTAACGTCTCTCACCTCCACTTCTAAACCGTTTTTTGGTCTCCAGAGGCCGAGGCAGCCTTCCGGGCACTCAAGAAAAGGTTCTCTGAGGCCCCGGTACTCTGCAGGCCTGACACCAGGCAGCAGTTCACCTTGGAGGTGGACGCCTCGGACACTGGGGTGGGAGCGGTCCTCTCACAGGTATCCCCTGCAGATCACAAGCTCCATCCCTGTGCCTTTTTCTCCCGGCGCTTAACACCTACCGAGAGCAGGTATGATGTGGGAGACCGGGAATTACTGGCCATTAAACTGGCTCTTGAGGAGTGGAGGCACTGGTTGGAGGGGGCTGAACATCCGTTTGTGATTTGGACAGATCACAAGAATCTGACTTACCTCAAGGAAGCTAAGAGACTTAACCCTCGGCAATACCGTTGGTCCTTGTTCTTCTCGCGTTTTAACTTTGTATTGTCTTATCGCCCAGGATCTAAGAACACTAAGCCCGACGCTCTCTCCTGCCAGTATACCTCAGGGGATGAATCCACGCCTGGAACCATTCTGCCTCCTTCCTGCTTAGTGGCAGGGGTCACCTGGGCAATCAGGGACCAGGTTCTGGAGGCTCTCAAGGTCGACCCTGGCTCAGGTAACGGACCATCAAATAAACTGTTGGTTCCTCAGAGTTTGCAAGGAAAAATCACTGGGCTCACTCTGGAAAGTTCTCCATACACCCCGGGGTTGGACGAACCTTGGCACTAATCAAGCGCGCTTTCTGGTGGCCCGCCATCTACAAGGACGTCAAGGAGTACGTGTCGGCGTGCCATGTTTGTGCCCAACAGAAAGGTACCAACCGACCACCAGCTGGATTACTGTGTTCTCTGCCTGTTCCGTCTCGCCCGTGGTCACACATAGCAATAGACTTTGTTTGGAGACTACCTTCCTCCCATGGTTTTACTTCTGTACTGACTATTGTAGACAGGTTCTCCAAGGCCTGTCACCTGGTTCCTTTAAAGACCCGTCCTTCCTCTGTCGTGACCGCCCAGCTCCTGGTCAAGCATGTGTTTCAGCTCCATGGTATATCAACTGAGATCCTCTCGGATCGCGGCCCCCAATTCGTGTCCAAGGTTTGGAAGGAGTTCGCCACCGTCCTGGGGGCCCGGGTCGCCTTAACCTCGGGATTCCACTCCCAAACCAATGGCCAGTGCGAGCGCATGAATCAGGAGCTGGGTGCCATGCTACGCTGTGTGTGTGCAACAAACCCCTCTGCCTGGAGTGACCAATTCGCCTGGGTTGAGTACGCCCACAATAGCCACGTCTCCACTGCCACAGGTCAGTCTCCGTTTGGGGCTTCTATTGGATATCAGCCCTCCTTGTTTCTGCTCCAAATAGGTCCCACCACTTCCACGCCTCAGTTTCTTCGCCGGGCCCGCCGAATGTGGGCGTCCACTAGGTCTGCCCTCCTACGTACCGCTGAGAAGAACCAGCGGCTGGCGGATCGGCATCGTCGCCCAGCGCCGACCTACTCCCCGGGGCAGATGGTCTGGTTGTCATCAAAGGACATACCCCTCAAGGCGACGTTTAAGAAGTTCGCTCCAAGGTACCTAGGTCCGTTCAGGGTGGCGACTGTTCCTAGCCCAGTGACCGTTCGCCTGGACCTCCCGCAATCTCTGAGGGTCCACCCCGTGTTCCATGTATCCCTGGTCAAGCCTGTGGTTTCCAGCCCCTTGTGTCCAGTGCCTGCTCCGCCGCCTCCTGCCCAGCTCTACAAGGGGGGTCTTGTCTATAAGGTTCGACGGATCCTCGACTCACGCCCCCGGGGAAGGGGTGTGCAGTACTTGGTAGACTGGGAAGGATGTGGTCCAGAGGAGCGGTCCTGGATACCTCAGTCCTACATTGAAGAACCCTCCCTCATCATTGACTTTGAAGCTTCCCGATCCACTGCAAGGATGCCGAGGGGCGTCCGTCGAAGTGGGTGTCATGTTCCTGAGCTGAGGTGAGCACTCTCTCCACACTAACCATCTCTGAGGCCATTTTCCACAGGTGAGGAGTGGAGAGAGCTGCAGGTGCACCGAATCTCCAATCTGGAGGTTGGGTATAAATGGAGGATGGAGACGCCACACTATGCCGGATGATTGCACCTGTTAGGTAGCCCCAGCCTCTTGACTTTGTTTGCTCGTTTGGTTGTTAGAATTAGATATTGGATTTTTTGGCTCTGAACCTTCGACTGTTTTTCTGGATTACGCTTTTGGATTTTCCTCTGAAGCCTGTTTGTTTATTCTGTTCAGGATACTCAACTCTACACACTACTCTCGCCACTCGAACCCCGGATTTCCAGAACCACGTCCCATCCTCCTTGTCAACGCCTGCCCGTTTAATCTCCGCTGCCTCACCTGACTCAGCCTGCTGAGCCACCACCTACACTCACCTTGGCTACCCACCTTTTCCGCACATCTTGGACACTTATATGGACTAAAGCTGAACGGCACACCCTCACTGGACTTACCAGTGCGCTTTTTGTTCCTGTTTGAAATAAAAGGATTTTTCTCTACTCACCCATTGAAGTCGTGTTGATTCTGCATGTCTTGGGTTAAACATCTCCCTCGAGTCATGACACTGTGTGCTACCTCACCCAGCAAGGACGACCCTTCGTGAGGATCTGGAGGTCAAGGGAGGATGGTTTCTTCCTCCAGGTACTCGGTCCGGTAGAGGAGACTTGAGGAAACGACTCTCTGGTCCGAAGATGTCGCCGGGTACACAGTGTCGAGCGTCTGGCTTACTCTGAAGGAGTTTCGTCTTACTTAACTCAAAAATCAATAACTCTGAGTTTTGCTTCAGCTGGCAACAGTTACGTTTATTCGTAGCTATTCTCATCGGCGTGACAGAACAGCAGGTGGAGGCTTCAGGGACGGCCGTTCCCTGATCCTCTGATGGTGGTTGGTTCACGAACTGGTGTGAAAGCTGCTGGAAGTTAGTTTTACAAAGTCCTCAGAACACGCCCTCTCAGAGCAAGAAAACTTTGGTCATGATCCAAAAAAACATGTGATGGAAGTTACCCTTACTCTGGATCAGTTCTGTGTTGGATGGATAAGTGGAAGTTGACCTTCTGATTACTGAACACACATTACTGATCATCACTCATAATTATACCCAAAGCATAATAATTCATTTCAGTAATTAAAATACATTTATACTGAACCAAGTGATTATTTATGATGATTATAATAAACAGTAATAAAGTCTAAGAGTTTATTAATATTATTATTTGGATTATTATCGTGAACTTGAAGTGTCCTTCTTCTGGGACAGAACAGCTGCAGATAAGGGGTGATACTCAGCAGACATCAGGGCTCCTGGGTTAATCTGTGGACTTAAAAGTTACAGTCTGACCCAGCTGGGAAAATGAAACCTTTGTCCTAAATTAGAGGACCTTCATGATGCTACACCATTTTCCTATAATCTTGGTGTCACCAAATTTCCACTTTATTACAGATCAGTTATTCCCTATCACTGCCATAAAGCTTTGGGTTAGCAATTGTCTTGATTCCATGCATGAAACAATAAGCTGTGTTTGGTCCTGTTTGTCCATGCCTTAACTGGTGTTTGTAATAAACTCACAAAATGTAAATAACGCCTGATCATTGTCTAGCAATTCTCGAGAATTATCGGTGCATTCTGTCAAGAACTCATCCTTTAGATTACTTTGTGGTGTTAACTCTGAGACTGATTACATTGCGAAGATATAGGTATTAAATCCAACGGTCCAGTTCCAAAAACTGGTGGTGCCCCGATTAATTAATATAAGATTATAAACAAGCTAAATCTACGCCACATTTGATATATAGTGTCATGGTCCATGGTGAGCTGCCAGCCTGTAACCCTGTTTTCTCCTCTGAGCATTGTTTTCACGGGTGGGTGTGTCTGAGAGCTCCCAGCTGCAGCTGATTTCACCATCAAGGCCCAGCGGATTTAAGGAGCAGTGTGACACTTCACCACGCCGGATGATTACTCTGTTTGGGTAGCTCTAGCCTCCAACCTGACTTTGATATTTGTATTTTGTTCTTGTTAACCTGTCGCTTGAAAATCGCTGAATGCCCTTCCCTGCTCTCCTCCAGGTTCCTCTTAATCTCTCACCATCTCCAGAACAAACCCGGATCTCAGCCTACCTGACCACACTGCTTCATCCCCTGGCCGCCCGCTCTCAGCCGCTCACCTACCAACATCCATTCCTGCTCCTATGCCTCTGGATAAACCAATTCCCTTACCTTTGGATCTCCTCAGCTCACCCGGACCTGACAACCCTCCCTGTACAATTACCACTACCAAGAAACAGTAAGCCCAGCCTCCAGATAAGTTTCCATTATTTCCACCTCATATTCACTCTGTCTCCCTCCTCAGAATCTCCTCCTGGAATCCTGCTGCCAGTCCTGCATCTCGTCGGTTCCCGTCTCTCCCGTTGCTCCTTATTTAGTACTAAAAACCTTTTTACTTACCTTCTTGCTCTCCGTGTAGTGATTCTGCATATCGTGGGTCAAGAAACTGCCACCCACCATGACATATAGATTTAAATCTATATTTATTGCTACATTAGAANCAGCTGAATGTATATTATAACTGAGTCAGATCAGTACCACAAACTCAGGGCAGCAGTAGCCTGGAGGGTGAGTGGGTCCAGTAACAAGAAGGTTCTAGGTTAGATCCTGGCTCCGGACAGAATTCTGCTGTTGTGTCCTTGGGCAAGACATTCAACTTATCTTGCCTGACAGAGGGACTGATGGTGCGTGTGATTGCAGCCTTGCCTCTGTCAGGGGCAGCTGTGGCCACAATGTAGCTCATCACCAAGCTGTGAATAGATGAATGAACACATGCACGCACACACACGAACGCGCGCGCGCACACACACACACTCATCAGGTGTTGTGAATGGAGGAGTGGACTCACCAGCAGCGTGGGAAGACCGGCCACCACGGCGTACAGCAACACCGGCGGGACGGCGCTGGTCTCCTCCGGACCCATGTACGGTTTGGTGAAGGTGGTGTCGTAGCAGAAGAAGCCCTGCACGTGCACGGTGAAGGTGTCGGTGTACTCGAAGTAGTAGGCCAGCATGACGGTCCCGGCCATGATCACCAGCTGGAAATACAGCATGATGGAGACGGAAAGCACAGAGCATGTGATCAGAACCGAGCCCTCAGCCTGCCTCCCCCTCCTCCTCCTCGGCAGCGATCATCACGGCCCGGCGGTCCGGTGGTCCCGGTGTCTCCGCTCACCTCACTGCGACTGACTGGGCACCGAGAGCGCGCGGGAGCGTGTGGAAGTGGGGAGAGGGTAGCCTACGGATGGAGAGAGCGCTAAGCAGGAGGCTGGTCTAACGCGACCCGCGTGCGTGCGTGCGCGCGTGTGCGCAAGGAGCGGATCAGCTGGTTAAGGGAACTGATGTCAGATCAGATCCAGATGCAGACTGAAGCGAGGGTCCAGTTCAAAGCTCTGCGACACCTGATCAGCTGTTGGAGGTAAACAGGCTGGTTTAAGCATTCAGGATGGAATCAGCTGATTTATACTGTTGCTGAGTCCATTTGTTTATGTAAACATGTTTAATCATATTACATTGTGTTTATTATAATTAGACAGACATGCTTTCCGTTTTAATACATTCTCCAGATCTTTGACACTACCCGTTAGGACTTGGGTGATACAGAGTTATTAATATCTGAGCAGGGAGTTCAGACAGGCGGTCTACGCCTCATAAACCAAACCATGTCTCTGACTGGGGTAAACTGGAACACCAGCCTACAAGTCATCACAAGCCAGACCATAACAGCACACATTTGGTTTGTGATGGAGCAGACAGCAGATCATATCGCTGCAGGCAGCGTAAATAAACAGGACTTATTAAAAGGCAAAGCACAGAAGAAGAAAACATCAAAGTTCTACACTTCAAGCAGCCAGCCTTATCTAGCATGTCAGATTTCATAAGAAATTAATGCAGCATCTTTCCGCCAACCGGCTGATGTGAAGCTGCAGGCGTGAGAGGCTGGTGGGATCAGAGGTTCTCACCGAGTTCCTCGGAGAAAACCCATCTGCAGCAGTGTGGTGTCTCCTCGTGGAGATATCCAGTCCAACCAGGAGCCACCCAGTCAGCAGCTAAACTAAAGCATGCACAATGAAAACGAATGGATTGTTTTATTGATGTTGGTTTAGTTGTTGTAGAGCCCATTTACTATAAACCAGAGTGATGTCCCAGCTGGTCTCCAGAAGGCTGCTGGTTTCTTCTATAAGAACAGAACACGTGGAACCTGCAGTAGAACCACTGAAGGTTCCCCTACAAAAGGCTCCCTCTAGTGGTAAAACCACGGGAGGAACTAAAGCTTGCATTGGTTTAATTTTTTAAACAGAGGCTGAAAAATATCAAACTTTATTCCAGTAAATGTTTAATATCTGTTTCTATAATGTTTGTGTGTCTTTATGAATATTTCTATAATAAATAAGCAGATTCATCTAACTTATCTTTAGTCTGCATCTGAACCTTCAACCCTCAGATTCATCTTTACATGGATTTAATTTAGTTATAATCAAGCTACAGCAAAAAAATGGATTAGATGTGAGGATTAAAAAATGACTGTAACTTTTAATTCATTCAGATGCTTTCAGAGTCAAAACTACAGAAACATTCCCAAAGATTATCTGTCAAAGGATTCCTATTAAAAAGTCTTCTATGTAGAGTTCCCTAGATGTCTCTCCAGCCAGACTTTTTAATAACTGATTGGAACTGATCTGATTCCTGAAGCTCTGGAACTCGTCTGTAGAGCAGACTTCAAATCCACGAGGAACCAAACTTCTCCTCAAGCCCTCCCTAGGTGACCTGACTGATTTCAGGTGTTCCATGATGTCTTCTGTCTTCTCTTTAGAGAGTAGGAAGGGCTTAGACAGGGGGTGGTGTAATTCTGTTGTCGCACCGCTAGATGGAGGCAGAATAAAGATGCTCTCTGTGGAATGAATGACCCTAAAAAATCCAATTTTAGGAGAACTCTTAAGTACAAGGAAAGGTCTAGGCACTCTTCTGTGGGTGGTAAAGTGGAGGTCTGAGGTCCCAGCAGGGGACCAGAGCTCCTGATGACAGAAAAAGGTTTAGACTTTATTTTTTATTACCATACTCATATGACATGAACATTTTAGTGTGTGCCGTTAATCAGAAAACACATTTGAAATGAGACCGTTTGTGAATTTTATTTGTAACCGAGTTTATTTCCCCCAAAACATTTTAGAAGAGCCGTCCTGCTAATAACAGAGACAAAGTGTGCATTGTTGCAGTGGTGAAACAGACATATGTTTTTATTACAGCCTACAGGAGCTGTGGCCTGAAGGTCATTGGTGCACCCAGAGGGCACGTTGGTGAACACCAGCTGTGATGGAAGCTGCCAGTCTAAAGAAGGCCTTTGGGGCTTGGCTGTCCTGTATGCTGACAGGTACCAGATGGCCAAAAGGACGGTAGCTTTAGTGATGGCATAAGGAAAATCTCAGGTGTGAGAACAATGAGAGGTCATGGAGAAGGACTTCCTGTTGGCCTCGAGGGGATTCTGACAAACTGTCCGGTGACTCGGAAAAGAAAAGCTGGGCTCGTCCTAGGCTGTTAATATTGTGAGTGGAGGACTGCTGACCAGAGCCCCGATAACTAGCCAAACACAAACCTTTAATACACCCTACAACAGAAAGACTGTTTGGCCCTGCCCACTCAGAAACTAATATTAAATTAGCTGCATGCTGATTGGCCAGTTTACCTATGGTAACTTGTAAATTTGTACAGCACCTTCTTAGGATTCTTCAACCCCCCCCCAACGCAATGAATCATCCACCTAGGGCGCACCATGGGCACGTCCAACTAGGAGGAGCCGTTGAAAGCATGTTTCTTTGTGACAATAGTCTTATCAGACGACCGCTTCCATGGTCTCCTCACTTCCGAAATGCGAGCGTCCCGGTTTAGTTCAGCTGACCAGTTTACAAGCGGAATTTCATCGGATTGCTACCGCAGTATCTGGGTGCATCAGCTCGATTAGAAATAGTTCACCTTCAGCCAGGCTAACACATTTACATGCAATTAAACAAAAAGACGTGAGTTTTTTTAGGGCAATACTTTGTCTATCTGGAGCGTGATGTAGATCTGTGAGGATTTTCTAATCCTAGAGTTTCACCGTCTATTTTCTGTCAGAAGCTAATGCAGGAGGTAGGTGTAGGAGACTATTTTCATGTTCAGTCTGCAAGAAAATCTCAGTGACTGACTACAATCAGAAAAAACATTAAAAAAAGATTTTTCAGTGTTCCACACCTTTAAACTGGAGCGTTAGCAGTAACCTGGGCTTGCTTTGTAGTTGGCACATGTGGTACATTATCACCACCTTTATTGTGAGGTGGATTGGAACAGCTCCAATGACCGGTTATGGCAGCTTTGTTCAGACTGAGCACTTTCTCTGTGGCCATTTCAACAGCACTAATCTGCACAGGAAGCAGGTCGTTATCATATAGCACACCCCAAGCTGCCAAGGTGCAACAACAAGGTATATACATGTGGTTTTGAATGTTTAACAACCCCTGACAAAGATGTCAGCAAGGAGAATCCGACCTCTATAACAAAGCTTCTCAGAGCTAGCATCCCTGAAAGAGCATTTTAGAGTCCCGTGTTAGAAAGAGGGAGATGGATGTGGTCTTACCTCCCAACCCAGAGACTGGAACAGTTTCCTTTGCTCTTTTCTACTCGGGTGTGTTGAAGGCATGCTGATTGATTCTGCAAGAATAAGAAAAGATAAATCAGTTCTTTTCAGAGCAAATCAAATTATTTAAATAAATCACCTTCATAGAGAAAAATATGTAAGTCTGTTCAGCTTATAGTTTATGAATTTTAATGTTTTTTTTCCCATTTCCAATCCTTAGGCCAATACTGAAAAAGTTACTTCATATTTTGCTCATATATTGACCGTTCAAAACCGAAGAAACCCTCCACTCAACATGACACCAGTTCTACGTGATACAGCGGAGGTCCGGTGACTGGCTTCCCCAGCAGAACCTGTAAAATGGAACTAGTGTGGGTTTGACTTCAACAAAGGGCTCATTTATCCACAGCTGGACTACCTGGTAAACTTTACACTGGATCTCTCTCTGATGGCAGCCATCTGACAGGTAAACATCATTGTGTGGCATAGGTGTGACCAAGTCACTTTGCAAGTTACAAGTAAGTCTTTCCAGTCAAGTATTGAGTCAAGTCCAAGTCAAAGACAACCAAGTCCAAGTCAAGTCCACAGTCAATGATGTGGAAGTCCAAGTCAAGCCCAAGTCCTTAACTTTGAATTTTCAAGTCATAATCAAGTCATCTGTCAAACTTCTATTTAATGACAATGACAATAAATAAATTCAAGAAATAAAACTTCTTAAAGCTTTATTTATTTGCTCAAACAAGCAGAAAGTGAAACTGATTATAAACAAAGTGCTGCTGCAGTCAGCAGTAAATCAAACCCAGAACCAAGAATGATTTATGATTTTTGTCCACGTCGTGTCACTTTTGTGCTAAAATATCAAATATGTTCAAGTCATCATCAAGTCAACAGATGCAAGTCGATTCAAGTCGCAAGTCATTGGTGTTCAAGTTTGAGTCAAGTTGTAAGTCTTTATAGATTTTATCAAGTCAAGTCAGAAGTAATTAAAATAATGACTCAAGTCTGACTCGAATCCAAGTCATGTGACTCGAGTCCACACCTCTGCTGTGTGGTTCTGCCGTTGTGAAGAGAGACTCAGATAAGACCTTCAGACTCACAGGATCAGGTTCTTTCTCTGAAATAAGTGCTTTCCAACTGCAGGCGGTACGGAGCACACCTTAACCCGGTGACCCTGTAACATGATTATCTGGCTCACATTTTAGTCCCATTATGTCACTGAAGCAATGAACTGAACTGAATAAAACTACCAACAATCCAACAAAATGGATAAAATTATGATTATTATTATTATTATTGTAGTAGTAGTAGTAGTAGTAGTAGTATTAATAATAATAATAATAATACATTCATTAGTTATTTTAATTATTGTTATTATTATTTGGCTCAGCTTGAGTATCTCTGTAAAAAACTATTGAATTTAAAGGACTTGTGCATGATGAATAAACGTTGTAAAACAAATAAAAGTAGCCAACCTCGTCTCACTGGTGACATGAATCAGCTGATCTTTAAAGTCATACAGAACCATGTAGGTATTGTGTCTCTGCACACATCTATTAGAGATGCTCTGAAAACTGTAACATGTCCGTATTACAGTGGAAAGCTCTGTTGCATCACAACTTTGTCAGAATTTACCGTAAAAATAAACATGAAAAGAATGACTGACAAAGAAAAACTAGATATCATTGAAGTCCATATAATTCTTATGTCTGTATGTAAATGGTCCAACTGTAACCTGTACGGCCCCCCCGATACAATGATTGTAGACCCGCCCCTGGCTCTGCTCTTCGGGATATGAAGGTGTAGAATGAACCGGTCCGGGAGCACTTCTTACCTGGGACGGTACCGGGACTCGGGAGCACGGTTCCGCCTTACCGGATCCTCGGTGACACAAGCAGACCTCTTACCAGCTCCTCGGTCCTTCGCCCGGTCCCACAGGACAGGACAGCCTCCAGCTGGTCGTCACAACATCACAGCACCGAACACTCCGCGTTCACTAGCTCATCAGCTGCTGAGGCGCATGCGCAGCAACTTCGGCCGTGGAATAGTAATTCTTACATAAAATACTTTGGATTCTTATACCTGTGCACTTTATTATAATGGTATGAACCATAGAGTTATTATTGTAACATTTCAAAATAAAATGCGTATCCAGAAATTTAAACAGGGACCTTAGTTTATTTTTGAAGAAGTTTTATTGTTATTCTTCATGTTAATGTTATTTCAAAATGTTCCCAAAGTGTCACGAAATAAGCAAACCAAATGTTATATTAATGTTAAACTTTACAAATGTATATTTCTCCTGTGGAGCACTTCCTGGATCTTATAGAAGGGAGGTAGGCTATTGGCAGTAACACACACACATACTCACACACACCAGGTGATGTGTGGAAGGTGGTGATGAAGATGAGTGGTCACGTGACTTGTTGTGTCCATTTACCTGAGCAGCAGGAAGCTGTAAAAATGAGCTGGTTAACGTGAAACCTTCTCCCAGGTGTCCCTCTGGGACTTTGATGCGGGTTGCAAACTCAGACTGAGTCTATAGATCTGCATAAAAGCATCAGTATGCTCTAATGGGAAACAGGCTTCAACACAATCGGTTGTTTTCCGCTTGGTCCTAGAGCTCAACCAGTGTCAATTTAATATAGCGTAATATTGTTTTTGGATGGTAGAAGGTGCAGGGGTCAAAACTTGACTTTGGAAAAAGTCCCCCACCCCAAATTTACGTCCATGGGGGTTAGGGTTAGGGTTCATTATAGTATTTAATATTATTATGATGATGGATTTAAAGTACATTTTTTCCTTTAGTCTCTTCTAAAATAAGCGTATTGTCCAATATTTTACAGTAAATTCCATTTTTGTGTAAATGTAACTCTCAGCTCAAGAAATACAGTCAGCAGGCTTTTGTGATCCATTTGTATGGCCGTGTTTAAGACTTTATTACAAATGAATGAATGAATGAATGAATGAATGAATGAATGAATGAATGAATGACTCGGTTACTAGGGTCCCAGCATGTTCAAACCGGTAAGAAGAAAATTCTCAGAACCAGGTCTGAACCGTGGCATCACTCCTCAGGGCGCATGCGCCACCCCCCGCCCCGCCTCCTTCTCCGTCTCCGTTTGTAACGTTCTGCTCCACCTGACTGACGGCTGGCAGGAAGACATGCTCGGAACAGCGCTCTGAGCTCCATCAGTACCGATCCGGACCTGGTCAGAGCAGGTTTCAGGTCGGATTGGAGCCATCCTGGATGATGGAGCGCTCCTGATCCCGCTGGACGGCCGTCTCCTTTCGTCTCATCTCGGTTGTGCTCGGACAAACGGAGGCCTGAACATGTCTGCGCGGGAGAAGGGGGTCCGGGTCCAGACCAAAGACAGCGTCAGCCTGCTGCCCTGTTTCTACTTCGTGGAGGTGAGTTCCATCAGAAGGTGGAGCAGCTCCATCAACACAGATTGAAGACTCAGATCCAAAGATGAATGTGGACTTAATATGTATTAAAAATAAAATCATCTTAACTGGAAACATCAGGATCATCATGAAATAAGCGAAACCTCATCTGTCAGTCTAGAATCAGACTTCTTCTCATGATATTTAATCTTCATGCTGAAATATTTCCATCAGCAGATTAAAGGCTGCACAGCCAGGTTTACAGGCGTGATGCAGCCATGAGGAGGAGAGGAGACTGCTTCTCATCCATAATGGCTGCACGATGGATGTAGAGGTCCCTGGAGGCTGACCTTTAGCCTCACCCAGTGTTTTTATTTTTACCATTCCTCTGAGACCCATATGAAAGTCTGTGAAGACATCTACAGCAGGTCCGCCTTCAATCTGCATCAGTCCCCTTCCCACATGTTCTCCTGATGTGGTCTGGTGATGTTTGGATAAAAGCATAAACCCATTATCTCCTAAACTCCAGAACACAGGCTTTTTGGCATGGTTTAGTTTCACTCCAGTCTGGTTTACCTATGCCAGATATGCCAGATGAACCAATGAGGCACTGGGTTTTTAGTCCAATGGGGCACTGGGTTTGTGTGGTTTCAGAACTCATATTTATGACGAAGATAGCTGATCTTCACTCCGTCATCCTTCTCTGTTCTCCTGGTCCTTCTGACAGATTTGGATGATTTTCTAGAGAGAGCATCAGCTGGCTAGCTGCATTGTAGCTGCAGAAAGCCTTTCAGTGAGTCCATAGCAGAGATTTTCAGAATGGTTTTAGTAAGTGCTACTCGAATGTTGATAGTCTGGCACTTTCACTTGCCCTAACATATGAACACAAGCAACAGTACTCCAAATAGCTTTTAAACCTTTAAAGTGACGATGTGTATTTTCCTTGGCTAAAAGGGTAGAGTACATACCTAAATCCCTGCAAGCAAGCTGTATTTTTGTGTTTGAGTAAAACCTTACTAACGGAAGGCCATTAGGGTCAAAAATCCCGTCAGCAAAATGACGAGCACATCAGACTCCCTTTCATCACTCGCAAGGAGTGCAGAGGTAAATATGTAAAACAACAACGTTTGTAAATGGTGAAAGTTTTGTAACCATTTGTTACAAATCAGTAATTGCATTTTGTCCTCATGGGCTCCTGTAGAAGGCAACACAGCGTCTTATATGGCGTCACCCTGAGAATTAGACCCGCACCATGTATTTTAGACCCGATTTTTATGGTTACATGTTACAAAGCTGCCAATATTTTTCCAGAATGACATAATTTCATTCCTTTTGATCAACATTTCAATGGATAATTCCAGAGATTAGTGGTAATAGCTACACATTGTCTCTAAGAACTAGCTATAATAAACATGATTTAATACATATAGACTTTGCTGCTTGGGATCAGGAGAGGTCCATGAGCAGACCACAGATGGGTTCGATAGGTTTTATCTTCACTTGCATCTCACTCCTCAGGTCATATTTCCATGCCTCTGTCCCAATTATCAAATCAAATTACTGTGGTCACTGACCCAAACCATATGGGGACATCTGCCATTTCCACTGCCTAGTTATCTATGTATTTATTCATTGGCAATCTGCTTATGTTGCTGCTGTTATGACTTCTAGGGCTGAAATAACTTTCCCTTCCTGTCCCTGTGTAGCTACCCATTCTGGTATCATCGGTAGTCAGTCTTTACTTCCTGGAGTGGACGGACGTGTTCAAGCCTGTCAAGTCCGGCTTCAACTGTCATGACCGCAGCCTGAGCCTACCCTACATTGACCCAAACCATGAGGCCATCCCTTTGCTGATGTTGCTCAGTCTGGCCTTTGCTGGACCAGCCATCACAGTAAGTACTGATACCACACACAGTATTTACACACATGATCAGCACTCAGCAGTTATAATTCAAATTATGTTCAATTCTAATGTCACTGACGTTTGAATGTTGTCAAAAATGTGTTTGAACAATAATATTCTGAGCATCTTTTTCTGCTGCTCAGATCTATGGTCATCATGATGTCCATAGATACACACACACACACACACACACACACACACACACACACACACACACACACACACACACACACACACACACACACACACATATATATATATATGTATACAGTATATATACA
>SSNQ01034371.1:415326-440254 GCA_006942095.1 Nothobranchius kuhntae | reverse complement strand
GTGTTGCTTGGGGAGAAATTATGACACGTCTCTAAATAAAGTAAAATTTTCCAGTGCAGATTGGAGACAACCCATAGAAGCAGTGATTTGATCTCATTTCAGAGAAAAATAGAACAGGTTAGATGCACCTAATAAATAAAATTACTAACAAACTCAGGATTCTTTCTTTGCTTCACTGTTCTGGTGCTGAAAATATCACTAATGTGGATCAAAGGAGATACACAGATGAATGCACCTCTTATTATTTGGAGTCTACATTTACTGCAGCTGGCAGAGGCAGAGATTTTTTCCATTGATACACGGAGTTTACAGAATCATTTTAAATTTTAATAGGGGAAGACTGCAGGAGGGAGCGGTAAAATACAGGGGGTCCCCAGCAAAAACAAGAAACTATGAGTGATAAAACCCGCTGGTTTGCCATCAGGCAGTCACGGGGCAGCTCCAACAACCCAGTGGCTGTGCTGGGTCAGTTATCGAGCTCAGTCCGGTACCGGCTCGGCTGTGAACGAGCCGAGGCGACATCGTGCTCTGCTTAAGAAGAAGTGTTATTTTCCCGCTTCAGAAGAAGCGTCCAACATGTTTTTACGCTTTCTCCGAGACATGTCACGTCGCTAAGTTGTTAGCGCCGCGCGCTAACACGTCAGTAGTGCAGCGTAGCCTGCTGGAGGTTTTAAGGGTTCAGATGAAAACCCCCGACCTCTCAGGCTGCTCACACATCGATCTTAAGTTGTCGCTGTTGCGCTCACGCCGTAATACAGTATTAGATGCGGTTAAAGTCAGACATGAAAAAATAAATACATTTTACATGAGTAAGTGATGCTTAGCCTGGTGGGAGGAGGAGAACCTGGCCTAATAAGCACTGGAGGAAACCCTGTTAGGATCGTCAACACTCGTTTATCTTAATGCTATTGAAACATGTAAACCAAAAAGCATTATATCCACTGCTACCTTTCTAATTTTAAACTCAGTAACTTACGCTGTAACTTCACCTTGCCCTGCCTGCTCCTTGCTGCCCGCCGGCTGTGATCACAAGCGACAACATTGTAGTTCCCGCTGCTTCTTCGGGAAACAGCGCAAAAATAAATAAATAAATAAATAAAACTTGGGATCTTGTAGGCGTGGCGGTCGGATTTCAGCCGTGGCGGGCCGCCACGGCTACGCCTATGTAAGGGAAACCCTGGTGTGTGTGTGTGTGTGTGTGTGTGTGTGTGTCCAAGTAATATGAGAGCTGACGTTATAGACCGGTGATAAAAAATAATTTGTAGCCTGTGAGTGCAACTGTGGGCTGAGTGCACCGCAGTGACGAGGGTCCTTTCTCTCCTCTCCCTGAGGATCCTTGCTTTGGTGATTTGGATCAAAGATGCCAGAGAAAACTTTGCAGAACCAAAACTGGCCCAATTAGAAGTGAATGCAGGTGCTTGATGCAGTAATTCAGTGAAGTCATTGATGGATTAACTCATTAGTGTGCTAAAAGATTTCAAGTTACAATTTTAATAAAGATTTCTGACAATTTTTGCTATAAAATGAGATGTAAATTAATATTTCTTCATTTTACCTCCACCCTGGTCAGGTACACTTGCAGACCCTTTTATACTTAGTGGTAGTGGAAGGTGATGCTGGTGTTCTACAGCTCCCATCAGAATGTATTACTGGAACATGAACTCTTCTTCATTTACACAAACTGAGTTAATTTTCAACTTTCTGATGGGTGAGTGTTAGCCGATATCTTCCACACAACGGAATCAAGACGTAAGTCTGTTGCATCGATGGAGGTTAACTCATAAAAACTCACACGGACTCAAGATTCACCCTTTTTGAGCTCGGCTTCAGACGGCCAGTCCTTCCCATCCGAGTAGCGCTCACACGCCCATCTTTGCCAGAAGCTCGCTTTTATTTCCTCATGTCACAGGTCAAAGGGTAACACACACGCGTCACTTCCGTTTTTTCTGGCCCATAACAAGAACAAGCCTCATATACACATACAAACACACAACATCAGAACATAATAACAGTGAGTTTACTAAGACTTTGTTTATGTCCAATTACAGTGAAGAAAACTATCTAAGGCTGAAATAAACTTGAATGATTTCATGAAAGTAATTAAAAAGAGGGCTGCACGTTGATGCAGCTGATAGCACAGTTGCCTAGCAGTGAGAGGGTTGTAGGTTTGAATCCTGGCATGTTATCCCCATGCTTGTGCAGGCTTCCTCTGGGTACTCCTGTCTCCTACCAGAGGAGTCTACTCTAGAAGCACAAAACAGCCTCCTGACTGCTTCTGATTTTTAATGATTTAATTTTAGTTTGATATGTTTGCACCTAATTTCTTTGAAGTGTCTTAGTCGGATTTGGGTCTGAATGTTGAACTGAATAATGCTGACTTGGTTCTGGATCATAGTCCAGCTGTGGGTCTGATCTGTGGTTAGAGGACCTTCTGAGGCACAAACCCACTGACTAACGTTCTACTTTATGAGTATAAACATGAAGTAAACAGAAGATTTTCATGACATAAATATTTAAGATTTGTCTCTAGATGTTGGGCTTTATTTAATGTGCTTTTCACTTATAAAATCTTTTATTGTGTAAACCAAACATGCATCTGGCTACTTTCTGGTGTTAAGGGACATTTTAGGGACTCTTTTCTGACGTTAGAGATGTGATTAACTTGGTTAAAGCTACCGCTATTTTGTTAGCCAGAAAATCTACACAAACATCCACCGGTTAGATTTTCTACCATACCATACCATACCATACCATACCATACCATACCATACCATACCATACCATACCATACCATACCATACCATACCATACCCTATTATACCATACCATACCATACCATACCATACCATACCATACCATACCATACCATACCATACCATACCATACCATACCATACCCTATCATACCATATCATGTCATATCATATCATATCATATCATATCATATCATATCATATCATATCATATCATATCATATCATATCATATCATATCATATCATATCATATCATATGTAGGGTTTAGGAAATTGAGTGCTTTAAGAGCTCATATATTGCCTTTACTTATGACCAATAAGCTGTGATACTCTATCTAAATATAGAATCTGTGTTGCCAACTGTTTTTGACTGAAAGTAGCTGCCCCCCCCCCCCCAAAGTCGTTAGATGTCGCCAGATGACGTCACGTGCATACGACACAATGGTGTAATCTGGTTTGCGTGATGACATCACCACATTTGCGTCATGACGTCACCGGTCTTGTAGAGTAAATCAAATAAAACCCACGTCATTTTATTTTAAAATTATTTAATTTATTTTTTCATATTTTATTAAAATAAAAACCCCATAGAATACAAAACAGCAGCCTTTAAAACATCAAGGAAAGATGGCACAAAAAATGGAAGAATATTTCTATTTTGTCTGAAGAGAATGGAACTCGTAAACACAAAAATATTAAATTGGTAGGAATGTATGTATGATTGAATTTAAATGAATTTTCTCTTGTAGTTTTCAAGTGCCTTGAGATGTATTCTTCTGTTGTGATTCAGTGCTATATATTGACCTAACAGATAATATATATATTTTTTATTTTTGTTTGGTTTAGTTGTTTTTAGTACTTTTGTGTAAAAAGAAGCAGGCAGTATTTAGTATTCAGAAATGTAACATGCAAACTGCCAATGACCTGAGGTGTTTGTATTACAGTGTTATTCTGTTTTTTATAAAAGTTTTAAATATGCTACGATATTGAACTCATCATAGAGTTCCAATGCTCCTTGAATGCACCACAAGTGGTGCGAGAAGCCATGTGTGAGTGTGATGCTGCCTGCCAGTGCCAGCCGAGCTCAGCTGCTAAAATGCAGCAGGAAGGCGGAAGGAGCGGTCACCCTTTATTTAGCTCTGGTGGCTATCTCAAATAATGGACTTGTGAAAACCCACAAAAGGTTTGATTGGTCAATGAGGGTAGCGTGATCATGCTGCATGCACATGTGCAGATCATTTTCTTTCTGATCCTCTGGAAGGAAGGACGGTCCTGTCGCTTCAGATGCATCTCTAATCTGCAGGTAAAGTCGGCTACAAAGTTGTAGTCAAAGTAGCTGAGGGGGGTCAGAAATGTCGCCAGATTTGTCGCTAGGCGCTTTTTTTGAAAAAAAAAAAAGGTCGTTAAGGGGGTCTGAAAAGTCGCTAGAAATGGCGACAAAGTCGCTAAGTTGGCAAAACTGTATAGAATATCAACCCTGCTTGGTCTTTACTGTGTTTATCAGAAGATTCTAGGATTCTTTATTTATTAAGGGATTGTACACACTTTGTTTTGATTCAGAAAAGAGTCAGGTTTATAAAAGTAAGCATTTATTTTACCAACAATTGAAACATGACAAGTTAACTAATATTTTACTGTGATGGATGGAACTAGATGTGATGTATGAAACCCATGTGTGAATGTGATGTTGTCAGAACTTCCGTATCTAGGAGAGCTGAGTTCTGGATGTAAAATAATTTGGTTTGAGTTAAGCTATGAAGTTGATTATTATCAAAAGCACATCAGACACGATCTGTCATGTCTACATACCCACTCGAAGACCCTCGTGATAGATCCGGAATGTCGAAGTCCTTGGACTTCCAGGCACCGAGGTCCGTAGAAGAAACTGCTGCGCTACTAGACCGGTCTTAGAGTTGTCTGCATGTCACAACAGACGGATGGAACCACGCGTCTGGCAGACTCTTAAGGAATCTAAACAATATCAGCTTGTTCTGCAGGAACTGTTTGCTTTATCAGCTTTGCAGGTGCAGAAAGGTTTTGACAACGTGTCAAAAGCTTTGATGGGTTAAAGAGGTCTTGCTTCAGGTGGCCGGTCTGAAGCTTTCTCTAGAACTGAGGAAAAACCAGAGTAATCTGGTTTTAATGTTCTCATGTTATGATTTGTGTAGCCAACCAGAGGTTGACAAGTTTGAGGAATATTACCAAGAATCTCAGAAACACGCCTTCCTTGATACCAGATGCTCTGATCTGGGTAAAGGACTATCTATGTGTCATGAGTTTAACTTAACTTTACTTTGTCCTTGTGTGAGTGCAAATGGTTATGACCTTGTCATATAAACATGCTGAAACATATTTCAATCACTGTAATCATAACATAACATTCATTTCAAACTTCAATCATTGAGCACAGATTAATGAAACATTTCATTATATTATAATTATTATAAGTAGCAATAAATAAATGTTTATTTAATGATTATCTAGATTATAAGTTGTAGAAGTTCATATCTGATTTAGGAAATCATTCCTTGATTTAACTAATCTGGGCTGCGATTGTTCCTTATATGGAGGCATGAAGAATCCTGAAAGATTGGACCTTGAGGAGAGAACATTATTGTTGACATTTCGTTATTTGTGTTCAGAGCTGCAGAGACTCTGAGCTCCAGCTGATGGGATGCAGTCTTGTGTCTCCTTTTTGACCAGATGTTGAATGGTCAAACTGTACCTAAAAACTGACCATTGCTGGACGTTACACATATCATATCATATCATATCATATCATCATATCATATCATATCATATCATATCATATCATATCATATCATATCATATCATATCATATCATATCATATCATATCATATCATATATATCATATCATATCATATCATATCATATCATACAATACCCTATCACATCATACCATACCATAGCCTGCCATACTATACAACATCCTACCAAACCATATCATATCATATCATATCATATCATATCATATCATATCATATCATATCATATCATATCATATCATATCATATCATATCATATCATATCATATCATATCATATCATATCATATCATATCATATCATATCACATCATACCATACCATAGCCTGCCATACTATACAACATCCTACCAAACCATATCATATCATATCATATCATATCATATCATATCATATCATATCATATCATATCATATCATATCATATCATATCATATCATATCATATCATACAATACCCTATCACATCATACCATACCATAGCCTGCCATACTATACAACATCCTACCAAACCATATCATATCATATCATATCATATCATATCATATCATATCATATCATATCATATCATATCATATCATATCATATCATATCATATATATCATATCATATCATATCATATCATATCATACATATCCTATCACATCATACCATACCATAGCCTGCCATACTATACAACATCCTACCAAACCATATCATATCATATCATATCATATCATATCATATCATATCATATCATATCATATCATATCATATCATACAATACCCTATCACATCATACCATACCATAGCCTGCCATACTATACAACATCCTACCAAACCATATCATATCATATCATATCATATCATATCATATCATATCATATCATATCATATCATATCATATCATATCATATCATATCATATCATATCATATCATATCATACAATACCCTATCACATCATACCATACCATAGCCTGCCATACTATACAACATCCTACCATATCATATCATATCATATCATATCATATCATATCATATCATATCATATCATATCATATCATATCATATCATATCATACAATACCCTATCACATCATACCATACCATAGCCTGCCATACTATACAACATCCTACCAAACCATATCATATCATATCATCATATCATATCATATCATATCATATCATATCATATCATATCATATCATATCATATCATATAATATCATATCATATCATATCATATAATACCCTATCACATCATACCATACCATAGCCTGCCATACTATACAACATCCTACCAAACCATATCATATCATATCATATCATATCATATCATATCATATCATATCATATCATATCATATCATACAATACCCTATCACATCATACCATACCATAGCCTGCCATACTATACAACATCCTACCAAACCATATCATATCATATCATATCATATCATATCATATCATATCATATCATATCATATCATATCATATCATATCATGCCATACCATACCAAGCATACCATACCATACCATACCATACCATACCATACCCTATTATACCATACCATACCATACCATACCATACCATACCATACCATACCATACCACACCATACCATACCATACCCTATCCTACCATATCATGTCATATCATATCATATCATATCATATCATATCATATCATATGTAGGGTTTAGGAAATTGAGTGCTTTAAGAGCTCATATATTGCCTTTACTTATGACCAATAAGCTGTGATACTCTATCTAAATATAGAATCTGTGTTGCCAACTGTTTTTGACTGAAAGTAGCTGAAGTCCCCCCAAAAGTCGCTAGATGTCGCCAGATGACGTCACGTGCTACTTTGCATACGACACAATGGCGTAATCTGGTTTGCGTGATGACGTCACCACATTTGCGTCATGACATCACCGGTCTTGTAGAGTAAATCAAATAAAACCCACGTCATTTTATTTTAAAATTATTTAATTTATTTTTTCATATTTTATTAAAATAAAAACCCCATAGAATACAAAACAGCAGCCTTTAAAACATCAAGGAAAGATGGCACAAAAAAATGGAAGAATATTTCTATTTGAAGAGAATGGAACTCGTAAACACAAAAATATTAAATTGGTAGGAATGTATGTATGATTGAATTTAAATGAATTTTCTCTTGTAGTTTTCAAGTGCCTTGAAATGTATTCTTCTGTTGTGATTCAGTGCTATATATTGACCTAACAGATAATATATATTTTTTTTATTTTTGTTTGGTTTAGTTGTTTTTAGTACTTTTGTGTAAAAAGAAGCAGGCCGTATTTAGTATTCAGAAATGTAACATGCAAACTGCCAATGACCTGAGGTGTTTGTCTTACAGTGTTATTCTGTTTTTTATAAAAGTTTTAAATATGCTACGTTATTGAACTCATCATAGAGTTCCAATGCTCCTTGAATGCACCACAAGTGGTGCAAGAAGCCATGTGTGAGTGCGACGCTGCCTGCCTGTGCCAGCCGAGCTCAGCTGCTAAAATGCAGCAGGAAGGCGGAAGGAGCGGTCACCCTTTATTTAGCTCTGGTGGCTATCTCAAATAATGGACTTGTGAAAACCCACAAAAGGTTTGATTGGTCAATGAGGGTAGCGTGATCATGCTGCACGCACATGTGCAGATCATTTTCTTTCTGATCCTCTGGAAGGAAGGACGGTCCTGTCGCTTCAGATGCATCTCTAATCTGCAGGTAAAGTCGGCTACAAAGTTGTAGTCAAAGTAGCTGAGGGGGGTCAGAAATGTCGCCAGATTTGTCGCTAGGCGCTTTTTTTGAAAAAAAAAAAAAAAGGTCATTAAGGGGGTCTGAAAAGTCGCTAGAAATGGCGACAAAATCGCTAAGTTGGCAAAACTGTATAGAATATCAACCCTGCTTGGTCTTTACTGTGTTTATCAGAAGATTCAAGGATTCTTTATTTATTAAGGGATTGTACACACTTTGTTTTGATTCAGAAAAGAGTCAGGTTTATAAAAGTAAGAATTTATTTTACCAACAATTGAAACATGACAAGTCAACTAATATTTTACTGTGATGGATGGAACTAGATGTGATGTATGAAACCTATGTGTGAATGCGATGTTGTCAGAACTTCCGTATCTAGGAGAGCTGAGTTCTGGATGTAAAATAATTTGGTTTGAGTTAAGCTATGAAGTTGATTATTATCAAAAGCACATCAGACGCGATCTGTCATGTCTACATACCCACTCGAAGACCCTCGTGATAGATCCGGAATGTCGAAGTCCTTGGACTTCCAGGCACCGAGGTCCGTAGAAGAAACTGCTGCGCTACTAGACCGGTCTTAGAGTTGTCTCCATGTCACAACAGACGGATGGATCCACGCGTCTGGCAGACTCTTAAGGAATCTAAACAATATTAGCTTGTTCTGCAGGAACTGTTTGCTTTATCAGCTTTGCAGGTGCAAAAAGGTTTTGACAACGTGTCAAAAGCTTTGATGGGTTAAAGAGGTCTTGCTTCAGGTGGCCGGTCTGAAGCTTTCTCTAGAACTGAGGAAAAACCAGAGTAATCTGGTTTTAATGTTCTCATGTTATGATTTGTGTAGCCAACCAGAGGTTGACAAGTTTGAGGAATATTACCAAGAATCTCAGAAACACGCCTTCCTTGATACCAGATGCTCTGATCTGGGTAAAGGACTATCTATGTGTCATGAGTTTAACTTAACTTTACTTTGTCCTTGTGTGAGTGCAAATGGTTATGACCTTGTCATATAAACATGCTGAAACATATTTCAATCACTGTAATCATAACATAACATTCATTTCAAACTTCAATCATTGAGCACAGATTAATGAAACATTTCATTATATTATAATTATTATAAGTAGCAATAAATAAACGTTTATTTAATGATTATCTAGCTTATAAGTTGTAGAAGTTCATATCTGATTTAGGAAATCATTCCTTGATTTAACTAATCTGGGCTGCGATTGTTCCTTATATGGAGGCATGAAGAATCCTGAAAGGTTGGACCTTGAGGAGAGAACATTATTGTTGACATTTCGTTATTTGTGTTCAGAGCTGCAGAGACTCTGAGCTCCAGCTGATGGGATGCAGTCTTGTGTCTCCTTTTTGACCAGATGTTGAATGGTCAAACTGTACCTAAAAACTGACCATTGCTGGACGTTACACATATCATATCATATCATATCATATCATATCATATCATATCATATCATATCATATCATATCATATCATATCATATCATACAATACCCTATCACATCATACCATACCATAGCCTGCCATACTATACAACATCCTACCAAACCATATCATATCATATCATATCATATCATATCATATCATATCATATCATATCATATCATATCATATCATATCATATCATATCATATCATATCATATCATATCATATCATATCATATCATATCATATCATATCACATCATACCATACCATAGCCTGCCATACTATACAACATCCTACCAAACCATATCATATCATATCATATCATATCATATCATATCATATCATATCATATCATATCATATCATATCATATCATATCATATCATACAATACCCTATCACATCATACCATACCATAGCCTGCCATACTATACAACATCCTACCAAACCATATCATATCATATCATATCATATCATATCATATCATATCATATCATATCATATCATATCATATCATATCATGCCATACCATACCAAGCATACATGCCATACCCTACCCTACCCTACCCTACCTTTTATTTATAAAGCACTTTTAACATGGTGTTACAACATAACCAAAACACTGCACCTATTAAAACAACTCAAAGCATAAAATAGTCACATCATAAAAACACTATTCAAAAATTGTACAACAAAGCATGGTCAACAAAACAAACTGGAATGTTAAAAACAGACCAGGGATGTAAAAGTAGCCAGACCACTGACTTAAAAATAAAGAACCAAAGTGGAAGGGGGATGAAACGGAGTAATGCTTTAAGAAAAAGGCCAGAGATAAGTAGTTTGTTTTTAGCTGAGATTTAAAGATAGCAAGTGAGGGTGCTTGCCTAACCTGAAAGGGTAATGAGTTCCAGTTTTGGGGCACAGGTAGAAAAGGCTCTTTCCCCACAAGTCCTCAAATGCACCTTAGGGACAGTGAAGAGGAGCTGATCAGCAGATATAAGAGCACAAGAGGGGTGATAGAAATAGGGGAGTTTTCTCAGATAGGGTGGGACCTGACTGTTCAAAGATTTGAATGCAAGGAGCAGAATTCTGAAATTGATTCTGAATTGAGGGGACAACCAATGCAGTGATTTAAGAATGGCTGTGATGTGCTGACCTCTGTCAGCTCCAGTCAGGAATCTTGCTGCCAAATGCTGGATGAGCTAAAGTCTGGACAGAGCAGCTTGACTGATGCTGTATAAACAGGAGTTGGTGTAGTCTAGCCGGGATGTAATGAAGGCGTGAATTACTGACTCTAAAAGACGGACACTCAGGATGGGCTTTAATTTAGAAATTCGCCCAAGGTGTTAGAAACAGGTCTTTGCTGTTAACTTGAGCATCCATCTTCCGGGTCCATTTTTTACTCCCAGGTTTGAAGTGGAGGATGTTACATGAGGAGAAAGAGAGTGGAGGTCCGGTGACTGGGTTGCTCTAATGTTGTCGGGACTAAAAACAATTATTTTAGAGTTGTTCAGATGGAGGAAGTTCTCGGCCATATAGATGGTATGAAATAGCATGCTGTCTGAGAATGTCTCCTAAAAGCAGAATATAGAAGGAAAACAGTAATGGGCTGAGAATGGAACCTTGAGGGACCCCCCCACCCCCACCCCAGAGAAGGGAGATCGACTGGGAAGAGTAGTACGTCCAGCATGACCCTGATGGTCTTGTTAGAAAAGTAAGACCGGAACCAGTTAAGGACCAAACCTGTGATGCCAGCCCATGTGTGGTCTGGAGATCAGGATGTTACAATGCTGCTGATAGATCAAGAAGCAACAGAACCACGTGGGACCCTGAATCCAAAGCCATAAATATGCCATTAAACACATGAACATGAGCTGATTCTGTGCTATGATGTTATCTAAACCCATACTGAAAAATGTATGTTACTTGATGGTCATTTAGATGCATTAGTAGCTGTTTGTGCATGACTTTTTCAAGTGCCTTTGATAAAAAAGGTCATTTGGAAATTGGTCGGAGATTTGAGGAAAAAGTGAGATCAGGACCAGGTTTTTTCTAAATCGGCTGAACAACAGCGTTTGTTTGAAGGTACGAGGCTCGTAGAGACAGAGGGAAAAAATGTTGCAGTAGGTGAAAGCGTGGAGTTTTAAACAGAACACTTGGATTGTTGTCTCTAAGGCATGCAATTAGACCAACCAATGATAATCAATGTCTTACGCCCACATCAAGCTGTCAGTCAAAACACTCAGATGTAAAGGACATGGTGCTGGCTATTTCTGAGCCAGCTGGCTCTGCTCACTTTAAATCAAACTTTGAGGAGACCTAAAAAAAGAGCGAAGAAGTGGCTCCTTGGAAACACTCTTGAATCTGTTCATAAACACATAAAAGATTAGAGTATGGAAAGAGTTTGTATGTTTACCTCATCTGCCTGAAAAATGTGTTAACAGATGATGATTGGAGAGGCCATCGTGTTCTGCTGCCTGTCTCGGAGGAAGAGCGGTGCTGGTGCTGAGGCCAACATCAACGCAGCCGGCTGCAACTTCAACTCCTTCATTCGCAGAGTGGTCCGATTCGTTGGTATGTGTCACTTGAGCATCACTGTCTAAATAAATGAACTGGCTACTTTAAAATAATAGAACATTAATGGAATTTTATAGACTTTTAGTCCACGTGGGTTTATTAATAATTTAGGCTTGAAGTCAGTTTAATTCTGATTCACGCCTAAAAATCCCCAACATGGTCATGTTATATTTAGCGCTCATACCCTAATGTGTCAGAAACTAAAGTTTTTATTTAACTTTTTAAACGGGGGACGTCCTCCCACTAACTTAAGTGATGCAGAAAGATGCTTCTGCAGTTATTGAATACCTTCTCCTAAGTGACAAGAAGTGCCAAAACTGAGTAAAGGTTCTGTAAACTCAGCTAGTTACACACTGGTTGTGTGTTGCAGCCCTCCAGAGTTTTCCCCCCTTTCAGGAATTGTGAATGATTTTCCAGAATTCCTTAAAAGTGACAATCTAATCCTGAACTGAGATATAGTGAAGTCTGACCCCCCCCCCCCCCCCCCCCCCCCCCCCCCCCCCCCCCCCCCCATTTGGTAAAGCTCCATGCAATTTGAATGGAGAGCCATATATATATGCCGTTACCATGATAGAAGGGAGAGGGGCATTATATTTTTCCCACCTCTAGGTGGTGCTGTCTGAGAAAACACTCAAGATTTCTGCTTTAACTACCTTAACATCCAGCCTTCTGTCCTCAGGTGTTCACGCTTTTGGTCTTTGTGCAACGGCCCTGATTACCGACATCCTCCAACTAATGACTGGTTACCCAACACCCTACTTCCTCACTGTGTGCAAACCCAACTATACCACCCTTAACACCAGCTGTGAGCAGAACCCTTATATCGTAGAGGATATTTGCGCGGGATCAGACCCGTCAGCTATCAACCAGGGCAGGTGAGGACACAAGCAACAAAAATACCTTAGTTTCTATCAGAGGAACCTTGTTGATCCTAAAGATGTATTGCACTCAGTCATTTACCAGCAGTGCTAAAGTAAAAGTCATGTTACCAGTATCTACACTGTAGGTTGAATGGGTTGGATGCACTTTGTTATATTGTCAGTGTTTCCTGTTTGTGCAATGCTTCTTTTCTGAGTTGTTTCTGTGTTATAGTCAGCGTGATTTAGGGTGTAAGATCAAGATTTGAGTCAGGACTAAGAGAAGTCCTCCTAAAAAGAATCATATAGAGGAGGAGGTTTAGGCTTTCAGGCTGAATCAAATCCTAGAACAGAAGCATCTCTCATCTGGACCAGGACTACCAAGGCCATCAGGAAAGATTTGTGAGTCACCAGCTCGGTGACCTAGTAGTATGAGTGTGTGCCCTGAGACTGGGAGATCGTGGGTTCAAATCCACAGTCCNAACACCGAACTGAATCATGAACTGAAAACTTACCAAAAGCCTTTCTCTTCTCAAAGCAAAACTTGTGCGTCAGAGCAAATGTCTTTTTGGAGTTTGCTGTGAGAGAGTGTGTGTGTGTGAAGGTCATTATTGTCACGGTGTAGGAGGTGGAGACGGCAGACCATGTGTGGATGAGCTGAGCAGGAGGTAAAAATGCAGGCTTCAGTAAAGTAAAAATGGTTTAATGGCAGGATGGGATGAACAGGAACACCAACAAACAACAACAATGAACTGACAAAGGACAGGGGCAAAACAGGTGGTATAAATACAGAGGGCTAATTAGGGAAACATGGGCAGGTAAACGAGGGATCAGGTGAGAACAATAAGGGTAATCATGGCAGGAGAGGAACACAGTCAGGCGGGCAGGGGCAGATCGTGACAATTATAACATCTTCAAACATTATTTAATTAAGCATTGATTCATTAGTTATTATGATTACCCAAAGCATAATAATCATTCATTTGATTAAAACACATTTATAATGAGCAAAGTGATAATACTGATCATTTAACAACTTAAAATAAAGGAAAGGAAGTTTAAGACTTTGTTATGTTATGACTAGCTTTTCCATGAGAACAAATCTTCTGGCACTGCAGGTGTTCAGATGTTATGGTTTCTCCCAGACTTGCTGGCGTTCAGGTCTTAATCTGTGGGTGAAAGTTCTCAGCGACCCAGCTCTTGACCCAGCCGAGTCAAATGAAACCTTTGGCACAGAAAACCCATATTTCCTCACGTTACACCATTAACAAAGATTTTTAAACTTGACACTCAGCATTTAGTTCTTTGGATGAGAGATATTACTGGGGGGGCGGGGCAGTAAAACCTGGTTAATATCAGCAGACCACCGCACCCATTTATTTAGAAAAAGACACAAATGTTTACAGATGGGTTTTTTTCTGTTAAAAGCTGACTTTTATTTCAGGATGTATTGTTTAAAAGTCAGGATGCGAGTACATTTAGGGCCTGATGCATTTACGTAAATATAGAAAATTAAAAAGATATCAATTCAAAAGAAAGAAACTTTTCAGAACTTCTTATTTCTTTTATTGATTTTTCACATTAAAAACTTTGAACTCATAACCTGAAACCCAGAAATAACACACACACACACACACACACACACACACACACACACACACACACACACACACACACACACACACACAACTTTGTTTTTCTATCCATATTAGGTTTTTGTATTGACCTCCGGTCGTTTTAGTAACTGCATTCATGCCTAACCCTTACCAGCTGATTAAGAATACTTGAACCAGTTTACTGCCGTAAAGCTGAAATAGGAAATCTACAGAAAAAGCTAGCTTTTAAACCCAAACACGGTCACAGAACTCTAACCCTTCCTGTCTGATATCTCCTCTAGGCTATGTTTACCGGACACTGAAACCCACTTTGCCACGGTAAACGAGATAGCGCTAAACACCAGTCGCTGTTTTCTATGTCCAAAGGTCTTTTGTTGTCCGTGTCCGTTTTTCTTCTCGGTGACCTTTTGGATGAGGGATTCCACCCCTAAGGGAAATTTAGTCAACTCCTGTATTCCCCAGAGTTAGGTAAGCTTCGACCTCCGTGTTATATCCATGCACCGGCGGCTTCCTTGTCCTCCCAAGTCTAAATCAGCTCCTAGAAATCATTCGTGTCTTACTTTTTTTTGCGGGCGACATGATTATTGAGCTCACCAGGAATAATTGGTATCATTATTGACTAATTTTTATCACTTTTATACACAAAATGCTAGTTCCTGCTATTCACATACATTATTTATGCTAAGCTCACTGCGCTGGTTTCAAAATGCTTTTTTCTTACTTATCTACAGTAACTCTGGGGAATACGGAAATAGACAAAATTTTACTCAGGAGTGGAATATCCCTATAAGGGGTTGGATTGGGGGGTTAAACCACCAAATAGTTCTCATATACAGCTGCAGCTCACCTCTCCCCTCAGAAATGGGTCAAATACAGAGATGAATTTCATCAGTGTGTGATGACTAATGGGAGTTTAACGTTAGATGGTGTTTTTCTTTAAGGACTCTGGTCGTTTGTCTTAAAGTTGAAGTGGTAGCAGCCGGCTGTTTCTCCTTCTCTGATATTGTTGAGCAGAGATCCTCTCACACCAGTGGTGTTCTGGTGCTGAATACGTGAGTGTGACGTAGGGGTGGGCAATAAATCGAAATTCATTGTTATCGAAATTTCTGACTCTTATCGTGATAATTTTTCTCATGTCAACAAATTTGATAATAAAAAATGAAAAGATGTGTGTAGGTTGGCAACGTTCATGTCCCTTTCAGAAGTTGTACCACCTTGAGTCATGTAAAAATGTGACTCAATGTAATTCACGTGACAGCCCCATCTAGTAGACAACTTTTGTTTCTGCACATACCTGTAGTTATCGTCCATTTATCGTTAGAGGTGAAATCCTCAGTATATCATAGGGATGCACCGATGAATCGGCATTTGATCCCAATCGGCCGATAGCGCCCCTATCGGTTTTGATCGGAGTTTTCAAAATAGATCAAAGCAGACTGATCAGGTAGAGTTGCCACGGTAACCGGTGTAGCGGTAAACCCCGGTAAAAAAAGTTGACAATAATAATAACCGTCTTGTTTTAAAAAAAACGATATTATCTTGGTGGGTTTACCGTGGCTGCGGTGTAGGCACGTGACCCTTAACAGCCACCGTATCATCTGCTGAAGTTGTCGGCGGCACATGCGCGCTTTGTTTACAACCAAAACTTTCTTGAAGCTAAAGCTGAAATAATGGCCAAAGGAGGAGACGGCAGCGTTCATGAGGACATTTTTTATCCCTCAAAAAAGACAAAGTCAGAAGTACGGGCATCTTTTAGATATTTGAAGAATGCCGAGGGACATTTTATAGAAGACGGCTATCCTGTTTGCAGCACGTGCAGAAAAAGTGTCTGTGAAAGGCAGCAATGCTTCAAATCTCATGACACATCTGCGTGACCATCACACACGACTCCACAGTCAACGCAAGGCAAGCTAACGTTAGCGTTTTAGCTAAAATGCGTGATCCGAGGATTTGGGTTGAGGGAGAATGCAACGAGTCGCTATATAAAGCAGCCGCAGCACCGCTACCTGCATATAAACCGTGTCGCGGACACCCCCATGTTGAAATGACGCTATGCATTACGGGGCTCCCAGGGGCAGATAAGAGTTGGTCTCTCTCCAAGAATAATTATGAATTTAACAATGACATTTTCCCAAATCTGCAAAGCTCACTAGAACACAAACCGAGGACAATATTTTCCTAATATAGGGTTTATTACTCAAGTAAGGGTAAAAAAGTATCTGATTAGAAGGCTACTTGAGTACTGAGTATCATCTGATCTAATATTTTTAAAATGATGACATCAAACAGACATAAAATAAGAAGTTATGGGCAAATATTGGTATTTTAAAGACTAAAGGGGAAAAATGTCAACAAATAAACAACATCATTACAAAATAACACATTTTAGGCAAAATTTACACACAAACTGAGGACAATATTTCCTGGCATACAGGGTTTATTTAATCGTGTGAAAATGTAGCACGTTTAAAAAAATACCGCAATAATACCGAAAACCGTGGTAATTTTAGTCACAATAACCGTGAGGTTAAAATTTTCACACCGTGACAACCCTAATACAGACCATTTTAGATTAGGTTACATTTCCTTTATTACCAGATAATGTAGTTTGTAGCACTCATTATAATGTTGTAGAAAATTTCTGGCCAATCCACGTGATCGGTATCGGTGATCAGTATCGGTGATCAGCATTCTTTGATATCGGTATCGGTGATCGGCAGCAAAAAACCTGATCGGTGCATCCCTAGTATATCATGATATTAAATTTAGGCCCTATCGCCCAGCTCTAGTGTGTAATGAACGGAGGACCCAGGGAAGTATGGACACGCGGGGTTTGGTGAGACAACCGGATGGTCCAATCATTAGTTTCACACCAAGCAATGTTATTGGCTGAGGTTTTTATACAAATGTGAAAGAACCACGTGGTTATTTTTTCATTTCCACTATGTATTTATACTATGTTAGAATGTTGTTATTAAGCATGATAAATGTTTGAAGCTAGCTTGTTTTGCAGATTTACCATTGTAGCTTTAATCCCAATCTCAAGATGTCGTGCTAAACTCAAACGGACCTAAATGCAAATATTTAGTTGGACTGTTTTTAGCACAATTGTTTACGTTTTAACAAGGTTATTTTATACACAAGATACCTGCTTTATCATTAGACTCATTATATAATCTAGTATTTTGTCTTATTGCTTTGAAATAAAATGTCAGCATTGTTTGGGTCCAATGTTGTGTGGTGGACGTTTTTGGATTGTATTTATGTCATTGTGTTGTTAGTATTTCACTTTATGAAAAGCTTTACTTTCACCATACGTTATACGTGTGAGTAACAGCATGAGAACTGAGACTATGGTGTAAAAGATGCTTAGTTTGAGGTTTTCAGCTCTGATATTGGGTCAGCGCAGGGAGAAGCAGCTCACTCTGTTTTCCTATATGAATTAATTTTTTATGACTCCACAGATGTTACGAATGAAAATAAAATGAGACACACAAAGATCCACTCAGCCCTACACATGCAGAGCTGAGCTGGTTTAAGGCATGATTAGAAGGAGTTGTCAGAAGTAGGTCACTAGAATGGAGCTCACTGAGAAACTGGGCCACAGGTTCATCTTCCCTCTGGAGATCACAGTCCAGGACCTGGTGGGCCCGCTGTAGAACTAAGACAGTATGTAATGATGTCATTGGTACGTTGACTGTGTAGCGTAACATTTGTTTTATTTAGAGAACATCTAAAAGATGAAATATTGTTAAAAATATGGTTGTTGATAGAAACCTAGAGATCTAATTTGGTTGAGTGATCTGACTCAGAGCAGCAACATGGGGATGGATAGTCATGCTTGAGAGATCTCATTATGTTTGTTTCTTTCCTCCTCCTCTCAGCTCACTCATGCAGATGAAACTGTTGCTGAATCTATTTCTGTTCCTTCTTATGTTTCAGAAAATCCTTTCCATCGCTGCATGCCACACTGGCATCCTTTGCTGCTGTTTATGTTTCGGTGAGTAATTGATCTCTTACAGAAACTCAACTGCTCAAGGGTGACAAATATTATAACAGTTAAAGGGCTAATCCAATCATAGCCAAAAATGATCACACCATTGTTGTTAATAACAAAGATTTTTTACACACTATTTGTCATCATACCTATGCTTCTGAATGCTGGTATCCATCCATCCATAGATTCATTTTCCTTCACTTAACTGGGGTCAGGTAGTGAGGGCAGCATCCTAATCAGAGAGCTTCAGACGTCTCTTTCCCCAGCCACTGGCTGGGGAAGCTTCACTGGGGGATTCCCAATGCCAGCTGAGAGACATAGTGCCTCTAGGGTGTCCTGAGTCTCCTCCCAGTTGGACGGGCCTGTAAAACCTCACCAGGGAGGCGTGCAGGAGGCACCCTTACCAGATGCCTGAGCCACCTCAACTGCCTCCTCTCGATGTGGAGGAACAGCAAATCTACGTGAAGCCCCTCCCTAAAGGTTAAGCTTCTCTGCCTATCTCTAAGGGGGAGCCCAGACACCCTGCAGATAAAGCTTCAGTGATTTTTGCAGCTCATTCCAGTCGTTGGAAGCAGCAAACAGAAATGTGAGCTTTGGGAATAACCATAGAGATTAAGTTACTGTAATGTAAATTGTGCTGTTGTTGAAAGTGATGAGTAATGAGCAAAGATATGACGGTGTTCTACCGATGGTTGCTTTTTATATGAACTGATGCCAAAGTAACAACCTGTAGGGATGGAGGGATGGCCAGTTAACGAGTGAGTACATATCTCAATGATGAGTAGTGAAAGGGACACCAGTGATAAACGGATTGCTGCGTGATAAATGACAGTGAGTTTATGAAGACATTTTTTGGAAGCAGTTCTATCTATGATGTCACCGTAATCTAAGAGGGGAAGGTTTGCTTTGCAGAATGAGTAACGGATGACCTGTTGTGGTATAGAAACCCAATTCTTGACTTGACTTTAGAAAGTAATGAATTAATGTGAATGTTAAATGAAAGTGTGCTGTCAAGCCAGATAACCAGATAGTTATAAGAACTGCCAAGTTGTAGTTCTGTACCATCCAGGGGAACAATGGTGGAAAGTTGATTGCAGTAAGTTACGATTGAAACGCTGTGTCTCAATTCAGGGTCTGCATCCTTCGAAGGACCCAGCCCACCCGGCCGACGTGGGCTGCGTCCTCCGTCGGCCGGGTAGACCGGATGTTAACGGCTGTGAATTTGGACAGGCCTAGCCTTCATGAACTCCCTCGGCGAACGTTCCGTCGCCTAGCAACCGTGGAACCGCTGGGCAGAAGGAACCTTAAACGATGGAGCTCGACGTTTTATTTAGCTTTTTAACCCCCAGAAACCCAAATTTAGAAAACAACTGCAAAATATTTTTTTAACCTTTCACATGTTGTTCTAGGAGGCCAGATAAACGGGCCTATTTACACATTTTAACAGTCAATAGTGTTGCAGAACTGAACAATAGGACCTATTAACAATGTAAATGTGGTTTTAAAAAGAAAAAAAATGGGGAAGGTTTATTTTTGTGGACTTAAATCTGATGTTGTAATATTACAACCGTGGGTCTCTGGGGGTTAATCATTTCCTTGACTGTTGGAGAGCTAATTCAGAGAAAATACTTTAGACTAGCTGAGCCTGAGCAAAGATGTGATCATAGTTTTTAATACTTTCTAAGGGTCTTAATTTGACCAAAACCGATTTATCACCTTTTAAGACTTTTCAAGACCCAGCGGATACCCTCTAGTAAACAATTCTCATTTGTAAACAAAAATAAAATTCAAGAGTTTAATGCAGAACTGATTTTATTTAGATATTTCTTTTACATGTACATGTTTAATCTTCCTTAACCATTTTTTTCTAGCAAAGTAAAAAGCTGTCAAAGTTCTTCCTTCTCTCCTGTGCCCTCTGCTGCTCTGCCTCCCTCTGCAGCCTCATGTCCTCCCTGATCAGATCCAGAAGCTGGTCATCACTGTCACCTTCCCCTGGACGCCCATTTTCTCCAGAATAGTCTTAACAAACATGTAAGAAAAGAAACAGGAAGAGAAAAGAGGACAACGGGTTATTCCTTTCATGTTTTCGCAGAAAAAAATAAACTCAAACGAGTTTTTAAAATATGAGATGTTATTGTACCTCCATGCCACAGCCGCCGAATACTTTGCTCCGGTGATCATGTGGTCCATCTTCGCCCTAAGCTTAATAAATTCCCTGGTTTTCTCTTTTGTTCCTAAAATACAAACTTATATTAAAATCAGGGGGAATCGTAGCGGGAGAAGTACGACACCGAGCGCGGCCGAACATACGAGCCGAGACCGCAATACAAGCTCTTTTACTGTAACATTTCTAACTAAAATAACGTTCATGTATCACAAAAAGTCCTTAAACTGACAGTTTTCAAGTTTATACTGACATTTATATGCGCAATCCTCTCCGACAGCTCCCGCTTCACTGTCCGCCATTGTTTTTAAGTTTTTCTGCCGGCCGGCCTGCAAGACATCTTGGGAAATGCTACTTGTTGAAGGATACACCCGACCCATCCTTCATTCAGGCGAAAAGAAGGCCGCATTCGTCGACCGCATTTGAAGGAGTTTTCGAATTGGGACAGGCCGAGTCGCGGCGCTGTGACGTAACCGGCCGACGAATCCGGCCGAGGTAGGATGCAGACCCTGAATTGAGACACAGCCAAAATCATGAACTTTGTTTTACATGTGTTTAAATGAAGATGAAGGTTGATGAAGGCATGTTGAAGACAATTAAAAGTTGTCCTGCATGGAGGACAAAGCTGCATTCAAGGAAGAATTGCATGAATATAAAATGGTGTCGCCCACATATAAATCTGTAAGAGAACTGTCAACAGCATGAGCAATGTTATAGATCTTGAATAAGGTTGGGCCCAGTATCGACCCTTGAAGAATGCCCATAGGTAGAGGTAGAGGAGAGGATTGGTAACCCTCTGTTCTCACTCTGCGTATGACCTAAGATATAACTTCTGAACCAAGCCATGGATGCCTGAGAAAGTCCTTTATGTTTGAGCCTGCTAAGTAAGATGTTATGGTCTACAGAGTCAAAGGCTTTAGCCAAGTCGACAAACACAGCTACACAATATTCCTTATTGTCAATGGCACATATGATGTCATTTAGCACTTTAAATGTTGCAGAGACACATCCATGGCCATTTCTGAAGCCAGACTGTATGGGGGTAATAATATTGCTGGATTCCAGATAGTGAGTTAGCTGTTTGTTGACTAACTTTTCAGTGACTTTAGAGAGGCGAGGCCAGATAGAGATAGGCCTATAACAGCTTAGGGCTGAATGATCTCCCCTTTAAAAAGTGGAGTAACAGATGCAAATTCGCAGTTCTGCAGAAATGCACCAGTTTTTATGGACAGATTAAATAATTGGGCAATAAGCACAGCAATAACACATGCTGCTATTCTTAGAAAGTAATGGTCAAGAGTATGCAGTCCAGCTGGTTTATGAGGATCTACTTTTTGGGGTCAGAACTACTCATCAGAAACTGGTTCTTATAAAATTCAGATGTTGCTTTTCTGATTGACGGGGTACATTTGTTCCTTATAGATCTGAAGGATTGCCAGTCGCAGACATTCTCGGATGTCTTTGCTCTTTGACATGCTGTCAATTAGCTTCTGGTCCACATTCTGACTGATGAAGGTCATACTTCATCATCAGTATCTGGAGTTTGTCAGAATTTGTGGGTTTAAGTTTGTCCTCTTGCTTCTTGAGGATTGGCCACTCAGTGGGATTATGGTCGGAGTTTGTTTTCAATCAGATTAATTGAGGAATAATAACTGTTGAGTTTAAAATCTTCTTTTACATACATTCTTTGTGATTAGATTTGTGTTTCTGAGTTCTTGTCATCATGCAGACCAAAGATATTTACTTTAATCTAAATGTTATGGCACTTATGAACACATTAATTTGACTTTGTTGGCAGGGTTTATGTTTCTTGCCTGGAAAGCAGCACAGCAGGAAACACAATACATGCTAACCTAACGCAAATGCTTGTGTGTTTTCATTGGTCCCAAGTCATCACATAGTTTATACTTTGAGGTAAAATGTTATTGATACTGAAGTATGAGCATTTACATTCCTACATAAAGTGAGAGCACACATTTCTGTACTTCTTTTGCCTTCAGTGCACTCCCAGACAAAGCAGTGCTGAAGGGTTGATGGAACTGTATGAGACCATTGTTATTGTTAAATCAGGTTTTTTTTACATTGTTTTATTATTGTGTACAAAAACCCAACCAGGGACAGCAATTGTAAATTAGCGCTAGCTATAATCTCTGAATGCGTCATATGAGCTATATCCTGTACTATGCTGGATAGCATTGTCCCTGTCAAATAGTTTTATTGAATGAATGAATGAATGAACGAACGAACGAACGAACAAATGAACGAACGCACTGTGGGCCAGGGCCGGCCCTGAGCTGGATGGTGCCCTAGGCGAAAAATGATTTTGGCGCCCCCTACTGTCCAGAACAGATACAACGCAACTCAACATATGGATTACATTGCAACAAATATTTATTTAATTTATTGCTAAAATGAACAAGAGAGACTACAAATAGAACAGTGCAATGAAAAAACACTCAAAAATATTAACAGTAAACAATTACAAAAAGTTGCAACAGAGAAAATGCCTGAAAACAATAGTGCAATTCTTAAAATGTAAACAATATCAATGTATAAATAGTTAATAAAATAACATTAGTTTCATAGATAAAAAAAACTAATGTGCAACTCTGAAAATGTTGTAAATAGTAAATAATTGTAAATACCAAATTAAAAAACAACTTTAGTAAAAAAAAAACTAAAATACAGTAGTGCAACTCTCAAAATATTTGCAATAGTAGACATTTATAATTATTCAATAGGAAGTAACACAACCTTAGGAAAAATACTATCAAAGAGCAACTTTCAAAATGTTTGAAATGGCAAACAATTATAAGTACAAAATAAAGTTAACACAAGTTTAGTGCAAAAGATTGAAAAAAATTATCTCAAAACCTTTTCAGCATAATGAAAATAAGAACAAAAAAAGAACAGTTTCCAAAACAAGTTTCAAATCCTCCCATGTCTTGATTTGCGTGCAGCAAAGGCATCAATGGTTTCATCATATGAAAACTTTCCTGACATGTACCTATTTATGCTGATAATTGCCAGTCCATTAAGGCGCTCTTGTGACATTGCAGATCTTAAGTATGTTTTTATCAACTTCAGTTTGGAGAAGCTTCTTTCTGCAGATGCCATGGTGACTGGGGTGGTGACACCAAATCGCAATGCCACCCAAATGTATGGATACACCTCTTTCAAGTCTTTTTCTTCAAGGAAAACTAGAAGTTCTAATGTGGTCATCTTTGGTTTTGGCCATGGTGGAAAAGACTATCTCCACAATCAGTTCCTCATCATTCAGGTCTGCCTGATCTCCTGATGTCAGAGTTCTGCACAAATCTTTGGTCGGCCGTTCAAGCTCCTCAGTTTGCAGATCTGGGAATTTGAGGAGAACACTGAACTTATTTGCAACATTGCACATCATTTCTGTTCTCTCTCTTAGTGATGCAACGGACACATCTACAACCAAGTTGAAAAACGAGACCTCCATTTTGTTTAAGGCGTCAGTCATAGGTTCATCAGGGGCCTCGTAGGAGAACTGCCTTTTAGTATTTCTGAACCGTTTTTGTTTTAGAGCAGCCACCACATTCATCTCTTCACACATCTCTTTGGAAGATGTCTGGGCTGCAGTAAAGCCATAGTCTCTGTAGGCAGCAAGTGAGCCTTCTGCTTGTTTCAGGAGATCAACAGCTACATCCAACTGCATGCTCTGAGATTGCAGTTTACTCACATTCTGGATTCTTGTAAGAATCTCATACCACACAACACTGCATATTTGAAAATCTGTATGATCCAACTTCTTCTGCCAGTGATTGTGCTTCAGTTTGTGTGGCTGGATCTGCAGTACTCACTCTTACCCCTAAAAGAGCGTCTCTCACTTTTGCAGCCTGGAATCTGACAGCCGCCACACTGTTTATTCGACTTTCCCATCTAGTATCTGCCCACCATTTCAAAGTTGTGTGACGATGTTTTGTTAAAATGGACCACCTTTGAGTGGATGCAGAAAAAAAATTCAAT
>SSNQ01034371.1:389321-415316 GCA_006942095.1 Nothobranchius kuhntae | reverse complement strand
AGAACTGAGACTATGGTGTAAAAGATGCTTAGTTTGAGGTTTTCAGCTCTGATATTGGGTCAGCGCAGGGAGAAGCAGCTCACTCTGTTTTCCTATATGAATTAATTTTTTATGACTCCACAGATGTTACGAATGAAAATAAAATGAGACACACAAAGATCCACTCAGCCCTACACATGCAGAGCTGAGCTGGTTTAAGGCATGATTAGAAGGAGTTGTCAGAAGTAGGTCACTAGAATGGAGCTCACTGAGAAACTGGGCCACAGGTTCATCTTCCCTCTGGAGATCACAGTCCAGGACCTGGTGGGCCCACTGTAGAACTAAGACAGTATGTAATGATGTCATTGGTACGTTGACTGTGTAGCGTAACATTTGTTTTATTTAGAGAACATCTAAAAGATGAAATATTGTTAAAAATATGGTTGTTGATAGAAACCTAGAGATCTAATTTGGTTGAGTGATCTGACTCAGAGCAGCAACATGGGGATGGATAGTCATGCTTGAGAGATCTCATTATGTTTGTTTCTTTCCTCCTCCTCTCAGCTCACTCATGCAGATGAAACTGTTGCTGAATCTATTTCTGTTCCTTCTTATGTTTCAGAAAATCCTTTCCATCGCTGCATGCCACACTGGCATCCTTTGCTGCTGTTTACGTTTCGGTGAGTAATTGATCTCTTACAGAAACTCAACTGCTCAAGGGTGACAAATATTACAACAATAAAAGGGCTAATCCAATCATAGCCAAAAATGATCACACAATTGTTGTTAATAACAAAGATTTTTTATACACTATTTGTCATCATACCTATGCTTCTGAATGCTGGTATCCACCCATCCATAGATTCATTTTCCTTCACTTAACTGGGGTCAGGTAGTGAGGGCAGCATCCTAATCAGAGAGCTTCAGACGTCTCTTTCCCCAGCCAGTGGCTGGGGAAGCTTCACTGGGGGATTCCCAACGCCAGCTGAGAGACATAGTCCCTCTAGGGTGTCCTGAGTCTCCTCCCAGTTGGACAGGCCTGTAAAACCTCAACAGGGAGGCGTGCAGGAGGCACCCTTACCAGATGCCTGAGCCACCTCAACTGCCTCCTCTCGATGTGGAGGAACAGCAAATCTACATGAAGCCCCTCCCTAATGGTTAAGCTTCTCTGCCTATCTCTAACGCCGAGGACACACCGGCCGCGGAAGCGCCGCGAAAATGGGGCCGCCTTCATTCGGCGCCCTTGTTAAGCTATTACATAGAGCACATGGGCCGCCGAAGCGCCGCGAATCGCCTCGCGCCGGCGCTCCAGCCCGCGCCGTGCAGCGATCATTTTGGCGTCGGCTCTATTTTTTTCGCGAGCCGCGGGTGAATCGCGTCAATTCTGGCAGGAAGTCAAACCTAGACATAAGAGGCAGGCCGGTAAAGTTAACAAAATAAAGCATTTCAAAATCAAATTCCGCAATAGTCAAATGTGTTCGTAATCAGAACGACCCCCGAAAAACATGGTTATTTACCTACCCATTTCGGAAGAAACTGCTAGGATACAGCTGCAGAATTGGAGCGGGTTCCAAGAGATTCAACTGGCAGAAACAACTCATACCATAGGTTCACACACACACACACACACACACACACACACACACACACACACACACACACACACACACGTAGAGGAAAAGAGCTGAGAAAAGGCAGAGAGGAAATGGAGGACACCAAGTGTTTAAAGGAAAAACTACAGCTGAGCCGAGGCGCGCCTCGACTGGCGTGCGTCTGATCTGAACTGAGGAGCGGCGAGCAGCGGCCGAATTTCGTGAGCGATTCGCTTCTCGGCGCTTCGCGGCGCTTCCGCGGCGCTTCCGCGGCCGGTGTGTCCCCGGCGTAAGGGAGAGCCCAGACACCCTGCAGATAAAGCTAATTTTGGCTGCAATCTGCAATCTCATGCTTTTGGTCACTACCCAAAGCTCGTGACCATAGGTGAGGGTAGGAACATTGATCGACCGGTAAATTGAGAGCTTTGGCTTCCTGACTCAGCTCTCTCTTCACTTCGATGTTCGGTACAACGCCTGCATCACTGCAGACGCAGCACCAATTTGCCTATCGATCTCGCGCTCCAGCTTTCCCTTGATTACAATGAATTATTGAAGGTAGATAATAGAATGTAGGTAGTGAGCTTCAGTGATTTTTGCAGCTCATTCCAGTCGTTGGAAGCAGCAAACAGAAATGCGGAGTGGCCAAAGGAGGTGTGAGCTTTGGGAATATCCATAGAGATTAAGTTACTAATGTAAATTGTGCTGGTTGTTGAAAGTAATGAGCAAAGATATGACGGTGTTCTACCGATGATTGTTTTGTATATGAACTGATGCCAAAGTAACAACCTGTAGGGATGGAGGGATGGCCAGTTAACGAGTGAGTACCGATCTCAATGATGAGTAGTGAAAGGGACACCAGTGATAAACGGATTGCTGAGTGATAAATGACAGTGAGTTCATGAAGACATTTTTTGGAAGCAGTTCTATCTATGATGTCACCGTAATCTAAGAGGGGAAGGTTTGCTTTGCAGAATGAGTAACGGATGACCTGTTGTGGTATAGAAACCCAATTCTTGACTTGACTTTAGAAGGCAATGAATTAATGTGAATGTTAAATGAAAGTGTGCTGTCAAGCCAGATAACCAGATAGTTATAAGAACTGCCAAGTTGTAGTTCTGTACCATCCAGGGAAACAATGGTGGGAAGTTGATTTCAGTAAGTTACGATTGAAAATCATGAACTTTGTTTTACATGTGTTTAAATGAAGATGAAGGTTGATGAAGGCATGTTGAAGACAATTAAAATTTGTCCTGCATGGAGGACAAAGCTGCATTCAAGGAAGAATTGCATGAATATAAAATGGTGTCGCCCACATATAAATCTATAAGAGAACTGTCAACAGCATGAGCAATGTTATCGATCTTGAATAAGGTTGGGCCCAGTATCGACCTTAGGAAAAATACTATCAAAGAGCAACTTTCAAAATGGTTGAAATGGCAACATTAGTTGCAGTACTCACTCTTACCCCTAAAAGAGCATCTCTCACTTTTGCAGCCTGGAATCTGACAGCCGCCACACTGTTTATTCGACTTTCCCATCTAGTATCTGCCCACCATTTCAAAGTTGTGTGACAATGTTTTGTTAAAATGGATCACCTTTGAGTGGATGCAGAAAAATAGTTAAATAGTTTCTGCAAGTAACCAAAGTGGGCAGTTGCATCTGCAGAGCTCTTTGCTGCGTCAGACACAACTAGAATTACAGTGTGTGCTCCACATGGCACATGTAAAGCCCTAGGGTTAATGTGAAGCAGTCTGGCTTGGACTCCCTTGTTCTTCCCCTTCATGTTTGCTCCATTGCCTTAAGACCGCCCTCTACAATCTTCTAATGGAACATTGAGCTCTGAGAGTTTGTTGAGGATGAGAGTGGAAAGGGCATCTCCAGTTGCTTCTTCTGCCTCAAGAAAGCCTAAGAAGTGTTCCTTAATTTGTGGAGCGCCTTCAACAGCAACTATTCTAATTATTATGGATAATTGCTCTGTGTGGCTCAAATCTGGAGTGCAGTCTAAAATAATAGAGAAGTATTTGGACTGCCTTATTTCATTCAAAATAGATTGTAGAATCCTTCCACTTATGCAGTCAATGAGCTCATTTTGAATGGTCTTCCCGAGGTAAGATGTGTGATTGGCCCCTCCTTCCACCTTAGCAACATGCTCCTTCAGCACTGGGTCAAACTGAGCCAGAGCTCCATTTCCTTTAAAAAATTCCCATTATTTGCTTCATGAAGTCTGTCTGTGGGCTCTCAGAGCAATGTTTCGCTCTGCCAGTGACTGAATGATCGCTACTAATCTAGTAAGAACCTCTCGCCACCTTCTCCTTTCAGTAATTATTAGCTCCAGTTCAACTTTGTCATGTGTTTGACCCTGTCTAACATGGGTTTCCAGTTCTTTCCATGATCCCACATTCTTGGTACGTTCAGGACTGTTCTGATGCATCTTGAATATGTCACTACAGTCTTTACAGTCATTACGACCCTCGCTGCTTTGTAACTTAAATGATTTTTGGCAGAATAGCTTGCAGCAGAAACAGTACAAACTGTCTTTTTGGGGGGAATACATTAGCCATGTTCTTTTGGTCATCTCCCCATTTGCTACATTTCTAAAGGAATAATGGTGATGGCAACTCCTTCTGTCCTGTTTTTTTGGGAAGATGTAATCTGACTGGATCACATAAGGGCCTCGCTGGACCAACTCCGTCCTGTCTCAATCTGTATGGTGTGGTGGCCAATCAGCAGGATCAATAGGAGCGGCCGTGACAGACTCACATACAACAGTTGAGGTTGATGATTTTTCTTCAGGATGGTGAACTGTATGAGTCTGCTGGTACTTGGTCATTCTTCTGTAAGAGAGTAAAACACACAAATAATTATTATGAAAACATCTAGATACATAATGTTTTTAGTAAAAAAATAAATAAAAAGACAACAGTTTCAAGTTTTTCACAGTTCTTAAAGCATTAACATGTGACCTTACAATACTTCATTCTCTACGATTACATACTAATGAATGAACAGGGTTGGCAGGCTATTGTAATAGCTTCACACGTATTAATTAAAGTACTTGTATTGGAACATGTCATACTGTAGTCACCTGGATCTACATTTTGAGTCCGCCTTTCACTTCCAGGAGTGCTGCTTCTTGCTGCGTGACTGGCTGCTGCTGTTAAAAAACAAAAAATTCAGTCTAATTTTAAGTATCATACCAAGTGTGTTATAAAGCACATGTAAAAGATGGCTTGGGAACTAACCAAGATGCTGTGCAGACAGCATTAAAATCAGCAAATAAATAACAAGAAAACATAAAGGATTAATACAAGCAGAATAGGATCACTTACAGATAAGCACATAAGAATAAAATAAACTAGAGGGTTAAGTTGTAAGTAAGTTGTAGTAGAATTTTTAAACAATTACACCTACATGTCTGATTTTTATGCTTATATTTTTATTAGTTTCAAGTAGGGCTGCACAATATATCGAAAAATTATCGTTATCGCGATAACAGGACGTGCGATAGGCCCATCGCAAAATACGGCAAAAACAGCGATAAATGTTTGGTTCAAACATTTCCATCTGTGTCATACATCAGCTTTTTGTAAACCAGCTCTGGTTTTTACGCAGAAGTATTATTTGACCAATCAAATGTAGTCCTTCTGATATGCGACCAATCAGATGGTTCCGTTCACGTAATATGCCCGCCCCCTACATAGACCCTTTTGGAAAGCAACACCCGAACAGAGTTAGCGGCACTGTTCCCTTGTTCGTCATGCTGGCTCAGAGCAACGAACGCACTTTGTGCTGATGTGTCTGGATTCAGTGCTGCTTTCAAACGTGAACGTGACTCCGCTCGGTGTCGTTAATCATTTTTACAGGGCTGACTCCGACACGTGCCGGTGAACCAACCCACCTTCATGTCGCTAGTGTTAGCCCCAGGCTCCGGTTCACTTCCAGCTAAAAGGCTACAGCACTCTCCTCCCAGTTCCACCCTGCTAAAGAGGGCCTGGAAAAGTTCCCCCACACATCAAAGTGATTTTTCATTTATGAGCTTTTATAACCTTGTTAATCAGGATAGTTGATTTGCTGCTGCACATAAACTGTCAGTCAGAAGCTCTGCTAGCCGGTTATCTTAGTTCAATTTGTTAGCTTGTTATCAGAATCATAGTTGCAGTTTCATCATCTGAGCTGCTTTTTAAGATCTAGGTAAACTTGTTCAGTTTGGGTTTAAAAACAAATGTTTTCACATATTTTGAAAAGCTTTTGAAGAGCTTAAATGTATGCCCACCAATGGTGGGCACCCCTTGTGGGTATATAAGTGGAGTGACTCCACTGTTCGCCTCCGTTATCTCTTCAAGCCAAGCGTAAGAGCTTTCTTTAAAGAGCAAATTATCAAAGAAACAACATTCAACTCACCAGCCATGTCCAGCGACGCCAGGACCTGCCCGGCCTGCCAGGCGGGCTCCATCTCCAGCGGCGACCTGCACGCCAAGTGTGAGGTTTGTCTCGGGGCTCATCACGCTGGCCTGGCCTTGATCCCCCAGGCCTCGTGCCCGTTTTGTGCCGCTCTGCCCGTGGCTGAAAAGGTCTGCCGGGTCGAGTGCTTCACCCCCGCCACCTGTTACGACCTCAGCCTGGTCTAGGTTCAGGGAGGCCTAACACAGGAACGTGAGAAAAGAAAAGAAACAATCTGACACCAAGCCACAATCAAAAGAAAGTCCTTTTATTAACTAAAGGTGTCCCTACGGGAGAAAAAAAACCTGTTTAATGAAAATATGAGTTTAATTCAGGCTGCAGGAACAAATGCTGAGGGCTTAAAGTAACTAAAGGAGCAAATAACAATGGGAACGGAAACTCACTGGTTCGAAAATAAACCAGGAACAACGGAGCTTGCCCGGAGGCCTTACCAAAAGGTCCACTGGTGAACCAACTCACCCACGCAACAGTCAACTCTGTTAAGAGCAAAGAAAACCGGAGCTCAACCGGTTTTCTTATGCGGGTGGAAATTAAACCAGCCAGGGGCAACCGTCCACAAGTTCTCCAACACAAGCAATCTTTCACTCCAATCCTCTCTCCAGTCCTCTCTCTGTCAGCCTCAATCCTCTCTCTCTCTCTCTCTCTCTCTGAGCAGCGCTGATCTTTATCTGCTCCAGCTGGGTGATTCCTGATGGGAGTCAGCTGCATAGAGTGAAGCCAGGGAGCTGGGCGCTCTCCATGGTCCTGAAAATGGTGCAGGAATAAGGGTGCGGAGTAGAAGCTGAGTGCTGGAGAACTCAGGGTCCGTAACACCCCCATACCTAAAGNAAAGTCCTTTTATTAACTAAAGGTGTCCCTACGGGAGAAAAAACCTGTTTAATGAAAATAGGAGTTTAATTCAGGCTGCAGGAACAAATGCTGAGGGCTTAAAGTAACTAAAGGAGCAAATAACAATGGGAACGGAAACTCACTGGTTCTGAAAATAAACCAGGAACAACGGAGCTTGCCCGGAGGCCTTACCAAAAGGTCCACTGGTGAACCAACTCACCCACGCAACAGTCAACTCTGTTAAGAGCAAAGAAAACCGGAGCTCAACCGGTTTTCTTATGCGGGTGGAAATTAAACCAGCCAGGGGCAACCGTCCACAAGTTCTCCAACACAAGCAATCTTTCACTCCAATCCTCTCTCCAGTCCTCTCTCTGTCAGCCTCAATCCTCTCTCTCTCTCTCTCTCTGAGCAGCGCTGATCTTTATCTGCTCCAGCTGGGTGATTCCTGATGGGAGTCAGCTGCATAGAGTGAAGCCAGGGAGCTGGGCGCTCTCCATGGTCCTGAAAATGGTGCAGGAATAAGGGTGCGGAGTAGAAGCTGAGTGCTGGAGAACTCAGGGTCCGTAACACCACCGACGAGGAAATTCCGGTGGCTGGCACGTACTCGCTGGACAAGGCCTTACAGTTCTTCGTCGTCGGTCAGGAGCCGGCTGGCTCCTCCCGACTGGACGATGTCATCGACAGTGAGGAGTACGACGAGGCTGGCTGCCATAGCCCTTTTTCCCTCCTGTACAACACGGAGGTCGACGAGCCTCGTGAGGAGTACGACGAGGCTGGCTACCATAGCCCCTTTTCCCTCCCGTACAACACGGAGGTCGATGAGCCTCATGAGGAGTACGACGAGGCTGGCTACCATAGCCCCTTTTCCCTCCTGTACAACACAGAGGTCGACGAGCCTCGTGAGGAGTACGACGAGGCTAGCTACCATAGCCCCTTTTCCCTCCTGTACAACACGGAGGTCAACGAGCCTCGTGAGGAGTACGACGAGGCTGGCTGCCATAGCCCTTTTTCCCTCCTGTACAACACGGAGGTCGACGAGCCTCGCTCAGCGGATCCTCCTGCCCCAGTGGCTTCTAGCTCCTCCCTGCCAGCAGTTAGAGCACTGCTCCAGGAGCTGCCCGCCATCATCTCCGCGGCCGCGGTCCGCAAGGGGCGAGCCGTTCCAGAACCGGCTCCGCCTGAGGCAGATGATTTGGCAGGAATTTTTGGGTCAACACAGACGCGCTGTCCAGACCCTGTCTGGCCGCGTTTCTCCGCTGCCATGAGCTGCTGGTCCGCCGCCTTCTCCGAGCCTGCTAAGCTTAAGGCGCCAATTTCCACATATGCGCCCATTACCAAGGTCGAGGGCTTCTCCGACCTGGGCTGGCCATCTGTTCCTCCACTGGAGTCGGACATGGCCTCGCTGTGTGGCGCCAAGAACCACATCGCTGGCCCGCGAGCAGTTCCCGCTTCTAAGCATGACCAGCTGCTGACGTGGCTGACCGATCAATCACATCAGTGCGCCTTCTAGACCGGTGCTGCAGGAAATAACATCGACCTTCTTGCCTTTGGCGTTTCCAAAATGGTGGAAGAGCTTGATGTTCCTGACGAGTCAAAAACCATCATTATTAAAACTGCTGGTGCCATTTTCAATCTGTGCGCTGCTGTACTCACCGGTTCTGCTCGCATTGCTGCCTGGCAGACCCTTATCCAGCGGGCCTTGTGGCTCAAGGCCCTGCCCTCCATTCCTGATCACCTGCACAGGGAGATGCTGGAAGGCCCCATCACCTCTGACGTTATGTTTGGTCCCCATCTTACGAGCGTCATCGAGAGGGCTCAGAGGGCGGCTGAACTGTCAGCCACGGTGCGAGACCTGGTCCACCCTCGGTCAGTCTCGCACTCCGGCCATTCCTCCAGAGGATGGGACGAATGGAGCGGAATCTTCAGGCGCCCAGCTGCACAGCCCGCCCCGCGGAGCCGGCCTCCCGCTTTGGCTCCACCTCAGCGGGACCAGGGAGTTGGCGGCCAACGGTTCCGAAAGAGCCAGCAGACGCTGTCTTGGCAGTTACAGGCACAGGAACCTTGCCGAAAACAACCACAAAAACAACTCGTTGGGAGGAATGTGTGTGCTTATGACTGTAATGTTAACTCTGTGAATGATTTTGGTTTTGAAATAAAACCCAAAAAATGTCACATTGAGAGCACAATTCTACAGTCCTCTGCAGAATCCTCTGCTGAATCCTCACACATGTTCCCCACACCAAGCACTGCAACACATCAGCATGTTCCCGCAGTCTGTCATATTACTCGGCCAGCTGTAAGGGTGCACTCCATTTGCGCACCATCCCCAGCCTCCGGCCAGGCCCAACTCATCCCGCTTCCCCCACAACAATGGGTGGGACGGGATGTCATGGCGCTGTTGCGACCACGCGCGGCGACACGGTGTGCAGCCCCATCTGCTGGCACTTTGTCGTCCCCGTGCACGGGCCCGGCTCCCACTCGTCCTTCATCCTTGGACTCCACGCTCCGCGGTGCGGATCAGCCTCTTCCAGCTGTTCACACTCGCCCTTTCGAGCACAGCCCTTCATGGGTCACTCCTAGTTCTCTGGTGCGAGCGACGGCGGTAAGGGCGTGAACCCAGTCCTCAGACGTCGTTCACGTGACCTCGAACACTCGTCCGCTGTCGGAACGTGCGCAAGAGTGCCTCATGAGCAAATGGATATCGGACACCATTCATTACGGTCACACACTCCATTTTCAGTCCGCTCCTCCTCCCTTCAACGGGATCGTGGAGACGACGTTCAGGAACTTCTGCCCAAGGACGCAATTTCCCAAGTCCCACGTGGACGAGAGCTCTCCGGCTTCTACTCCTGCTACTTCGTAATACCAAAGAAGTCGGGAGGAATGAGACCAATTCTCGACCTTTCCCTGTTCAACTGCTCCATAGCAGTGATGCATTTCCGCATGTTAACAATGAGGCAAGTCCTGGAATACGTGCGCTCCGGGGACTGGTTCACATCAATAGACCTGAAAGACGCATACTTCCACATCCCAGTAATTCCCAAGCACCGGAAGTTCCTGTGCTTCTCATTCAAGGGAGTTCAATCGTCTCCCTTTCGGCTACTTGCTAGCCCCGCGCACCTTCTCCAAATGTCTGGAGACCGCGCTGCAGCCACTGCGCACGGCGGGAATGAGGGTTTTATTTTACCTGGACGATCTGCTCATATGCGCCCGGTCCAAGGACGAGGCGTCAGAGCAAACCAGGAAGTTAATAGAGCATCTGTCAATCCTGGGGTTTTCCATAAACTGGGAGAAGAGCTCCATCCTTCCATCCCAGTCGATTGTTTCTCGGGGTGGAGCTGAACGCCTCTCTACTGAGAGCACGTTTGTCTCCGGCGAGAGCGGCAGATCTCACCACGGTGATCTCCCGCGTGCAACCCCGTGAGATCGTGAGAGCCCTGTTAGTCATGAAACTTCTGGGCATGATGGCTGCAGCCCACTCTGTGGTGCCGCTAGGTTTACTGCACACGAGGCGCCTGCAGCGCTGGTTCATCCACCTCCGGGTACACCCGATATGTCAGAAGAGACGTATGTTGAGGGTTCCCCCTTCAGTGGGCGGGGATCTTGCTCACTGGGGGAATCCCTGCATCCTCTCACACGAAGCCACCTACATTCCGGGGGTCCTGAATGTAGCAGCGGACATCCTGTCGAGTGGGGGTCCCCGCGACTCTGACTGGCGTCTGCATCCCGCACTGATATCACAGATCTGGATAAGGTTCGGGGAACCCTCTGTGGATCTGTTTGCGGCTCGCGAAAATGCCCAGTGTCGCCTGTGATTTTCCCTGAGTCCCCGGGACCATTCCCCGCTCGGAGCGGACGCCTTCTCGCACCAGCCCTGGCCTCAGACGCTCCTGTATGCGTTTCCGCCAGTCCCAATGATTCCCCGTCTCCTGGACCGAGTTCGGTCGGAACAGCTCTCGGTGATTCTGGTGGCTCCCAGACGCTTGTCCGCGTCATGGTTTCCGGACCTGCAGGTGCTAGTGTCCGGCTCTCCGTGGAGGGCGGACGCCCTTCTCCAGGCGGATGGGATAATCAAACATCCTCCCGAAATAGGCCAGCGGCTGTGGGTCTGGCCGCTGAGCGGTCACGCTTAGAGGCTTCTGGGCTGCCGCATGATGTGGTCGCCACAATTCAGATTGCGCGGGCGCCCTCTACCATTGCATCTTATGCTGCTAAATGGGCAGCTTTCCAGAAATGGTGCACAGAGTGAAATGTTCAAGCGCTCTCCGGCCAGCTGGCGGATGTTCTATCGTTTCTGAAGATACTGATGGACAGGGGCCTTGCATTCAGCACTATTAAAACATATGCTGCAGCTATCTTATCCTGTCACCAGGGTTTTGGAGATAGATCTGTTTTCAATCATCCCCTCACAAAACGTTTTCTAAAAGGTGTCAGAAGGAACAGACCTGTGTCCCGCCCGCTATTTCCCCAGTGGGACCTAACGGTGGTTCTGCGCGGCTTATCTGAAGCCCCATTTGAACCCTTGGACCAGGTTTCGATCAAGTTCCTGTCACTTACAACTGCCTTGCTGCTGGCGCTGGCATCAGTCAAGAGGGTGAGCGACCTAACCGCCCTCTCAGTGGCTCCCGCATGCCTCAGGATCTGGGAAGATGGCGGGTCTGCTGTTTTATGCCACAACCCAGCCTTTGTGCCCAAAAACATTAATGCTTCCTTCAAATCCAGGTCAATTTCATTGGCTGGACTTTTTCCTCCTCCCCATAATTCTGATGAGGAGGCGGCTTCCCACCTTCTCTGCCCGGTGCGTGCGCTCGCACGATATGTGTCACGCACTTCAGGGATTCACCGCTCACAAAGCCTGTTTGTGCACTACAGGGAGTCTTCCCTTGGGCAAGCGCTGTCGACCCAGCGTCTTTCACACTGGCTGTGTGACGCCATTTCACTCGCTTACACATCATCAGGGCGGGATCCTCCTGAGACACTCAGGGCTCACTCAGCCAGAGGGATTTTCTCTTCTATGGCGCTCCACAGTGGTGTGTCGATGGAAGACATTTGTCAGGCTGCTTCATGGGCTTCACCCTGTTCCTTTACTCGTTATTATTTACGAGATGTGTCTTCAGGATCCATCACTCGTTCAGTGCTTGGACCTCAGCAGGCTGAGTGAAGGCATTATGGCACCACATCAGCCTTGCTTGAATGATTTTCATCCTCTTGTGGATGATAATTTCAGTGGGGCCCCACTCTCTTCTCTGGTTGCTTCAGCCTTTTAAGCCCTGGGCTGTGGCTGAGCGTCCCTCACTAAAAGGAGACATGTTGGGTGTGTCCATTGGTTGGGCTAACCAGTGTGGCGTAAACCCATCCAGCTGCGCATTATTCCAATAGCAGCTAGCTTAAAGGCTAAGACTAGACGAAATAGAACGTTGGTTACGTATTGTAACCCCAGATTCTATGAGTCTAGTCACAGCCCTTAAGCCACTGGCCCCACTGGTTCTGTTAGGACTAAGAGCCATCGGAGTCGAACAGTGGAGTCGCTCCACTTATATACCCACAAGGGGTGCCCACCATTGGTGGGCGTACATTTAAGCTCTTCATGATTGGCTGATGCTGAGATCATCCTTCCAATAGCAGCTAGCTTAAGGGCTGCGACTAGACTCATAGAATCTGGGGTTGCAATACGTAACCAACGTTCCATTACATTGATCACAAAATGTGCATTCTGCAATTGCATCAAAATACATCATAAAAGGTAATATTAATGCATTGATTAAAAAAGACCTACTCCTTTGTTGATTTAACTTACATTCTTCAGGTGCTGAATCCCCTGGTGCTGACGACTCCTCTGCAGAAGCTAGTGCCTGCTATGGCTGCAAAAATGTTCTTAATGCATCTGGACAACTTTAAAAAAAGTATATATGATTACATTCTAGTTGTACAGATAGGTGATCCATAATACTGAAATACATTGCAAATGCTAAGTAGTAAAAAATGTACTAAAGTTGGATAAACTTGAAATGATGACATACATTCATATTATAAATGAAGGGCACAATACTAACGCATAATAGCCCTTTAGTCTTAGCTAAGTGTTGCTAAGTGACGGGTCCAGTAAACATGTACACAATTTAATGTCAATAATTAGATACTTCTACTTTGAGCTTGTTTTTCCTTTTCTTCCTTTCTTCGTTTTCTGAAGGCTGCCCCTGAGGGCTTGTTTTGCCTTTTCGTTCTACCAGCGAGTCGACTTTTAACAAAGTGCTAGCAGTGACAACGTTGCAGGTCCATCGTGCATTATCAATAACAACTACTCGACGGAGGGATGCGTGCCCCTCCCCCATCTTGTTTAGTCACAGCCGTCAGCAGCAGGTAGTCTACAGGGCGCCAGGTTCATGCAGCAAAAGTTGATTTGTTTTATTTTTTAACTTATTTATTTATTTTATTAATTATTTCGCTTATTACATGAGATGAGTAGTGTGTCAAACAGTATTCTAAACAAAAAATAAATAAAATGTATTTTAAAATAAAGGTGGTGGTGGTGCCCTCCAGCAGAGGGCGCCCTAGGCAATGGCCTAATCGGCCTATGCTCAGGGCCGGCCCTGCTGTGTGCACTAGTGGAACAAATCCAAGCTCTGGCCGGAGGTGGAGCAAATGACCGGGCTCTTTACACCCAAACAATAAAAAATCATGATAACATGATTTTAGCAGTGGTGGCTCGTGTATTTGGCGTCTTCAGTGCCAGTTTACTGATCTAATATGATGTTACAACACTGCTGTAACAACAGTGGCGGACTGGCCAATTGTGAATTCTGGAGAATTCCAGAATGGCTGGTATTGGCCTCCCCCCCCCACCCTAACTACCGGAGATCCCCAAGACTGCAGGAATGTCCAGCTTCCCACACAGTGCTTTAGAGCAGTGATTCCCAACCAGGGGTATGCATACCCCTAAGGATCCGTGAGTGCATTACAGGGGGTACACAAAAAAATGTAATATTTCATCACCTAGATGATGACAGCACTCGCCCTGGTAAAAAAGATAAATAAATAAAAACATTAAGCTGGAGTGTGTTATGCCTAAAAGTACTCAAATAAAGTAATGCACAGTAATATATGGTTGATATCATATGATCAATTATCTATTTAGGCAAACCGCGATGGTGCATGAATTTGATCAAGCTTGTCAAGTGGATTATGGTGTACTTAAGGCAGGGTAACGTCGGTTATACGGACCTGATTTGGGTTTCAGGAGCTGATGTTGAACAGAGAAACATCCTTACTAAATAATTCTCGAAACAGTAAACACAAACAGTGGTGGAAATAATTATTTGACCCCTCGCTGATTTTGTAAGTTTGTCCAATGACAAAGAATTTGTAAGTCTCAGAACAGTATCATTTTAATGATAGGTGTATTTTAACTGTGACAGATAGCACATCAAAAGGAAAATCCAAAAACTACATTTAAATTAAAGATAGAAAATCATTTGCATTTCATTCAATGAGATAAGTGTTTGAACCCCTACCAACCATCAAGAGTTGTGGCTAGACACTCCTACTCAATAAGTCACCCTCATTAAAGACTCCTGTCTTCACTAGTCACCTGTATAAAAGACACCTGTCCACAGAATCAATCTGGACTCCAAATTCTCCAACATGGGAAAGATCAAAGAGCTGTCCAAGGATATCAAAGACAAGATTATAGACCTGCATATGGCTGGAATGGGCTACAAAACCATTACCCCTCCTTTCTACTGGAGCCGTCAGCAGCACGTTACTGCAGCAGCACGTCTTGCTTACATAAGCTGCTGCTTGGCCCTTCCCACCAGAGACGCGTAGCAGCTGTCACCGACAGAGCACAAAGTCACACGAGTGACTTCGTCAGTAAACACAACAACAAGCAGGAGAAAACTACAACATGGCTCCAAAAGGTTTGTGTTTTATGTTTTGTTCATTTTATAATTGCCAGTACGGACCTGAAAAACAAAGGAGGCCGCTAGCTAGGTGATAACTTCTCACGGGGCCGCACAGTTAGTAACTTTTTTTAAGGTAAAGCAACCGGAAGGCAGTTTTTTTTTTATTCTGAAAATCTCGGGAAGCTTCGCTCCGTTTCCGCGTCCGATTTCCTGTCTTTCCTTCCCCAAAAATGTCGAACTTGACCCGTTTCAGAGGCGTAGCGCATAGAAAGTAGAACCGGCGTGTAAGGGCCGCGACATGCTGCTCCTGAGACACGGCCGACTCGCGCTGCGGACGGCTACTGACAGCTCCAGTGGAAAAGGTTCTGTTGACCACAGCGGTTCCTATCAGCAGCTATGACGTGCTGCTGACAGCTCCGGTGGAAAGGAGGGGTTAGCAAGACTCTGCGGGAGAAGGTACAACAATTGTTCGGAAATGGAAGGAGCACAAAATGACCATCCATCAACCTCAGTCTGGGGCACCTCGCAAGATCTCACCTCGTGGGGTGTCAGTGATTCTGAGAAAGGTGAGAAATCATCCTCGAACTACACGGGAGGAGTTGGTTAATGACCTCAATGGAGCTGGGACTACAGTCACCAAGAATACCATTGGAAACGCATTACACCACAATGGATTAAAATCCTGCAGTGCTCGCAAGGTCCCCCTGCTCAAGGAGACACATTTGCAGGACCGTCTTAAGTTTGTCAATGGACACCTGGATGATTCAGAGAGTGACTGGGAGAAGGTGCTGTGGTCAGATGAGACCAAAATTGAGCTCTTTAGCATTAACTCAACTTACCGTGTTTGGAGGAAGAAAAAAGCTGCCTATGAACCCCGAAAGACTTTTCCCACAGTCAAGCATGGAGGTGGAAACATTTTGCTTCGGGGGTGTTTTTTCTGCTAAGGGCATAGAACAACTTCACCGCATCAATGGGAAAATGGATGGGGCCATGTATCGTCAAATCCAGAAAACTGAAAATGGGTTGCGGGTGTGTGTTCCAGCACGACAATGACCCAAAACATACAACAACATCAAGTGCTGCAGAAACCTGTTAATCACTCATTCATTTAGGTCAGGTGAGTGGCTGCAGGGAAACAGAGAGATGCTGAGGACCAAAACACTACATGAAGGAAAACCAGAGCAGGGCTGCAGCTGCTACTCAGAGAGGACCTGAAGCCTCAATCACATCGAATGCAGAATGGATATGATCCAGTTTCGGATGGAACAGAAATCATTGAGTCTAGTCAGAACATTTACAGCAGCTGTGATGCGGGCCCAGATGCAGAGCTCCAGAAAGTTTCCACATGAAGTCTGGATCCTGCATGAGGATTGTTAAAGTTAAAGAATTCACCTGAGCCAGACAGAAAGTGATATGTGGTTCAGAGTTAAGGAGACTTCATTTAAATTATATTAATGTAATAATCAGTTCTATGTTCTAATTTTGGGGAATCATCAACACGATTGACTAAGGGGGTACTCGTGGTACATGAAAACGGCTCAGGGGGCCCACAAGTCAAAAAAGATTGGGAAACCAATACGGGCTCTTCCAATTTTGAGTATTTCTGTCATTTATTAGTTGAAATTTCTGAAATTTCTGATCAAATATATTTCCATCCTCAGACATCAGACATTCACAGGCCGCCCATCGCTGCCCCTCCAGATATGTCCCACGCTCCATGAGACGCCACATTGTGCGCTCATCATCTGCCGTGAGGCGCGTTACATGCACAGCACCTTCAGTCCAGGCACAGGAGAAAAAAAGACAAGTTTTCCGACACCGTGCATGCTCCCGCAATGACTGACAGCAGCAGCATCTGACCAACCAGTGGTTAAATGCGACAACAGCAGGTGGAGCTGGATAGATGGCACCCCAAAAAAATATAGTGAGCAAGCACTAGAAAAAAAGTGTCAAAACAAAAGGAGTGTTCCTCATTTGAAAGTGGGCATGTTGGGGGAAAAATAAATCCACTTGTAAATGTGCAGGTCACAAAGCTACATGAGAGTAAAAATGAAGCCAGTCATGCAGTTCAACATTTTATTCAATATTTGACACCTACTACTAGGGATGAGCCGGATACTCATTTCAGACGAGTATCCAGTACGGATAAAGCATTTTTGACGAATACGAGCATGAGACGAGTAAAACTCGGAAATATCTGTAATCGTGCCGAAGGAAAATCCTCATTGGGTAACTGACTGTCTTCACGCCCTGTGATTGGCCAGTCACATAGAGCGCCCACCCCTCCCTACACACAAAACTCTAGCCGGCCGGGAGCGCAGTCCGTCCGGCTCATCCACGCACACACACAGACAGTAACGGATCTTGCTGTGCTTGCTTCACTTGCTCACGTTTCTTTAGTTTTCCCTAGGTTTTCTTCAGCTCGCCTCTTTTTCAGTTGAATATTTAAAGTAACTTTTTTCGTAACTTACATGGTGTATTTGACAAGACAGAGCTGACGTGCTGCATCAGTCACTCACTACCTCCGCTCCGGTCGTTTTTTTTATTTTTTTAACTCCATCTCTCTCCCTCTCACCCTCTATCTCTCTCAGACACACACACCTTAATCAACATTGTTTTGTTTAACTTTGTGTGGGGCAAAATGCCAAGAACGTTAAGAAAAAAATCAGTTTAATCAAATAAAAATTATATATATATATAGAAAGTTGTGTCTGGTTCTAGCATTTCATATTTCCTAGTTCCTACTGCATGAGTTCAGATGTATTAATCCATGCACTTAAATATTAATGTTCTGATTTTATTGAAAAACTTGTTCTGTAATAGTTTCTTTACTATTGTGATCAAAAATATTTAATCTCAATCCTGAGGCTGCTCTGTAAATAGTTTTCAAATAAACAATACACATAGCAACTTCTGATCATTCCATATCAATTTCAGACTTAAAATAATGTATTGATGTAAACCACACCCACTTCCGGTTAAACTACGCCCACTTCCGGGTTATGCCACGCCCATTCCGAGTACAGATACAGATACAGATAGTGGTGTACTCGCTCATCCCTACCTACTACATCTCTAAAATCAGTCAGTTCTGTAACGTTTTGAGCAACCATGACTCAATCCTGACTGGGGCAGCTGTATAAACCCTAAACAACTCTGTGTGAGAGGAATTTTTAGGAATGGAGCTCACGCTCCTCTAGTTATGGAAGTGCTTGTCTTATCCAGCATCACTGGTTTGTGTTAGAGGTGTCATTCCCTCTCATCTACCTCATTGCAGTGGCCTGGGCCAGGGGCCCGCTGCCCCCCAGTCCCCCCTGAAGCCCCGTCCCTGACTGTGGAAGATAATATACATGCTGAGTGGTCTACTTTGTGTCGACAGATGTACTTCAACAGCACACTGACTGACTCTTCCAAGCTGCTCAAGCCCCTGTTGGTCTTCTCTTTCATCATGAGTGCCATCATCTGTGGTTTGACCCGGATTATTCAGTACAAGAACCATGCCATTGATGTTTACCTGGGGTTTTTGATTGGAGGTGCCATTGCCGTCTATCTGGTAAGTCAGCTACAGCACACAGATCTCCCTCTTGTTTTTCTGGAAACAACTTTGTCACAATGAACCATCAACTTCAACAATAAGCAAACAAAGGTCTTGATGGATTGCTCCAGCATATCCACTGTCACCTCACAATATGTCCTGTTAGATTGTCCTTGTCAGTGCTATACTGCCATTAACTACATAACACTGTTTCTTCTTCACAGCTTGCTACTTAGCAGTTTTTATTTTTATTTTATTATTTTATTTTCAATTGATTCATCTCTCCAAACAAGAGATAAAACATATTCAAAAACTTTGGCCACTTTTTTTTATATTCTTGACATCTATGGTGGAACGAGTTTGGGTTTAATCTGTGAAAAAGCATACGGACCCTTAACACTCTACATGGGATCATCCATGTGTCTCCATCCAGCCTTTGCCACACCTACCTGAGCCCCATGTACATTTTGGATTGGAGTTAGCTGTCAGAGGTTTAGGTTTTCAAGTTTGTTATCACTTTTCATTAAATTTTGCCAGGAAGTTGAAGAACAAAACCAATGATTATTGTGTTTATAACACATGATCAACTCAAAACCTACCCCTCCCACCCCTTCCCCCAGGTGCACCAGTCATTACGTCCCGTTCTACTTGGCGAGTTGTCTCTTAAGGTTACCCACTGGCATCTGAAATGGCGTTATTTATTCTTGCTGATACTTTCATATTGGCAGTGTTCATGTATACTTGTAGCTAGTCTAAAGACAAGTTATTAGGCGGTTTCCATCTTTGAAGTATGATTTCTTCATTGCAGTCAGTTCTGCAACCCAGATTCTACGGGGTTTCTCTGTATGTGATAGTCACAAGTCATCATTTACAAACAGGATCCAAGGAGAGAGGGGCACCACTTAAGTCAGTAACACAAGGAGGTACTTTAACCCAGATGTCCTGAACCCCGGAACATTCTCATACAGGATGAAAAAATGTACCCAGAGTCAAAACAAAACAAGATCCTAACCCTAACCCTCACCCAAGAGCCCGTTTTGTGTCTAATAATTGGTGTCAAATAAGTTCTATGACAAAATTTCATATGCATAAATCGATGATTGTAGTTTTTAGAGGCTCTCTCTACATTCAGGTTTCAGGCCATGGGTGGACAAATCATCCTCCCTGGCACAAAACTACTTGAGAAGTTCAATCCATCAGTTCTTGAGAACAATAAATAATTCACAGTTTTTTTTTTTTGGTGTCTTTTAATTAAAATGTTAAACCCGATAACGTTTGTGTTTCCAGGGACTGTATGCAGTTGGGAACTTTCAGTCCAGTGATGAGATGAGTAGCAGTTCTTCTTTACTTGTACACCAGGCTCCTTGCTCATTGCCCCATGTAAGCCAGGAGGCTGTCCTCCACCACTTACAGATGAAAGCTGGTATGGTTGGTGAGCCTGGCATACCCACCTCCCACTCTGAGGGCCTCCTTCACAGAAGCCTTCAGCAGCAAAGGCCTGAGGACAGCCTGAAGTGCTCCGGTGCCAATGTGGAAGTGATATCCCCTCATAGCCCCCACGGTAAAGATGCTGTCATGACCTTTAGCCATACTCTCCCACGGGTTCACACTCCACAGGCCATAGCAGCTTATGAGGAAGCTGCCAGACATCATGCCGCCACTCTCCACCATGCTTCCATGGACTCCAGCCGCTCAAAGCAACTTCTTTCTCAGTGGAAAAGCAAGAACAGTAATCATAAGTGCAACGTGATCATTTCAGATTCCTTCTCCTCCTCCATGGATTCATCCTCTGGCCAGTCCTCCCAGCGTCCCCATCATGGCAGCATGGAGCTCAGATCCACCTCAGAACCAACGGCTGGGGCTCTAAATGGGGTCTTTGACAGTCATGCATATTTGTCCAAGTTGCCAACAGGTGCTAGTACCACCTTACCCAGTAACTGTAGCGGCATTACTGGAGGGGCCAGGATATCCATGCAGTCCAGACCTGGGTCTTCACAGTTGGTCCACATACCAGAAGAGGCTCATGAAAACTACAACCTTTCCCAAAGAAAAATGGAAGGAGGAAGTGAAGGCATGACATCAGGAAACAGCACAGTTCAGGCCAACTGGCAAAAGGCAGCTGAGAAGACTGTAGCATGCAGGACTAATGATATGCAAAACACCCAGCCACGAATCATGCAAGTGATCGCCATGTCCAAACAGCAGGGGCTACTGCAGAGCCACTCCAAGAGCTTAGATGAGAGCAGCATTGGCTGCAACACCAATGGAAGCTGCAAGAGTGTTGGTCGTTGCAACGTGCAAACTGATCCAGACCGTATCCCCACCCCAGGGCTCAGCTCACAGGGCAGCATCACAGGCAGCATGTCAGGAAGCACTGGCGCAATCATTAGAGTAGATGCCCACCCTGAAAACAACAGACCAGTAATGCAAGCGCTGTCCACTGATGGAAGTGGGTCATGGAGATGGAGGTCTTTGGATCATGGTACTGGAGTTGGTGGAAGCACAGAAACCAGCTGTGTAGGTAGTGGGCCAGCTGCAGGACCTGGGAGTTTGAGGCAGTCTTTTGAGCACAACGATCAAAACGTTGACTCGGAGAGCTCAGATTCAATGCGTGAAGGGTCTGTTGACCGAAAACGAGGTAAACACATTCTTATTACAACCTCCACAATTGAGACTCCACCAGTAGTTACTGTACACACCCAGAATGCTTCTCAGTCTGAGCAGAGGCTCCACCCTCAGGGCCTTTCTACAATAAGGGTCACTCCTGGAGACGGTAGTGGCTCTGGGGCTGAAGGAGGTGGAGACACTGCTTCAGAAATCCACTCAGTTGCCTCCAGTCGAGAGTCAACACTGCGGCGAAAAGGCAATAATATTCTGATTCCAGAGAGAGCCAACAGTCCTGATAATGCTAGGAACGTTTTCTACAAGGGAACATCGATCTCTCCTGCTTTCAAGGACTGAATAATGATGAAGTTGGACGATTCTCCGAAGACGTAGCAAATTGACAGAGCTTTCAGAGAACCCGGTAGCAGGTAACCGTTAAAACATGAAAACGAGATGGTTTTATGTAGCATGAATTTTGTACGTGTTTACACTAAAGCACAACTGTTTATATGTTATAGAGATCACGGTGTACCTTTTGTGGTTGTTCCTAAAAAGAATCATATTTTGATTTAGATGTTGTGCAGTACTTTGGGGGGCTGAAGCACCTTTTACAGAATAATATGGTTTGGAGTTGTTTTTTTTTAAGATTCCCAAATCAAGACTCAGCACTGCAAATGATCATGTTATAGCTGTGAAACCAATGTTTACTTCCCAAAATTGTAAATATTGTTTATGCCTGAAGGCGGTGCTACACCAGCTAATATAGTTAGCATTACGTAAACGTATTGTAGACTCTAAAAAAATATTTTACAAAAACGATTATGATTACAATAATTTATCTAAACTTTTTTCTATATTGTAACTTTTGTGTACAGATTCTGTCTTCAACAAAATACTGTTTAACCATAAGTGTGCCTAGCCTTCATTACGTAGCTACAAAGTCAGATTTATTGTCACTTGCACTGAATTAAGCATTTGCCGCATATGGTGTAGACTCAAAAACGATCCAGACTTTAACAGCAGCCAGTTCCAAAGACCCTGTGACATCAATATTTGGTCTTAAAGCACATGTTTAATGGTGGTTCGTGGTGAACTGGGCCTTTTCTCCCAGCAGACCGCTCTTATGGCGCTTACACATTAGGGTCAGTACGGTCGGGGGAAGATAGCATTAGTTCAGTCTCACACGGCCATTGTAGCGTTTACATGTAATTCCGAAGGAGTTCTCGGGATCGCTGAAATCCCCGAGCACGTGCGGCGTTTGACCTGCGGGGAAGTCTGTGGTGTCCTCCTTATTAACTCATTCACTGCCAGTTGTTTCCTGATCAGAAAAGCCCTTTGCTGCCAGCGTTTCTCACCGTTTTACAGTTTTTTTAAGAGTCGCAGAACGTTGCACGCTAGGCTGATGTGGACGCCAAAACAACCAAAACAAAGCGGAGACTCACCTCTTACATCAGGAAGAATCCGCGTATTTCAAGCTTTATCCGTTCTTTCATAATCTGTTGTTGAATTGTGATCGGCAGAAGCTTTTCCGGTTCACGCCTTGCTTCTTTTTACAGCAGTGACCCAAAACGATCTCCTAACGCATGGATTTTCTGCTTCCTGATCACGTGACGTGTGATGTACACGGATGAAGATCGGCTTTAGAGCTGAGATGTTTGTTCTCACGGTGCGGGGGCTTGTTCCAATGCCCATGTGGTAAAAAAATGCAAATGACGACTTTAGACGTCAATGGCAGTGAAGACAAAAAAAGGCGGATGCAAACTGTTGCTGTTGGAGACTGAACCACATTTTTCTAATAATTTGCTCCCTGTTCTCTCACTGCCGTACGTGTCCTCAAACTCAGCTCACACACACACTGCTCTCTCCTCCTATTGAGACATTCGCTGCTCAGAGAACACACACACAACTCTCTCTTTTGCCTTCCCACTGAGCGAGAGCGCCGTTCTACAGACAGAGATGCTTACTCAGCATCCAGCATGGAAGTGAAACCCCCTGCTGGCTGATTCTACTCTCCAATCAGAAGCGGTAGGCGTGAATTTCAGCTGACCAATAATTCTGTGGTGTCACCAGGTGTGAAATCAAATCCCGGTCCTGTACCCAACCGTACTGATCCTAATGTGTAAATACAATTACACTGTTTGACCCAACTGACCTCTATCTTCCCGTGAGTCATGTTCTACCAGCTCAGTTTTACTTTCAGCTCTTCATCAGCTCATTTTCCCGTCCAACCTTCAGAGACGCCCTCAGTTGTTCGGGGTTTTTGATAAAGCTCATCCTTTGTTATGAAAACAGCAACCAGATCAGGGGCGGGCAACTCCGGTCCTCGAGAGCCATTATCCAGTATGTTTTGTTTATCTCCCTGCTGCAACAGCAGCTGATTAATAGGCTTCTGCAGAGCTTGGTGAATCAAGTGTGCTGGAACAGAGAAACAACTAAAACATGCTGGACAGTGGTCCTCGAGGACCGGAGTTACCCACCCCTGCGTCCAGACGTTGTTGTGTTCTACAGCTTCTGTGAGACTTTATGGAGTCATCAGGATTTGGACTGAGACTCACCACTGATGCCGATAAACTCAGAACAACATCCAGAACAGTTTGGTGACTAAAGTTACTCCCACACAAAGATGGACGAAGATGTGAACCGTAAATTTTCAGGGAACGTTTAAAACATCTGGATGCTCATACAAGAACATTTTACAGCAGATAGCCTCACAGGGGTTTTGAACAAACAGATGTTAATGTCTGACCCTTTTTGTCCAACTTTTAGCTACATAAATGCCAGCCATGCCATTCCAGCACAGAGAGATAACAAAGCAGTGGGTAGCTGTTGTCATTCTACTGTTTCCTTTGATTTATCCCAATGTAGAAGTTTATTACCTGAACACAAATTAGAATTGTGTTTGCAGCCAGTTACAGAGTTTAAAATCTAAACGGGTTAAAATCTGAAGGCAAACGAATGGAACACTGTAAAATAGAATGAGTTAAAGGGGTGATTTTTACATGTGTGGTGTTGATCCACCATCTCAGCCCCAGATACTCTCACAGGTTTACTGTGTGTATATGTACTGCACATAATTAAGTATTTATCTGCTCTAAAAACAAACTCATACAGAAAACTGCACTGTGCTAACCATCAACTCACTTTTGTAGCCATAACTGGTTATGTAGCATTAACCTGAACTCGCTATACAATTATGACCTAAAACTGCGTTTAAATCTTATTATAGGAGTTTAGTTTAATTTACTAAAAAAAATTGATAAACACGATTTTACTTTGTGCCATAAAAGCTACCAGCAGGTTTCTTGTCAAACCAAAAATGTTCCCTGCCATTCTTCCGTGCCCATTAAGTCACCAGGCAGGGTGTGTGCGTGTGTGTGTGTGTGTGTGTGTGTGTGCGTGCGTGTGCGCGCGTGTGTGTGTGTGTGTGTGTGTGTGTGTGCGTGTGTGTGGTGTGTGTGTGTGTGTGTGTGTGTGTGTGTGTGTGTGTGTAGGAGGGAGGGCATGGATTGTTAGTGGGTCTTAAGTTTTCAGTGTGTGTAGCGGTGACGTCACACACACACACACACACACACACACACACACACACACACACACACACACACACACACACACACAGAACTGTTTGGAAAGTGTTTGCATCAGCCGTAGTGTGGGTAGTGCTGTAATTATATCAGAATATTTGACACATTTATGTTTTATATTAGTTTAACACACACACACATATATACATATATAAGTATTTGTGCAGCCAGCCTGTGTTCAGTTCTTTGTGGAGCTTTTACAAACCCCAGAAACATATGCATGACTTATGTTTTGTGTATCACAGGTTCTGTAGAGTACTTTTTGTAGAACCTACAGAAAAATTCTTTTTTTATTTGTTTTTGTGTCAAACGACAATCTTGGCATCTATGTAGGGTTTGGTTCTGTTCTGCAGCTGCCATTCATTTCTTATATGAACTATTGTGTACATACTAAAGAGAGGTATGGAAAAAAACTGTTTTAATGCTAAATATTTCAGAAGGAACATATTTACAGTATTTTCGAAATAATTCAAGCGGTGCATATATTTTGAATACTAAAATGTATTTTCTGTTAAATTGTGTGTTTTGTTGTTTGAGTCACTAAAGTGATTGGTTTTAAAACTGCACCCCAACAGGATGTTTGTTCACATGTTGTTTACAAATGTGACTATTGGTGCCACTCAGAAGGGACAAAAGTCAGGAAACAAGTAGAAATGTTTAGATTCGGCTATTTCAGAACAATCCTAATGAAGGGAACCCACTGTTCCCCAGACCAACTGCATTGGATCTCAGAGGACATGCTTCAATCCTTCACAATAAAAGTCTTAAAAATGGACCATAAAACATCTGAAGCTGATGAAATATTTGTTATTATAGATTTGTGGTAAAGCTTCTGATGCATGCAAGTCATGTTGTGTTGAAATCAAAAACATAAGTTTCCATGTACAAGCTAAAAAAACAAGTAGAGTCTATTCGGATGTCAGAAACTCATTTACACGGGGGATTAGGAGTGTCTTTGCTCCACTGCTTTCCCTTTTAACCTCAGAGTAATGGAAATCTTGAAATAATATTTTTGACTTTTCTCTGGATTTTGTAATGCTGATAAATCTAAGTGGTCCCAATACACTCTTGTAACAAATGTACTCTGTAATTTAGTATTATGTTGTGAAAGATAGAATAATACTACTAATATAATTATAATTTGTTTAAAATTACTGTAAAAATAGCAGAAACCCCTAGAAATCAGTTCTCACAAATGCCTAAGTATAACATAGCAATAACACAGTTACAGTAGCAGCTTCCATTTTTCTGGTCAAAATTAGCGAATGCATTCATACTCTATAAAACAATTGCAACTGTGTACATTTCAAGCAACAAAAGCAAAAATAAATAAATCAATAAAAATAAAAGTTATAAATGTAAAACCTTTTAGTTTAGAGCTAACTGGTTAGCCTAGCCACCTGACAGTGCTTCAGTCTTTAATCCGACACGGCATTTAAAATCAGAATTCCTGAATAAAGACAATGCTGACATAACAGTAAATGTGAAAGTAGACAGCTGTGGTCCTTTTTTTT
>SSNQ01034371.1:376162-388919 GCA_006942095.1 Nothobranchius kuhntae | reverse complement strand
GGGGGGGGGTATGGATACACCAGTCAAAAATCAAAGCATTGTATTTACCTATTACATAAAGTCTGTTACACTACTGAAGTAGCAGATGCTCATCCAACACATTCTCACTCCCAGCACGTCAAAAACAAACGCTTGGTCAGCCACCCTCCGCATCAGACCCCTGACGCCATAAGTGCCCTTTTTCGTCACTTATGTGCGAAAAGGGTTTTTTTCCCTTTTCTGACTGCAAATCTCAACGCAGAGTCAAACTGACGCGATGGTGTATCCGCTACCGTTGCATCCCAATGCAGCGTAAAACTGACGCGATGTCTGCAGCCAGGGCACCAAACAAGTTCATTGTACCTCACCCTAACCTTATCCTCGTTATTTAATCTTCCCCTCACCCCTATCCTAACCTTAACCATCTTGCTAGCGAACACGTTAGTGATGTGTTGGTCGCTCTAAAAGCCGGCGGGAGCTGCCTCGTCATTGATCGGGTTTGGACCGAGGCAATGCGAGGGGGAGGTTTCAACTACCAAGGTGGAGGTTAAAAGTAGAGGGTATTTGTAACCTCCCCATCGCCAGATGGTATGTTCTAACCCTTGGGTGGCAAATACGAAAATTCACAGTCAGAATGCATGGGAAACAAACGCTTGATTACAATGAGAGTAACATTTTAGGTAGCTAGAGGGTTATGGTTAGGATGAGGGAGAGGGGAAGGTTATAAATAGTAAAAGTTAAGGTTTAGGTGCGGTTAAATGAGCTGGTTCAGTGCCGCATCAGTGGACCTCCCATCGTGTCAGTTTTACGCTGCATTGGGATCTGCAGTCAGAAAGAAGAAAACCCCTTTTCACACATAAGTGACGAAAAAGGGCACTTTTGGCATCGGGGGTCTGATGCAGAGGGTGGCTGACCAAGCGTTTGTTTTTGACGCGCTGGGAGTGAGAACGTGTTGGCTCATCTAATGAGTGTCTGTGAGTGTGTGGGAAGGGTTTCCACTACTTGTACTATAAGGGGTTGCACAGGTGCTCGTCCACCAGGATGTTGCATCAACATGTGCAATAAACTGTAGGTTTGTGTCTCCAAGCACAGATCATGGGGAGATTCCATAACACAGGCATGGTCGCTTTCCCAATCGATAGCTGTTTTCAAAGAATTCCCTGAAGTTTTTTGAGGACCATATATTAACATAATTTTGAGAAATCAACATTTTGTACTAAGCTACACTTGAATTATTAAAAAAACTGTTTACAGGTACTATGAAACCAGCTTGTGGGATGTCATTTAATCATAAGTAAAGGTGCAGAAAATGATTTACGTGCTTTAGATCAAAGCCTTAAATTGATCCACTCCCTTTATGACTACATAGAGTTTCAGACATCACCACACTCAAACATATCTGATCCACGTTTATGCAGAATGACCATGAAGAACATAAACACGTGGAACCTTCTGTGTGTTCTGAAGGGTTGTGAAGTTAAAGTGTTGTGGCACAGATCCAATGGATAGAACTGTGAATTGGTCTTTTTTGCATGTTTAGACTGTTGTGTTGTTCCTGGGAGATTAATAAATGTTTTCTGATACTGTGGACTCAGGTGTACATTTTCTTTAGAAACTGTATAAAACATAAAACAGCAGATCACAGAATACCTCTCTCAAAACTGTCTGCTTGACCCTTACCAATCTGGGTTCAAAAAGGGCCACTCCACTGAAACTGCTCTGTTAGCAATGACGGAATCCTTAAAAGCATTGGTTGTTGCTCTTGGTGTTTTAGTCAAAGCAGCAATAAAGTTACATTTATTTCAAATAATTGATTTGTTTGAAAGTTGTTAATAAAAGTTTTTGAGAAAGTTTCACAGTGACCAGCATCCCGGCATGAGTTGTGATCAATGACGCAATGCTCCCTGTATCAATTCTGCAATTATTTTCACACTTGTGTACTACACACTCGAACCCTACTGCGCATTTTCTCCAAGTGCACTTTGCTGAAGACCGCAGGGTGCTGTGTGAGTATTGAGAGTTAGAGATAAGGCCAACAGAACCATATCATCTGCAAAAAGCAGACTTCATAAATGATGTTAATCATCATTATGCCACCAAAACGGATCCCCTCAACACCTTGGATGTGCCTAGAAATCATGTCCATAAAAATTATGAGTAGAATCATGACAAAGGGCAGCCTTGGCAGAGACTTTATACTTCTTTGTATGAGTCGGTACGGAGACACACAACACCCTTATGCATCGGTGCAAGGGCTCTCCGACAGGCTCACAGAGGGAGATGGAGATATGCCCAACTTTTTAACTTTTTGGAATGCCCACAGGTGCAATGGACTCCAAACAAGGTATAAAAGGAACCAAGGAAAGAGTCCAAGAGAGCAGCAGACAGCAGAGACATGCATGAGGTCTGAGAGTAAGAGACGCACCCTGGACGGTGACGTCTCTGGCAAGGACATGAACGGCTGACCACCCTGGAATGCAGAACAGCACCTGGAGCACTGTCCCGGGATGTGGACTAGCGACCAAGTGTGGAGGATTGTGAGTTGCCCTCTCCTCCCCCATGTGAGTGGTGCAATGTTGGTGCTGGTGCCTCTGCATCTTGTTAGGGCTTTGGGCCGAGGAGGGCGTGACGTGTCCAAGGAGCGGAGCTGTGCCAGGGGGCTGCAGAGAGACTGGCGATGTGCGCAGCGGGCGAGAGGATGACGCCGGAGCCATTGAATCTCTTGGAACCCGCTCCAATTCTGCAGTTGTATCCTAGCAGATTCTTTCGAAATGGGTACGTAAATAAACATGTTTATCGGGGGTCGTACAGCTCCTTGTGTTTCTCACGTTCCATAATTAATTTAAAGTCATCCATCTTAACTGCTTGCCTCAGACTTTCTGCCTCTCTGTCCTGTTTGCTCCGGTGAAAAGACACCCAAAACCACACACCCCTTCACGTGGTCACACACGCACACAAGTTCGATGTGTGTATGTGTGTGTGTGTTCGTGTGGTTTTTCTGCAGTGTCTGATTACGAACACATTTGACTATTGCGGAATTTTATTTTGAAATGCTTTATTTTGTTAAGTTTACCGGCCTGCCTCTTATGTCTAGGTTTGACTTCCTGCCAGAATTGACGCGATTCACCCGCGGCTTGCGAAAAAAATAGAGCCGACGCCGAAATGATCGCTGCACGGCGCCGGCTGGAGCGCCGGCGCGAGGCGATTCGCGGCACTTCGGCGGCCCATGTGGTCTATAGAATAGCTTAACAAGGGCGCCGAATGAAGGCGGTTCCATTTTCGCGGCGCTTCCATGGCCGGTGTGTCCCCGGCGTAACGGAGAAGTCCGAAAGAAAAACATCTCTGTCAATGCGTCAATTTCCCTCGCAGAGCTGACAGTGAAGTATAAATTAGGCTTTACTGCCAATAAGTTTCAGGAGACCCCATGGCCCCAAAACTGCTGAACCACCTCCTTGCTGACATCAGACGACTCACCTCACTTGGAAGTTCTAACACAAAACAGAAGGTGCTTTATAAAAAATGGTATTTAATTGAAGTATGCTTACTCCTGCTCAGCACCTCTCAGTAGAGGCTATTCCAAAGTAGAAATGTCCAACCCTTCTGAAGGAAACTGGTTCTGGAGCTAAAGCCAAGCTTCAAGGTGAGTCAGACCACAGGTGTGAGATTATGTACCAAGAAACAGCTTCTCTAGCCCAGGATGAGACCGCAAATGTCCCCTCTTTCAGCTACTGTCAATCTGCACCAACCCTTTTGGTCCATCCCATGAGTGGAGAGCCTATGGGCAGAGATCAACGTAATCTCTACCGTAAGAGATTGGTTGTCATTTTTGCAAAACCACCATTTTGTTTCCATCCAGCCATTTTCATCCGCTTATCTGGAGTCGGGTCGCGGGGGCAGTAGCCTAAGTCGAGAGGCCCAGACTTCCCTCTACCCAGCCACTTGGGCCAGCACCCCGGCGAAATCCCAAGGCGTTCCCTTGCCAGGTGAGAGACATAGTCCCTCCAACGTGTCCAAGGTCTACCTTTAGGTCTAGTACCGATTGGACATGCCCAGAAAACCTCACCAGGGAGGCGTCCAGGAGGCATCCTGACCAGATGCCCGAGCCACCTCAACTGGCTCCTCTCGATGTGGAGGAGCAGCGAATCTACTCCGAGCCCCTCCCAGATGACTGAGCTTCTCACCCTTTCTCTAAGGGAGAGCCCAGCCACTCTTCTGAGAAAACTCATTTCGGCCGCTTGTATCCACGATCTCGTTCTTTACTACTAACTAACAAAAAACATTTTGTTTTAGTTAATTTTTAATATCAAGAAGGAAAAAAATAAATAAAAATTATCAAAAAAAAGTTAGGATATTTTTCTATGGGATGTTGATATTAGTGAAAAATTGGGTGAAAGTATAAATGGATCTAAAAATATCACTGGTAATTTTAGGGTCATTCTGTTGTGGAAATTCCATCGACATATATACTGGACAATTCATTTCCATAGACTCCAATAACACGTTTTTGAGGCTAAATGGGAGGTGGCCACCACCGCCATTTTGACCATGTCACAGGTTCCGTCAAGCCCAGACAATTCCACAAAAGGGAAGAGATGAGAGAACCAACTTTCACTGGTTCGCTCAATCCATTGTTTTACACATTTGTCCTGTACCAGAATGTTGCACCTATTTTGTAATTTGAATTGCCTTTATTTTTGATTTATTCAATATATTTACCTTCAACTGAACCATGTTCAGCGCTTTGGGCTTCCTGACAGGGTTGCGGAAGGCGCTTTATAAATAAAGCTTTGATTGATTGATTGATTGATTGATTGATTGATTGATTGATTGATTTATTGATTGATTGATTGATTGAGGTGGAGCTGAGGGTGGGGCTGTAAGGCTGGGATCAACTGACGACACCCGGTCAAACTAGCTACAAGCTAACCTGAAGCTAACCCAAAGCTAACGCGGAGGTGGGAGCTAAGCTAACGGAGGTAGCAACCTTGCTTCAACCGGAGTTAACTGTGCACAACACCAGAGCTTCTGAGTCAGAGATACGCCGGGCTGACCGCTGGGTAAAACCAGGTGGAACACAGAGGTCTCCCGAGAGCTCCACAAGCCGGCAGCCGCACAGCAGACAAGCGGCGCTGCGATCTGAGATGCGCAGAGCTGCCCTGGGGAGAACCGGGTGGAAAGGTTTCCATCCCAGAGCTCCACAAGCCGGTAGCCCGCGCAGCAGACAGAAGCCGCGATCAGACAGGGATGCGCCGAGCTGCGGGGAGACGAGAACGGGTGGAAAACAGAGGTCTCCCGAGAGCTCCACAAGCCGATAGTCGGAACCCAGCTCCACCAACATGTTATATTTCAACCCATTTTCTAAAGTGCAGCATTATGTTAAATGCACTGGGTTTTACCCTATTACATTTAAATTTCATGGTTAAACAGTACATGTTAAAATCTAAGCTCAGCTCGGCAGTGACCTAAAATACATAAATATAATTTTACTTACCGAAAAAAATGAAGTGGANGCGTTAGGCCCGGCTACTTGGGCTGAAGCCCCGGATGTTTCCTTAAAAGCCCCGGATCTAAATCGCGGAAGTAACATGCAGTACCAAAGTCCAACAGAGAGGGAGCAGCTGGCAGTAGTTTGTATACAGCCTGTTTGAGCCTCCACCACTGAAGAAGAAGCCCTTCAGCAGCCGGCTTTTTCTGCACTCTCTGCCTGAAACGCATGTGTGAAGATGGACATAAGGATGTTTTTTAGACCAAAAGTACCGCGACAGAACCCCAGCTTTGATGAGACTGGTGTTGACTCAGGTTTGTGGGTCTTATTTGAAAATATTTGTCGTGCTGCTGGTTTGCCTAAAGTTAGCTTACTATCAGGTAAAGTTGTTGGAGAAAGAAAGGGAATATTTACTATCATCTCACACTAAACACTAACAGGAACAATACTCTGCCCTGAAAATGCTTAATATGTAGCTTCAGATTAAAAATGATGTGGTACAAGACATGTATGATGTTGACTAGTGCGTGTCACGTGTGTGCGCATGTGTGTGTGTGCGTGCGTGCTGCGTGTGTGTGTTAAGCCCCGGATCTTCTTCAGTCCTAAATCCGCCACTGGATATAAGGAGAAGTGGACACACAAGCATGAACAGAGACGATGGGGTCTACATATTGGATCACACATGGTCATCGGCGAGGAGATCGCGGACAGCAGAGGGCAACACCGTTCTCTGCTGCGCGCTGATAAACAGAAGGAAGGGACGCTGTTAGTCGAAACCATCGACATATATACTGGACAATTCATTTCCATAGGCTCCAATAACACGTTTTTTGTCTATAATGGGAGGTGGCCACCACCGCCATTTTGACCGTGTCACAGGTTCCGTCAAGCCCAGACAATTCCAAAAAAGGGAAGAGAGGAGGAGCTGAGGGTGGGGCTGTAAGGCTGGGATCGACTGACGACACCTGGTCGAACTAGCTACAAGCTAACCTGAAGCTAACCCAAAGCTAATGCGGAGGTGGGAGCTAAGCTAACGGAGGTAGCAACCTAGCTACAACCGGAGTTAACTGTGCACAACACCAGAGCTTCTGTCAGAGATACGCCGGGCTGACCGCTGGGTAAAACCGGGTGGAACACAGAGGTCTCAGAGACCTCCACAAGCCGGCAGCCGCACAGCACACAGAAGATTAGTCAGACAGATACGCCGAGTTGCTGGGAGAACCAGCCGTCAGCCCGCCACAGCACACAGAAGCCGCGATCAGACAGTGATGCGCCGAGCTGCTGGGAGAACCAGCCGTCAGCCCGTGCAGCAATCAGGAGCCGCGATCAGACAGAGATGGACCGGGCTGCGGGCAGAAACAGCCGGCATTACGGGTGGAAAACATCGGTCTCCCGAGAGCTCCACAAGCCGATAGTCAGAACCCAGCTCCACCAACATGTTATATTTCAACCCATTTTCTAAAGTGCAGCATTATGTTAAATGCACTGGGTTTTACCCTATTACATTTAAATTTCATGGTTAAACAGTACATGTTAAAATCTAAGCTCAGCTCGGCAGTGACCTAAAATACATAAATATAATTTTACTTACCGAAAAAAATGAAGTGGATACTCCTTGGACGCTCTATTAGTGCAATTAATGCCACAGCAAGTCATTTTGTCCAACAATTGCACAAAAAATATCCAAAAAAGAATACACAAACACAGAGACTCAAAATCCCGCAACAGTTTCCAAGCCAGACCGAGACTGTACTGGGGCCTTTCCACGGAGCTAGCTCTGTGGTCACGTGGGTCTGACGCTCATTAATTATACAGAATTTTAGGCTTTTAATACACTTAAACAGAAGAGTGAGAAAAAAATTCACCCCCTTCAGAGTTGTCATGAGTATAAACTAGATAATTTAAACCAAAAACATTTTCTGGTACCAGGCTGTAAACATGTTTATTTCTGCTGTGAAATTGGTATTTTTAACATGGGAGTCAATGAGGATTTGCTCGCTTCTGACACCAGCCCCCAGCGGATGAGGGTGGAACTGCAGTTTTTGATACTTCCGGGTTGGACTCAATTTTTGAGCCGCAATTGTGGGGGCTTGGGAAATTCAGACAAAGCTAAAAATAAAAATAAAAAAACAGGCTTCAAAGTCAAGTTTCCAAATATTAAAGGACATTTCAATTAAATTTAATTAAAGAAAAACTTTATTAATCCCAGGGGGAAATTGATTCAACCGGTTTTTCCTCTCACTAAGCATCTTTAATCTGCTCATATTTTAAAACTACACCTGGACCAGTGGTTCCCAAACTGGGGTCCATGGTCCCCACAAAATGTGTGAGGATCTCAGCACATTCAAGTGCCTTGTGATTTTTATCTTGAGAGGCTATATACCACACTGTTTCTTCTTCTAGATCTTCTACATTATATTTGTGTCGAGATAGTGAGGTTACCACACAGCCAAGGGATGGTTAAGGACAGAAGATTGGGAGCCACTGACCTAGACTCTCTAAACCAGATTCTGCTCTGACAAACATGTAGATTGTGAAGTAACTGTAATTTGATTAGTGAAAACAGTGTTTTTGTTTTCTTTCATAAATGTGAGAATGAAATTGTGTTAAAATGTAGTAAATGTTGAGATTTATCTTGCCTGACCAGGCAGATCTCTGGGTGCTCCCTAAACCTCTAGTGCTAAAACCGCCCTGATCAGACCAATTCACACAAATGATGTTTGAAACATGAAAGAATGCTAAAAAGTCAAAGAACTGAGAGCATTACTACTGCAAGATCAGTAAAACTCCGTAGCTTTCAAAGTTAATCAAATAAACAGTTTAAGAAAGTTTAGTTCAACAATTTTTTTTAAACCTAACTAAATTAAAACTAGTACAGGAGCAGTCTGTTTATTCTGTGTGACTGCAGTGGCCCGCTTGTGTACTCGTTAATACGTGAACTTTCTTTCATTATAGGCTGTATTTTAACACACTGCATTTTGAACACTTTATTTAAAGAAACACTGAGCATGCTACTATTTGCACTGACCAGCTCTCGTGTGTAAGACTCTTTGATAAACTGTGTAAGAGAATACGTTTCCACATTGTTAAATGTTTTAAATTTTTTTGTAATTTCTAGAAAGACGAATCACATTAGCACCTTATAGAGTTAGAGGATAACTGACCAGCCTGTATCAACACATACACTGGTGTTAAATGATCAGCTCCAGAAGAGTTGGTTTTTAACACTAAATCAGAGTTAAAGTATCAACTCTTCAGAAAGAGGTAAGTTAACTCTTGCTGGTGTGGACACATATGGACACTTTAAAGTGTTGAAATCAACTCTGACAGCGTTCATTTGAGCATGCTGAATTTGTTTTGTATAGGAGGAACTAACAGGTTCAGAGCAGATTTTAGTCTTTTATAACAGCCATATAATTCATAAATAATAGTTTTTCTTTTACCGCTTCATAAACTGTATGATGGGAAATAACTGAAAATAAAACTAAGAATTTTCCAGCTGTTTTCCTCTGAGATGAAAAATGACCAACACAGTGTTCATTTACACACACTGTCACATGCGTGCCGGGCAGCGAGGAGGATCCAAGCGCAGGGAGGAAGAAGGCGAACAGGTGAGTCAGTTCAACACAGGTTTATTGAAGAGACACGCTGGACACTGAAACAATGACTCCACAAAGGACACAAAACAGACGGGGTTTAAATACAGGAAGACCGGGAGCTAAGGTGATTGGGAAACAAGAGGCAGGTGGGAGCAATTAACGGAGACACAGACAAAACCTAAGAGTAGACAGGACAGGACGTGACAGTACCCCCCCCTCAAAGGGCGGATCCCAGACGCCCACAGGAACCAGGAGCAGGGCGGGAGGATGGGGGCCCGGAGGGAGGGCCCAGAGGAACCGAGGGACCACAGGAGAGGCGGCAGGGATCAGCAGAGTCAGGAGGTCGGCGCCTGCTGCAGATGAGGAGGCGACGGGCCCTTGGAGGCCGGCGCCTGGGGCAGATGAGGAGACGAGGACGAACCCTAGGGGGCCGGCGCCTGGGGCAGATGAGGAGACCAGGACGAACCCTAGGGGGCCGGCGCCTGGGGCAGATGAGGAGACCAGGACGAACCCTAGGGGGCCGGCGCCTGGGGCAGATGAGGAGGTGAGGACAGTCCCTTGGAGGCCAGCGCCTGCGGCAGAGGAGCCCCGCAGGCTGGGCCGGGGACACAGACTGGACTGGTGACAAAGTCCCTGCAGGCGGGACCGGAGCGACCTTCAGACTCACCACTGGAACTGGAGATGGGGGAGACGTCAGACCACAGGCGACGTCATCGGACGAGCCGACATCACGTCATCGGACGAGCCGACATCAGGGGAGGCGACGTCATCGGACGAGCCGACATCACGGGAGGCGACGTCATCGGACGAGCCGACATCACGGGAGGCGACGTCATCGGACGAGCCGACATCANCCCCCCCCCCCCCCCGAGTTGTCATGAGTAAACTAGATCATTTAAACAAAAAAATGTTTTGGTACCAGGTTGTAAACATGTTTATTTCTGCTGTGAAATTGGCATTGTTAACATGGGAGTCAATGAGGATTTCACTATATTTGTACTTCTACTGTACCATGTTCAGCACCTTGGGCTTCCTGACAGGGTTGGGAAGGTGCTTTATAAATAAAGCTTTGATTGATTGATTGATTGATTGATTGATTGATTGATTGATTGATTGATTGATTGATTGATTGATTGATTTGCTCGCTTCTGACACCAGCCCCCAGCGGATGAGGGTGGAACTGCAATTTTTGGTACTTCTGGGGTTGACTCAATTTTAGAGCCGCATTGTGGGGGCTTGGTCGAAACGTCAGAAAAAACAAGGTAAAAACAACAGAACCATAATTTAGGTGCTCTTCTTCTCTGGTAGAAATAAACACAAGAATAGATGTTCTTCAGTACAAACAACCCAAATTAAACCCTCAGATCTGCTGCTGTAAACTTGTTGGGTTCTCTCTGCTGTGGTCTTAGTAAAAGTTTCAGTATCCCACCTTCTGATCTCTAAAGCAGATTAGTAAACCGATGAAGATGCTGGGGCAGATCAAACTCTGAAAACAGTCCAGAAAAGAATGTGCACCTTGCCTGATAAACCACCAAACATTGGATCCAAAGAGTGATTTAGAGATAGGATCCAGTGTTATGTAAGTACGCTCCTCCTGGAAACGCTCGTTTCACTTTGATAAAGTTCACTGCCCTGCACTCCAAGATTCTCCTCTGATTTATATTGTCCTTAAAAAGCATCAAACCCTCCTCCTCCTCTCATTATTTACCTTTAATCATGATTCGTCCTTCTGCTCACATTTGTTTCCCCAACCAAACATGTGTTGCATACCAGACCCTGGCAGCCTGATGCTAATCTGCTGCCAGGCTGGATTCTCGGGGTGGAATGTTAAATCTTTTATCAGCGGCACGTCTGAGCCCGCCTGGATCCATACAACACAGTGTGTGGAAGTTGTTAAGGGGATAGAAATCACTAACACTGGGCTGAAGTCTGAATTTAGATGTTTATTCTACCATATTAATTTCACCAGCAGGGGGCAGTGTTCTATCAAACTAAATGACTTGTCCATCTTCTCATCTCAGATTGTCCATCATACCCTTATGATTGTAAAATGTATTTAATTTCTGCTCTGCTTTTTATTGATCTCACATCTATTTGCTTTAACCCTCTGATGCATGAATTATGAGATCTTCAACCATGATTTTTTAAACAATTTTTTTCATTCATCTTTGGGTGTGAATGAAACAAATTTCAACAAATATTTTTTGTAAAATTTTATAATTTACACATAGTTTATTACATGTCCACCTCAGTGGTCAGCGTGCATTCTGAACATGAAATATGTTGGCTTGGCTTACTGAAGTCCAAATGGAGGGGCTAAAATGCAATAAAGTCTTCAACAGCTGTGCTTAATAACAAAAACAAAGAAATAACAATTTTGAGTACCTGTCCACTGTAGTGACCATTATGCATCAAAGGGTTAAACATCTCAGCGTCTACCTGCATGTTTTGTTCAGTTAAATTTTAACCTTTATCTCACTCCTGAGTGGTACCTCCCGTTTCTGTCGGAAAAGCTCTGAATTCAGTGTGAGTCCAGAGCTCAACCAGCAGCCGCTCCTGGTTGTGGAAATGAAACCCAAGGGGTAAACTATTCTGGAATCTGCTGTGTGCTTACACAATGCATTAAAAGGTTTTGTCAGGTAGAAATTAACAGGAAGGACGCAGGAAGATGCTGCTTAGCAACAGCTGGCGCAAGAATAAATACGCTTGTGCTGATTTTTGTTTTTTTATGATCAGATGTAAGGAGAGTATTAAGGTTCTGTTGATCTTGTGTTTTACATGAAGTAAGTCTCATCCTGAGAGTCGAACAGATCCACCGTGTGTAACGTTTAGTGTCTGTCTCAGAGACAATTCTCTTTTATTAGAGAAGTTTACTTGCATTACACACTCATGTGGGCTGTGAGATTCAGTGAGCCAATATTAGCAGGATTAGGGTCGTCACACTCAGGGACATTGTTTTAGGTATACCTTTAAGTCACTACGTGCACCTTGTCACTTAGCCATCTACACTCACTGCCCACTTTATTTGGTACACCTGTCCAACTGCTTGTTACTGTCATGCAAATTTTTTAATCAGCCAATCACATGGTGGCAACTCAGTGCTTGTAGGCATGTTGACATGCTCAAGACGATCTGCTGCAGTGGAAACTGAGCTTCGGAACGGGAAAGGAAGGTGATTTAAGTGACTTTGAACGTGGCATGGTTGTTGGTGCCAGATGGGCTGGTCTGAGTATTTCAGAAACTGCTGATCTTCTGGGATTGTCACGCACAACCATCTCTAGGGTTTACAGAGAATGGTCCGAAAAAGGGAAAACATCCAGTGAGCCTTGTTGATGCCAGAGGTCAGAGGAGAATGGCCAGGCTGGTTTGGACTGATAGAAAGGCAACAGTAACTCAGATAACCACACGTTACAACCGAGGTAAGCAGAAGAGCAGCTCTGAACCCTGAGGCAGATGAGCTACAACAGCAGAAGACCACACGATTTGTGCTGCTGCATTCAGATGGTAGGGAAAAAATTTGGCATCAACAACATGAAAGCATGGATCCATCCTGCCTTGTATCAACAGTTCAGGCTGGCAGTGGTGGTGTACCGGGGTGGGGGACATTTTCTTGGCACACTTTGGACCCCGTTCATTGTTAAACCTAACCTAACCCTAACCTACAATGCCAGAGGAAACGAGATAGTGCTAAACA